>OX376696.1:20509179-20917997 GCA_947389925.1 Coelopa pilipes
TCGCTTTGACGTTTAAGTTGAATACACGTAGTCTTATGGCGGCGAATACAATGAAAGATTGCCTCGCTTGCTCGCTTCGCTTCATGCTTCGAGTTCGCGACATTTCAACTTTTCTGAGGCTTTGACAGATAGAGACAGCTGTTTTGTCTGATTGATATTCAAATTTTTTTGAATTCAAATTTTTGATTGATTTGAATTTGTTGAGTTTTCTTTATAATTGTCCCCGAAATAAAATAATGTCGTTCGAAGAAATACTTTTAAACGAAATAACAAAATATACATGCATTTTTAATAAACGTGATTATGGATATAAAAATAAATTAAAAAGAGAGAAGTCATGGGCCTCCATTTAAAATCGTCAATCGTTCTTTTGCTTCATGGAGCAATATCAGAACCACCATCAACCATAATAAATTTTCTAAATCCATTTCTCAGTTTAATTTATTTAATTTATTTAATTTATTTTTCTTGTTTACAAACAAAATTCACTTCGACAAGACAATTGACAAGACAATTTGACACATAACATATGTTTTGACTTTTGAAGCGAAGCTTTTATTGTAACTCAAAAATTTTGCTTCAAGCGGAGCGAGGCAAGCGAAGCAAGCGAGGCTTTGATTGTATTCAGCCTTATTGAAGTCCATCATACTAAACGAAATAGCCACACAGGAAACGTAGATATTGAACGGCTACACTCAACATTATTGGAAAAACTAACAATAATTGAAGATCAAAATCTTGCAACAGAAATGAGAATGCTAAAGAAAACATTTCTCCGGATATACTATACGAAAGAATCAAAACAGAAAATCAGAAATCAATTGAGTAACACAATCGAAATAGAGAAGAATATACGGAAAATAGACAGACAGGGTCAATTAAAAAATAATCAACCAGTACCACATAAAAACCAACCTTATTTTCGAATAAACCGTTTGAAAGCAAAGGCCAACCTTATTTTCGAATAAACCCTTTGACCAGAAAAATTAACTAGCGTAGAGCAGGAAAACAATAAACAGGGATAGCATAATAGCACAAAATGGAGATATATAACGATATTTTTGCCAAATGAATAAATTAAAGTTTATTGAGAGGAAAGTACATGAAATTCAAGATAATATAGCAGCAGCTAAAAAACATATAATACATCGAGGGATACTTACAAAAGAAGAAATATATAGTTTTGAAATAGACTTTTATAAACTAAAATTGGTGAAAATAGGGGTTATCTCATTCAAAAATGAATCAATAATATTTACAATACCAATTTCAAAGAATTTCTTTAAAGAATATTCAAAACATATACAATAAAATTGAATAACGCCTTTTCCAAATAAAGATAGACTACATATAGATCAAGAAGACGAATTTATTGCAACAATAAATAAGAAGAATTTTGTATTCAAACCACAAATTGTATTCAAAAAAATAAAATTAAGTAAAAACTGTACCTTTTCTAATAATTGTGAATTTTCATATAACAACAAATCGACAATTCAAGAAATAGATGATGATACTTTAATATTAAAAAATATGTATAATGAAACTTTAATACAGAATTGTGATGGAAGAACATTTATATTGGAAAATAATTATATTATTAAATTTGCAAATTGTAAAATCCAAATTAAAGAAGAATTCTTTGTAACAATAAAACAGAATTTATTGATACATTAGAACATCGTGTAAAAATATTGAATCAAACATATAAAGTAAGAGTAAATTTTGAGGTTATTGTATTAAATAATTTTGAAAATATTAAGGAAATCAAAGAATTAAAAATATTTCATATGGAGTTAGTACTACATTATTGATAATACTGTTAATAGCAATAGTTTTAATTGTAAGACAAAGAAATGTATGAATTAAGATTCCGAATAAAAAGATTCAGGAGAATCCTAAGTTAACTAACCCCGGAGGAGTTATGGATGACGCAGCGGCACTACAAGCGATATATAGTATTTTTGTATAAAAGTATTTTTGGAAAAGTACACCGAATTACCACCCAATAATATATTTGGCACAGTAATTTGGTCAGTAATCGTCAAAAATATAATTGGCGCAAACGATTACACCCCAAAGATAATTAGCGAAGACGGTACACCAGCTATCATCTAAAATAAAACTGGTACAGTTGATAACATACGAGCTCAGCTAACGTTAAGTAATAAACGACGTTGGATACAATAAACCCTTCAGCTCCATTAGCAGAGGAGCAAAGTGAAAAAACAATAACAGAGCAGCAGTGTTAAAGCAGCAGTAACAGAGCAGCTGTGACAAAGTAGCAGTGACAGAGCAGTAGTGACAATAATAAACAGTGATAATTATAATCAGCAAAAAGCATCAATAATAGTAGCCGCCGCAGCAGCAACAGCAGTAACAGTAGCAACAGCAATACAACAACAGCAGCAGTAACATAAGGAACTATATAATGAGTAACATTAGAGTAAATTAAAAATTGGACTGTAAAAGCTAATTTTATAATATATAGAATACACATATTCTTAAAACTATATATACCCAAATATAGCGGCAAAATGGCACAACAAATTTACTTAATGGTCAATTGCTTAACAACATTGACCGAATTAGTTTGTCAAAATTCATTATCGAATGCCACCACCCTTAGACAAAGAGTAGAAAAGTTCTGAAATATGTTAGGCCATTTGAAGGTAATACAACAGAATTACCTGCTTTTTACCAAGCAATTGAAAAAATTTGAAGATACTATGTAGGTCAGGAAGATATAGTTTCAAGGGTCATCTATGATTTAAAGATATTAGGAGCAGCAAAGTTCTGTCTACAAACAGATCATCCACAAGATTGGGAAAATTGTAAAGACAAACTAATAAAGACAAAGAAAAACACAATTTTATAGATCATCAAAAGATCAGATGACAATAACAAGGGAAATTTCAGGATTAAGAGTAGGAAGTATAGATGAACTCAACAAAGAATTATTGAAATAGTTGATAATATCACGGAGTATAGTGCTCTGAACGAAGATGGTAGGGTTATGCACGAAATTTTTTCGTGGATGTTAATTCAACGAATTAAACAAATCGCGGCCGGAACCTTCGCATATGCAATTAGAACGGTAATTTCATTATCTGAAATGTCCAAAGTAGTATATGATTTTATTGGATTATATGATGGAAATCTAAATCCTACATTTTTAAAAAGAAGAAAGAATCCAGAACATTTATCACAAAATCATAATAACTTGAGACAATAATAATAATTGACAAAATAATTCTCGACACAAAAATAATACGGGACAAAATAATAACTATAATCTCCAACCACAAAATACGATATTATCAAAGAACATTTCCGGAACAAAATACCATTGCACAAATAACCCTCAAGTACAAACAAATTGGCAGAAAGGAATTTCAGGCCAATAGATTAATAATAATAGAAATAATGTTAACCATTTTCATGGCACACAACAAACAAACCTGCAATTCACTAAAAGATAAAATATTTTATCCAAAATTAAAAGATCAGATTCAACTTGTAATAAGCCATTGTCAAAAATGTCAACAAATTAATTATGATAGGAAACCCATCAAACCCAAAATTAATTTAAATGAAACACAATTGTGAAGATATTAGGGCGAACTACAATCAAAGCTTTCTTGCTTGCTTCGCTTTGACGTTTAAGTTGAATACACGTAGTCTTATGGCGGCGAATACAATGAAAGATTGCCTCGCTTGCTCGCTTCGCTTCATGCTTCGAGTTCGCGACATTTCAACTTTTCTGAGGCTTTGACAGATAGAGACAGCTGTTTTGTCTGATTGATATTCAAATTTTTTTGAATTCAAATTTTTGATTGATTTGAATTTGTTGAGTTTTCTTTATAATTGTCCCCGAAATAAAATAATGTCGTTCGAAGAAATACTTTTAAACGAAATAACAAAATATTCATGCATTTTTAATAAACGTGATTATGGATATAAAAATAAATTAAAAAGAGAGAAGTCATGGGCCTCCATTTAAAATCGTCAATCGTTCTTTTGCTTCATGGAGCAATATCAGAACCACCATCAACCATAATAAATTTTCTAAATCCATTTCTCAGTTTAATTTATTTAATTTATTTAATTTATTTAATTTATTTTTCTTGTTTACAAACAAAATTCACTTCGACAAGACAATTGACAAGACAATTTGACACATAACATATGTTTTGACTTTTGAAGCGAAGCTTTCATTGTAACTCAAAAATTTTGCTTCAAGCGGAGCGAGGCAAGCGAAGCAAGCGAGGCTTTGATTGTATTCAGCCCTATTGAAGTCCATCATACTAAACGAAATAGCCACACAGGAAACGTAGATATTGAACGGCTACACTCAACATTATTGGAAAAACTAACAATAATTGAAGATCAAAATCTTGCAACAGAAATGAGAATGCTAAAGAAAACATTTCTCCGGATATACTATACGAAAGAATCAAAACAGAAAATCAGAAATCAATTGAGTAACACAATCGAAATAGAGAAGAATATACGGAAAATAAATAGACAGGGTCAATTAAAAAAAAATAAACGAGTACCACATAAAAACCAACCTTATTTTCGAATAAACCCTTTGAAAGCAAAGGCCAACCTTATTTTCGAATAAACCCTTTGACCAGAAAAATTAACTATCGTAGAGCAGGAAAACAATAAACATGGATAGCATAATAGCACAAAATGGAGATATATAACGATATTTTTGCCAAATGAATAAATTAAAGTTTATTGAGAGGAAAGTACATGAAATTCAAGATAATATAGCAGCAGCTAAATAAAATATAATACATCCAGGGATGCTTACTAAAGAAGAAATAGATGGTTTTGAAATAGACTTTTATAAACTAAAAATGGCGAAAATAGGGGTTGTCTCATTCAAAAATGAATCAATAATATTTACAATACCAATTTCAAAGAATTTCTTTAAAGAATATTCAAAACATATACAATAAAATTGAATAACGCCTTTTCCAAATAAAGATAGACTACATATAGATCAAGAAGACGAATTTATTGTAACAATAAATAAGAAGAATTTTGTATTCAAACCACACATTGTATTCAAAAAAATAAAATTAAGTAAAAACTGTACCTTTTCTAATAATTGTGAATTTTCACATAACAACAAATCGACAATTCAAGAAATAGATGATGATACTTTAATATTAAAAAATATGTATAATGAAACTTTAATACAGAATTGTGATGGAAGAACATTTATATTGCAAAATAATTATATTATTAAATTTGCAAACTGTAAAATCCAAATTAAAGAAGAATTCTTTGTAACAATAAAACAGGATGTTCTAATCCTGTAAAAATGTTGAATCAAACATAGAAAGTAAGAGTAAATTTTGAGACTATTGTATTAAATAATTTTGAAAATATTAAGGAAATCAAAGAATTAAAAATATTTCATATGGAGTTAGTACTACATTATTGATAATACTGTTAATAGCAATAGTTTTAATTGTAAGACAAAGAAATGTATGAATTAAGATTCCGAATAAAAAGATTCAGGAGAATCCTAAGTTAACGAACCCCGGAGGAGTTATGGATGACGCAGCGGCACTACAAGCGATATATAGTATTTTTGTATAAAAGTATTTTTGGAAAAGTACACCGAATTACCACCCAATAATATATTTGGCACAGTAATTTGGTCAGTAATCGTCAAAAATATAATTGGCGCAAACGATTGCACCCCAAAGATAATAAGCGCAGACGGTACACCAGCTATCATCTAAAATAAAACTGGTACAGTTGAAAACATACGAGCTCAGCTAACGTTAAGTAATAAACGACGTTGGATACAGTAAACCCTTCGGCTCCATTAGCAGAGGAGCAAAGTGAAAAAACAGTAACAGAGCAGCAGTGTTAAAGCAGCAGTAACAGAGCAGCTGTGACAAAGTAGCAGTGACAGAGCAGTAGTGACAATAATAAACAGTGATAATTATAATCAGCAAAGCAGCAATAATAGTAGCCGCCGCAGCAGCAACAGCAGTAACAGTAGCAACAGCAATACAACAACAGCAGCAGTAACATAAGGAACTATATAATGAGTAACATTAGAGTAAATTAAAAATTGGATTGTAAAAGCTAATTTTATAATATATAGAATACACATATTCTTAAAACTATATATACCCAAATATAGCGGCAAAATGGCACAACAAATTTACTTAATGGTCAATTGCTTAACAACCTTGACCAAATTAGTTTGTCAAAATTCATTATCGAATGCCACCACCCTTAGACAAAGAGTAGAAAAGTTCTGAAATATGTTAGGCCATTCGAAGGTAATACAACAGAATTACCTGCTTTTTACCAAGCAATTGAAAAAATTTGAAGATACTATGTAGGTCAGGAAGATATAGTTTCAAGGGTCATCTATGATTTAAAGATATTAGGAGCAGCAAAGTTCTTTCTACAAACAGATCATCCACAAGATTGGGAAAATTGTAAAGACAAACTAATAAAGACAAAGAAAAACACAATTTTATAGATCATCAAAAGATCAGATGACAATAACAAGGGAAATTTCAGGATTAAGAGTAGGAAGCATTGATGAACTAAACAAAAGATTTATTGAAATAGTAGACACTATCACGGCGTATAGTGCTCTGAACGAAGATGGTAGCGTTATGCAGGAAATTCTTTCGGTGATGTTAATTCAACGAATTAAACAAATCGCGGCCGGAACCTTGACATATGCAATTAAAACGGTAACTTCATTATCTGAAATGTCCAAAATAGTATATTGGATTAGATGATGGAAATCAAAATCCTATATTTTTAAAAAGAAGAAGGAATCCAGAACATTTATCACAAAATCATAATAACTTGAGAATACATAATTCTGAACGAAATTATCAAAGAACAAATAACAACCAACAAAATAATTCTCGACACAAAAATAATACGGGACAAAATAATAGCTATAACTGCAAACACAAAATAATTCGGTACCATATTTTCAAAGAAATTTTCCGGAACAAAATACCAACGTACAAACAAATTGGCAGCAAGGAATTTAAGGCCAATACAGTAATAATAATAATAGAAATAATGTTAATCATTTTCGTGGCACACAACAAACAAGACGCTCAAATGGCCCAATACCAATGGATGGTAGATGCTATAAGCAGGACTGGAAATAAAAACAGAAATCAATATAATAGCGAGAATTATTTTACAAATTAGCCTCAGAAAGTCCAAATAAAATTCTACTGTCACTAACTCTCTTCAATAAAAAATGGATCGTAATAGTAGATACAGGTTCTAATATAAGTATAATGAAAATATCAAGCTTTGAAAAATACAATTAACCAATACCAGAAAAGAATAATATAACAATTACTACTTTATATGTCGAAATAAAATCATCTAATGAACGAGTTAATACGCCATGTCCGAAAGAATTTAATTATCCTCAAAATGCAAGAAAGAGATGGTTAAAAATGGATTTTAATAAATCATATGATCTGTTTCTAGGAAATGATTTTATTCAGAAAAATGTTGAAACAATTGAACTTGAGAATAAAGAAGAATAATACAATTTAATCCAATGTAAGAGGAAAATAAAATAAAATCAGTCTTTGAAAGACAAATCCATGGAGGTAAAATAGGAATTTTTTCGGAAACCAGTGAATCTGATTATCATAAAATTCAACTCCTACTCATATCAATGTTTTCTGGTAATAGTAAACTACAATTTATAAAATGTACAAAAAGAGCAACAGACACACTAGACGAAGAAGAGCTACATAAACAAATTGCACTATATCATAATAATGAGTCGATGCATAGTGGTATAAGTGAAACATATAATTCACTTGTTTCACATTCAACTTGTAATAAGTAATTGTCAAAAATGTCAACAAATTAAATATGATAGGAAATATATCGAACCCAAAATTAATTTAACTGAATCACCCACTAGTAAAAATGAAGTAGTTCATCTTGACATCTTTCATTTAATAAACATTCGTTTGTTACAATAATAGACAAATTGAAAAATCCATAATTATAGAACACTTCCCAAAATTCGGGAACCCTAAAAAGATTATAATGGACAATGATTTTAGTGCATAACAATCAATTCATTATTTAAATAGTGAAGATATTGAAGTCCATCATACTAAACCAAATAATCACACAGGCAACGCAGATATTAACGGCTACACTCAACATTATTGGAAAAACTAACAGGAATTGAAGATCAAAATCTCGCAACAGAAATGAGAATGCAGATCGTAATAAGAAATTATAATGATCAATATCACTCAACCATAAAATATTCTCCAAGAGTAGCTAAAGAAAACATTTCTCCGGATATACTATTCGAAAGAATCAAAACAGAAAATCAGAAATCAATTGAGTAACAAAATCGAAATAGAGAAGAATATACGGAAAATAGACAGACAGGGTCAATTAAAAAAAAATAAACGAGTACCACATAAAAACCAACCTTATTTTCGAATAAACCCTTTGAAAGCAAAGGCCAACCTTATTTTCGAATAAACCCTTTGACCAGAAAAATTAGCTAGCGTAGAGCAGGAAAACAATAAACAGGGATAGCATAATAGCACAAAATGGAGATATATAACGATATTTTTGCCAAATGAATAAATTAAAGTTTATTGAGAGGAAAGTACATGAAATTCAAGATAATATAGCAGCAGCTAAAAAACATATAATACATCGAGGGATACTTACAAAAGAAGAAATATATAGTTTTGAAATAGACTTTTATAAACTAAAATTGGTGAAAATAGGGGTTGTCTCATTCAAAAATGAATCAATAATATTTACGATACCAATTTCAAAGAATTTCTTTAAAGAATATTCAAAACATATACAATAAAATTGAATAACGCCTTTTCCAAATAAAGATAGACCACATATAGATCAAGAAGACGAATTTATTGTAACAATAAATAAGAAGAATTTTGTATTCAAACCACACATTGTATTCAAAAAAATAAAATTAAGTAAAAACTGTATTTTTCTAATAATTGTGAATTTTCACATAACAACAAATCGACAATTCAAGAAATAGATGATGATACTTTAATATTAAAAAATATGTATAATGAAACTTTAATACAGAATTGTGATGGAAGAAAATTTATATTGCAAAATAATTATATTATTAAATTTGCAAACTGTAAAATCCAAATTAAAGAAGAATTCTTTGTAACAATAAAACAGGATGTTCTAATCCTGTAAAAATGTTGAATCAAACATAGAAAGTAAGAGTAAATTTTGAGACTATTGTATTAAATAATTTTGAAAATATTAAGGAAATCAAAGAATTAAAAATATTTCATATGGAGTTAGTACTACATTATTGATAATACTGTTAATAGCAATAGTTTTAATTGTAAGACAAAGAAATGTATGAATTAAGATTCCGAATAAAAAGATTCAGGAGAATCCTAAGTTAACGAACCCCGGAGGAGTTATGGATGACGCAGCGGCACTACAAGCGATATATAGTATTTTTGTATAAAAGTATTTTTGGAAAAGTACACCGAATTACCACCCAATAATATATTTGGCACAGTAATTTGGTCAGTAATCGTCAAAAATATAATTGGCGCAAACGATTGCACCCCAAAGATAATAAGCGCAGACGGTACACCAGCTATCATCTAAAATAAAACTGGTACAGTTGATAACATACGAGCTCAGCTAACGTTAAGTAATAAACGACGTTGGATACAGTAAACCCTTAGCAGAGGAGCATAGTGAAACAACAGTAACACAGCAGCAGTGTTAAAGCAGCAGTAACGGAGCAGCTGTAACAAAGTAGCAGTGACAGAGCAGTAGTGACAATAATAAACAGTGATAATTATAATCAGCAAAAAGCAGCAATAATAGTAGCCGCCGCAGCAGCAACAGCAGTAACAGTAGCAACAGCAATAAAACAACAGCAGCAGTAACATAAGGAACTATATAATGAGTAACATTAGAGTAAATTGAAAATTGGATTGTAAAAGCTAGTTTAATAATCTATAAAATACACATATTCTTAAAACTATATATACCCAAATATAGCGGCAAAATGGCACAACAAATTTACTTAATGGTCAATTGCTTATCAACATTGACCGAATTAGTTTGTCAAAATTCATTATCGAATGCCACCACCCTTAGACAAAGAGTAGAAAAGTTCTGAAATATGTTAGGCCATTCGAAGGTAATACAATAGAATTACCTGCTTTTTACCAAGCAATTGAAAAAATTTGAAGATACTATGTAGGTCAGGAAGTTATAGTTTCAAGGGTCATCTATGATTTAAAGATATTAGGAACAGCAAAGTTCTTTCTACAAACAGATCATCCACAAGATTGGGAAAATTGTAAAGACAAACTATAAAGACAAAGAAAAACACAATTTTATAGATCATCAAAAGATCAGATGACAATAACAAGGGAAATTTCAGGATTAAGAGTAGGAAGTATAGATGAACTCAACAAAGAATTATTGAAATAGTTGATAATATCACGGAGTATAGTGCTCTGAACGAAGATGGTAGGGTTATGCACGAAATTTTTTCGTGGATGTTAATTCAACGAATTAAACAAATCGCGGCCGGAACCTTCGCATATGCAATTAGAACGGTAATTTCATTATCTGAAATGTCCAAAGTAGTATATGATTTTATTGGATTATATGATGGAAATCTAAATCCTACATTTTTAAAAAGAAGAAAGAATTCAGAACATTTATCACAAAATCATAATAACTTGAGACAATAATAATAATTGACAAAATAATTCTCGACACAAAAATAATACGGGACAAAATAATAACTATAATCTCCAACCACAAAATACGATATTATCAAAGAACATTTCCGGAACAAAATACCATTGCACAAATAACCCTCAAGTACAAACAAATTGGCAGAAAGGAATTTCAGGCCAATAGATTAATAATAATAGAAATAATGTTAACCATTTTCATGGCACACAACAAACAAACCTGCAATTCACTAAAAGATAAAATATTTTATCCAAAATTAAAAGATCAGATTCAACTTGTAATAAGCCATTGTCAAAAATGTCAACAAATTAATTATGATAGGAAACCCATCAAACCCAAAATTAATTTAAATGAAACACAATTGTGAAGATATTAGGGCGAACTACAATCAAAGCTTTCTTGCTTGCTTCGCTTTGACGTTTAAGTTGAATACACGTAGTCTTATGGCGGCGAATACAATGAAAGATTGCCTCGCTTGCTCGCTTCGCTTCATGCTTCGAGTTCGCGACATTTCAACTTTTCTGAGGCTTTGACAGATAGAGACAGCTGTTTTGTCTGATTGATATTCAAATTTTTTTGAATTCAAATTTTTGATTGATTTGAATTTGTTGAGTTTTCTTTATAATTGTCCCCGAAATAAAATAATGTCGTTCGAAGAAATACTTTTAAACGAAATAACAAAATATACATGCATTTTTAATAAACGTGATTATGGATATAAAAATAAATTAAAAAGAGAGAAGTCATGGGCCTCCATTTAAAATCGTCAATCGTTCTTTTGCTTCATGGAGCAATATCAGAACCACCATCAACCATAATAAATTTTCTAAATCCATTTCTCAGTTTAATTTATTTAATTTATTTAATTTATTTTTCTTGTTTACAAACAAAATTCACTTCGACAAGACAATTGACAAGACAATTTGACACATAACGTATGTTTTGACTATTGAAGCGAAGCTTTTATTGTAACTCAAAAATTTTGCTTCAAGCGGAGCGAGGCAAGCGAAGCAAGCGAGGCTTTGATTGTATTCAGCCTTATTGAAGTCCATCATACTAAACGAAATAGCCACACAGGAAACGTAGATATTGAACGGCTACACTCAACATTATTGGAAAAACTAACAATAATTGAAGATCAAAATCTTGCAACAGAAATGAGAATGCTAAAGAAAACATTTCTCCGGATATACTATACGAAAGAATCAAAACAGAAAATCAGAAATCAATTGAGTAACACAATCGAAATAGAGAAGAATATACGGAAAATAGACAGACAGGGTCAATTAAAAAATAATCAACCAGTACCACATAAAAACCAACCTTATTTTCGAATAAACCGTTTGAAAGCAAAGGCCAACCTTATTTTCGAATAAACCCTTTGACCAGAAAAATTAACTAGCGTAGAGCAGGAAAACAATAAACAGGGATAGCATAATAGCACAAAATGGAGATATATAACGATATTTTTGCCAAATGAATAAATTAAAGTTTATTGAGAGGAAAGTACATGAAATTCAAGATAATATAGCAGCAGCTAAAAAACATATAATACATCGAGGGATACTTACAAAAGAAGAAATATATAGTTTTGAAATAGACTTTTATAAACTAAAATTGGTGAAAATAGGGGTTATCTCATTCAAAAATGAATCAATAATATTTACAATACCAATTTCAAAGAATTTCTTTAAAGAATATTCAAAACATATACAATAAAATTGAATAACGCCTTTTCCAAATAAAGATAGACTACATATAGATCAAGAAGACGAATTTATTGTAACAATAAATAAGAAGAATTTTGTATTCAAACCACAAATTGTATTCAAAAAAATAAAATTAAGTAAAAACTGTACCTTTTCTAATAATTGTGAATTTTCATATAACAACAAATCGACAATTCAAGAAATAGATGATGATACTTTAATATTAAAAAATATGTATAATGAAACTTTAATACAGAATTGTGATGGAAGAACATTTATATTGCAAAATAATTATATTATTAAATTTGCAAATTGTAAAATCCAAATTAAAGAAGGATTCTTTGTAACAATAAAACAGAATTTATTGATACATTAGAACATCGTGTAAAAATATTGAATCAAACATATAAAGTAAGAGTAAATTTTGAGGTTATTGTATTAAATAATTTTGAAAATATTAAGGAAATCAAAGAATTAAAAATATTTCATATGGAGTTAGTACTACATTATTGATAATACTGTTAATAGCAATAGTTTTAATTGTAAGACAAAGAAATGTATGAATTAAGATTCCGAATAAAAAGATTCAGGAGAATCCTAAGTTAACTAACCCCGGAGGAGTTATGGATGACGCAGCGGCACTACAAGCGATATATAGTATTTTTGTATAAAAGTATTTTTGGAAAAGTACACCGAATTACCACCCAATAATATATTTGGCACAGTAATTTGGTCAGTAATCGTCAAAAATATAATTGGCGCAAACGATTACACCCCAAAGATAATTAGCGAAGACGGTACACCAGCTATCATCTAAAATAAAACTGGTACAGTTGATAACATACGAGCTCAGCTAACGTTAAGTAATAAACGACGTTGGATACAATAAACCCTTCAGCTCCATTAGCAGAGGAGCAAAGTGAAAAAACAATAACAGAGCAGCAGTGTTAAAGCAGCAGTAACAGAGCAGCTGTGACAAAGTAGCAGTGACAGAGCAGTAGTGACAATAATAAACAGTGATAATTATAATCAGCAAAAAGCAGCAATAATAGTAGCCGCCGCAGCAGCAACAGCAGTAACAGTAGCAACAGCAATACAACAACAGCAGCAGTAACATAAGGAACTATATAATGAGTAACATTAGAGTAAATTAAAAATTGGATTGTAAAAGCTAATTTTATAATATATAGAATACACATATTCTTTAAACTATATATACCCAAATATAGCGGCAAAATGGCACAACAAATTTACTTAATGGTCAATTGCTTAACAACATTGACCGAATTAGTTTGTCAAAATTCATTATCGAATGCCACCACCCTTAGACAAAGAGTAGAAAAGTTCTGAAATATGTTAGGCCATTTGAAGGTAATACAACAGAATTACCTGCTTTTTACCAAGCAATTGAAAAAATTTGAAGATACTATGTAGGTCAGGAAGATATAGTTTCAAGGGTCATCTATGATTTAAAGATATTAGGAGCAGCAAAGTTCTGTCTACAAACAGATCATCCACAAGATTGGGAAAATTGTAAAGACAAACTAATAAAGACAAAGAAAAACACAATTTTATAGATCATCAAAAGATCAGATGACAATAACAAGGGAAATTTCAGGATTAAGAGTAGGAAGTATAGATTAACTCAACAAAGAATTATTGAAATAGTTGATAATATCACGGAGTATAGTGCTCTGAACGAAGATGGTAGGGTTATGCACGAAATTTTTTCGTGGATGTTAATTCAACGAATTAAACAAATCGCGGCCGGAACCTTCGCATATGCAATTAGAACGGTAATTTCATTATCTGAAATGTCCAAAGTAGTATATGATTTTATTGGATTATATGATGGAAATCTAAATCCTACATTTTTAAAAAGAAGAAAGAATCCAGAACATTTATCACAAAATCATAATAACTTGAGACAATAATAATAATTGACAAAATAATTCTCGACACAAAAATAATACGGGACAAAATAATAACTATAATCTCCAACCACAAAATACGATATTATCAAAGAACATTTCCGGAACAAAATACCATTGCACAAATAACCCTCAAGTACAAACAAATTGGCAGCAAGGAATTTCAGGCCAATAGAGTAATAATAATAGAAATAATGTTAACCATTTTCATGGCACACAACAAACAAACCTGCAATTCACTAAAAGATAAAATATTTTATCCAAAATTAAAAGATCAGATTCAACTTGTAATAAGCCATTGTCAAAAATGTCAACAAATTAATTATGATAGGAAACCCATCAAACCCAAAATTAATTTAAATGAAACACAATTGTGAAGATATTAGGGCGAACTACAATCAAAGCTTTCTTGCTTGCTTCGCTTTGACGTTTAAGTTGAATACACGTAGTCTTATGGCTGCGAATACAATGAAAGATTGCCTCGCTTGCTCGCTTCGCTTCATGCTTCGAGTTCGCGACATTTCAACTTTTCTGAGGCTTTGACAGATAGAGACAGCTGTTTTGTCTGATTGATATTCAAATTTTTTTGAATTCAAATTTTTGATTGATTTGAATTTGTTGAGTTTTCTTTATAATTGTCCCCGAAATAAAATAATGTCGTTCGAAGAAATACTTTTAAACGAAATAACAAAATATACATGCATTTTTAATAAACGTGATTATGGATATAAAAATAAATTAAAAAGAGAGAAGTCATGGGCCTCCATTTAAAATCGTCAATCGTTCTTTTGCTTCATGGAGCAATATCAGAACCACCATCAACCATAATAAATTTTCTAAATCCATTTCTCAGTTTAATTTATTTAATTTATTTAATTTATTTAATTTATTTAATTTATTTTTCTTGTTTACAAACAAAATTCACTTCGACAAGACAATTGACAAGACAATTTGACACATAACATATGTTTTGACTTTTGAAGCGAAGCTTTCATTGTAACTCAAAAATTTTGCTTCAAGCGGAGCGAGGCAAGCGAAGCAAGCGAGGCTTTGATTGTATTCAGCCCTATTGAAGTCCATCATACTAAACGAAATAGCCACACAGGAAACGTAGATATTGAACGGCTACACTCAACATTATTGGAAAAACTAACAATAATTGAAGATCAAAATCTTGCAACAGAAATGAGAATGCTAAAGAAAACATTTCTCCGGATATACTATACGAAAGAATCAAAACAGAAAATCAGAAATCAATTGAGTAACACAATCGAAATAGAGAAGAATATACGGAAAATAAATAGACAGGGTCAATTAAAAAAAAATAAACGAGTACCACATAAAAACCAACCTTATTTTCGAATAAACCCTTTGAAAGCAAAGGCCAACCTTATTTTCGAATAAACCCTTTGACCAGAAAAATTAACTATCGTAGAGCAGGAAAACAATAAACATGGATAGCATAATAGCACAAAATGGAGATATATAACGATATTTTTGCCAAATGAATAAATTAAAGTTTATTGAGAGGAAAGTACATGAAATTCAAGATAATATAGCAGCAGCTAAATAAAATATAATACATCCAGAGATGCTTACTAAAGAAGAAATAGATGGTTTTGAAATAGACTTTTATAAACTAAAAATGGCGAAAATAGGGGTTGTCTCATTCAAAAATGAATCAATAATATTTACAATACCAATTTCAAAGAATTTCTTTAAAGAATATTCAAAACATATACAATAAAATTGAATAACGCCTTTTCCAAATAAAGATAGACTACATATAGATCAAGAAGACGAATTTATTGTAACAATAAATAAGAAGAATTTTGTATTCAAACCACACATTGTATTCAAAAAAATAAAATTAAGTAAAAACTGTACCTTTTCTAATAATTGTGAATTTTCACATAACAACAAATCGACAATTCAAGAAATAGATGATGATACTTTAATATTAAAAAATATGTATAATGAAACTTTAATACAGAATTGTGATGGAAGAACATTTATATTGCAAAATAATTATATTATTAAATTTGCAAACTGTAAAATCCAAATTAAAGAAGAATTCTTTGTAACAATAAAACAGGATGTTCTAATCCTGTAAAAATGTTGAATCAAACATAGAAAGTAAGAGTAAATTTTGAGACTATTGTATTAAATAATTTTGAAAATATTAAGGAAATCAAAGAATTAAAAATATTTCATATGGAGTTAGTACTACATTATTGATAATACTGTTAATAGCAATAGTTTTAATTGTAAGACAAAGAAATGTATGAATTAAGATTCCGAATAAAAAGATTCAGGAGAATCCTAAGTTAACGAACCCCGGAGGAGTTATGGATGACGCAGCGGCACTACAAGCGATATATAGTATTTTTGTATAAAAGTATTTTTGGAAAAGTACACCGAATTACCACCCAATAATATATTTGGCACAGTAATTTGGTCAGTAATCGTCAAAAATATAATTGGCGCAAACGATTGCACCCCAAAGATAATAAGCGCAGACGGTACACCAGCTATCATCTAAAATAAAACTGGTACAGTTGAAAACATACGAGCTCAGCTAACGTTAAGTAATAAACGACGTTGGATACAGTAAACCCTTCGGCTCTATTAGCAGAGGAGCAAAGTGAAAAAACAGTAACAGAGCAGCAGTGTTAAAGCAGCAGTAACAGAGCAGCTGTGACAAAGTAGCAGTGACAGAGCAGTAGTGACAATAATAAACAGTGATAATTATAATCAGCAAAGCAGCAATAATAGTAGCCGCCGCAGCAGCAACAGCAGTAACAGTAGCAACAGCAATACAACAACAGCAGCAGTAACATAAGGAACTATATAATGAGTAACATTAGAGTAAATTAAAAATTGGATTGTAAAAGCTAATTTTATAATATATAGAATACACATATTCTTAAAACTATATATACCCAAATATAGCGGCAAAATGGCACAACAAATTTACTTAATGGTCAATTGCTTAACAACCTTGACCAAATTAGTTTGTCAAAATTCATTATCGAATGCCACCACCCTTAGACAAAGAGTAGAAAAGTTCTGAAATATGTTAGGCCATTCGAAGGTAATACAACAGAATTACCTGCTTTTTACCAAGCAATTGAAAAAATTTGAAGATACTATGTAGGTCAGGAAGATATAGTTTCAAGGGTCATCTATGATTTAAAGATATTAGGAGCAGCAAAGTTCTTTCTACAAACAGATCATCCACAAGATTGGGAAAATTGTAAAGACAAACTAATAAAGACAAAGAAAAACACAATTTTATAGATCATCAAAAAATCAGATGACAATAACAAGGGAAATTTCAGGATTAAGAGTAGGAAGCATTGATGAACTAAACAAAAGATTTATTGAAATAGTAGACACTATCACGGCGTATAGTGCTCTGAACGAAGATGGTAGCGTTATGCAGGAAATTCTTTCGGTGATGTTAATTCAACGAATTAAACAAATCGCGGCCGGAACCTTGACATATGCAATTAAAACGGTAACTTCATTATCTGAAATGTCCAAAATAGTATATTGGATTAGATGATGGAAATCAAAATCCTATATTTTTAAAAAGAAGAAGGAATCCAGAACATTTATCACAAAATCATAATAACTTGAGAATACATAATTCTGAACGAAATTATCAAAGAACAAATAACAACCAACAAAATAATTCTCGACACAAAAATAATACGGGACAAAATAATAGCTATAATCTGCAAACACAAAATAATTCGGTACCATATTTTCAAAGAAATTTTCCGGAACAAAATACCAACGTACAAACAAATTGGCAGCAAGGAATTTAAGGCCAATACAGTAATAATAATAATAGAAATAATGTTAATCATTTTCGTGGCACACAACAAACAAGACGCTCAAATGGCCCAATACCAATGGATGGTAGATGCTATAAGCAGGACTGGAAATAAAAACAGAAATCAATATAATAGCGAGAATTATTTTACAAATTAGCCTCAGAAAGTCCAAATAAAATTCTACTGTCACTAACTCTCTTCAATAAAAAATGGATCGTAATAGTAGATACAGGTTCTAATATAAGTATAATGAAAATATCAAGCTTTGAAAAATACAATTAACCAATACCAGAAAAGAATAATATAACAATTACTACTTTATATGTCGAAATAAAATCATCTAATGAACGAGTTAATACGCCATGTCCGAAAGAATTTAATTATCCTCAAAATGCAAGAAAGAGATGGTTAAAAATGGATTTTAATAAATCATATGATCTGTTTCTAGGAAATGATTTTATTCAGAAAAATGTTGAAACAATTGAACTTGAGAATAAAGAAGAATAATACAATTTAATCCAATGTAAGAGGAAAATAAAATAAAATCAGTCTTTGAAAGACAAATCCATGGAGGTAAAATAGGAATTTTTTCGGAAACCAGTGAATCTGATTATCATAAAATTCAACTCCTACTCATATCAATGTTTTCTGGTAATAGTAAACTACAATTTATAAAATGTACAAAAAGAGCAACAGACACACTAGACGAAGAAGAGCTACATAAACAAATTGCACTATATCATAATAATGAGTCGATGCATAGTGGTATAAGTGAAACATATAATTCACTTGTTTCACATTCAACTTGTAATAAGTAATTGTCAAAAATGTCAACAAATTAAATATGATAGGAAATATATCGAACCCAAAATTAATTTAACTGAATCACCCACTAGTAAAAATGAAGTAGTTCATCTTGACATCTTTCATTTAATAAACATTCGTTTGTTACAATAATAGACAAATTGAAAAATCCATAATTATAGAACACTTCCCAAAATTCGGGAACCCTAAAAAGATTATAATGGACAATGATTTTAGTGCATAACAATCAATTCATTATTTAAATAGTGAAGATATTGAAGTCCATCATACTAAACCAAATAATCACACAGGCAACGCAGATATTAACGGCTACACTTAAAATTATTGGAAAAACTAACAGGAATTGAAGATCAAAATCTCGCAACAGAAATGAGAATGCAGATCGTAATAAGAAATTATAATGATCAATATCACTCAACCATAAAATATTCTCCAAGAGTAGCTAAAGAAAACATTTCTCCGGATATACTATTCGAAAGAATCAAAACAGAAAATCAGAAATCAATTGAGTAACAAAATCGAAATAGAGAAGAATATACAGAAAATAGACAGACAGGGTCAATTAAAAAAAAATAAACGAGTACCACATAAAAACCAACCTTATTTTCGAATAAACCCTTTGAAAGCAAAGGCCAACCTTATTTTCGAATAAACCCTTTGACCAGAAAAATTAGCTAGCGTAGAGCAGGAAAACAATAAACAGGGATAGCATAATAGCACAAAATGGAGATATATAACGATATTTTTGCCAAATGAATAAATTAAAGTTTATTGAGAGGAAAGTACATGAAATTCAAGATAATATAGCAGCAGCTAAAAAACATATAATACATCGAGGGATACTTACAAAAGAAGAAATATATAGTTTTGAAATAGACTTTTATAAACTAAAATTGGTGAAAATAGGGGTTGTCTCATTCAAAAATGAATCAATAATATTTACAATACCAATTTCAAAGAATTTCTTTAAAGAATATTCAAAACATATACAATAAAATTGAATAACGCCTTTTCCAAATAAAGATAGACTACATATAGATCAAGAAGACGAATTTATTGTAACAATAAATAAGAAGAATTTTGTATTCAAACCACACATTGTATTCAAAAAAATAAAATTAAGTAAAAACTGTACCTTTTCTAATAATTATGAATTTTCACATAACAACAAATCGACAATTCAATTTAATATTAAAAAATATGTATAATGAAACTTTAATACAGAATTGTGATGGAAGAACATTTATATTGCAAAATAATTATATTATTAAATTTGCAAATTGTAAAATCGAAATTAAAGAAGAATTCTTTGTAACAATAAAACAGAATTTATTGATACATTAGAACATCCTGTAAAAATGTTGAATCAAACATATAAAGTAAGAGTAAATTTTGAGACTATTGTATTAAATAATTTTGAAAATATTAAGGAAATCAAAGAATTAAAAATATTACATATGGAGTTAGTACTACATTATTGATAATACTGTTAATAGCAATAGTTTTAATTGTAAGACAAAGAAATGTATGAATTAAGATTCCGAATAAAAAGATTCAGGAGAATCCTAAGTTAACGAACCCCGGAGGAGTTATGGATGACGCAGCGGCACTACAAGCGATATATAGTATTTTTGTATAAAAGTATTTTTGGAAAAGTACACCGAATTACCACCCAATAATATATTTGGCACAGTAATTTGGTCAGTAATCGTCAAAAATATAATTGGCGCAAACGATTACACCCCAAAGATAATTAGCGAAGACGGTACACCAGCTATCATCTAAAATAAAACTGGTACAGTTGATAACATACGAGCTCAGCTAACGTTAAGTAATAAACGACGTTGGATACAGTAAACCCTTCAGCTCTATTAGCAGAGGAGCAAAGTGAAAAAACAGTAACACAGCAGCAGTGTTAAAGCAGCAGTAACAGAGCAGCTGTAACAAAGTAGCAGTGACAGAGCAGTAGTGACAATAATAAACAGTGATAATTATAATCAGCAAAGTAGCAATAATAGTAGTCGCCGCAGCAGCAACAGCAGTAACAGTAGCAACAGCAATACAACAACAGCAGCAGTAACATAAGGAACTATATAATGAGTAACATTAGAGTAAATTAAAAATTGGATTGTAAAAGCTAGTTTTATAATCTATAAAATACACATATTCTTAAAACTATATATACCCAAATATAGCGGCAAAATGGCACAACAAATTTACTTAATGGTCAATTGCTTAACAACATTGACCGAATTAGTTTGTCAAAATTCATTATCGAATGCCACCACCCTTAGACAAAGAGTAGAAAAGTTCTGAAATATATTAGGCCATTTGAAGGTAATACAACAGAATTACCTGCTTTTTACCAAGCAATTGAAAAAATTTGAAGATACTATGTAGGTCAGGAAGATATAGTTTCAAGGGTCATCTATGATTTAAAGATATTAGGAGCAGCAAAGTTCTTTCTACAAACAGATCATCCACAAGATTGGGAAAATTGTAAAGACAAACTAATAAAGACAAAGAAAAACACAATTTTATAGATCATCAAAAGATCAGATGACAATAACAAGGGAAATTTCAGGATTAAGAGTAGGAAGTATAGATGAACTCAACAAAGAATTATTGAAATAGTAGATAATATCACGGAGTATAGTGCTCTGAACGAAGATGGTAGGGTTATGCACGAAATTTTTTCGTGGATGTTAATTCAATGAATTAAACAAATCGCGGCCAGAACCTTCGCATATGCAATTAGAACGGTAATTTCATTATCTGAAATGTCCAAAATAGTATATGATTTTATTGGATTAGATGATGGAAATCTAAATCCTACATTTTTAAAAAGAAGAAAGAATCCAGAACATTTATCACAAAATCATAATAACTTGAGACAATAATAATAATTGACAAAATAATTCTCGACACAAAAATAATACGGGACAAAATAATAACTATAATCTCCAACCACAAAATACGATATTATCAAAGAACATTTCCGGAACAAAATACCATTGCACAAATAACCCTCATGTACAAACAAATTGGCAGCAAGGAATTTCAGGCCAATAGAGTAATAATAATAGAAATAATGTTAACCATTTTCATGGCACACAACAAACAAACCTGCAATTCACTAAAAGATAAAATATTTTATACAAAATTAAAAGATCAGATTCAACTTGTAATAAGCCATTGTCAAAAATGTCAACAAATTAATTATGATAGGAAACCCATCAAACCCAAAATTAATTTAAATGAAACACAATTGAAAAGATATTGAAGTCCATCATACTAAACGAAATAGCCACACAGGAAACGTAGATATTGAACGGCTACACTCAACATTATTGGAAAAACTAACAATAATTGAAGATCAAAATCTTGCAACAGAAATGAGAATGCTAAAGAAAACATTTCTCCGGATATACTATACGAAAGAATCAAAACAGAAAATCAGAAATCAATTGAGTAACACAATCGAAATAGAGAAGAATATACGGAGAATAGACAGACAGGGTCAATTAAAAAAAAAAAAAATAAACGAGTACCACATAAAAACCAACCTTATTTTCGAATAAACCCTTTGAAAGCAAAGGCCAACCTTATTTTCAAATAAACCCTTTGACCACAAAAATTAACTAGCGTAGAGCAGGAAAACAATAAACAGGGATAGCATAATAGCACAAAATGGAGATATATAACGATATTTTTGCCAAATGAATAAATTAAAGTTTATTGAGAGGAAAGTACATGAAATTCAAGATAATATAGCAGCAGCTAAATAAAATATAATACATCCAGGGATGCTTACTAAAGAAGAAATAGATGGTTTTGAAATAGACTTTTATAAACTAAAAATGGCGAAAATAGGGGTTGTCTCATTCAAAAATGAATCAATAATATTTACAATACAAATTTCAAAGAATTTCTTTAAAGAACATTAAAAACATATACAATAAAATTGAATAACGCCTTTTCCAAATAAAGATAGACAACATATAGATCAAGAAGACGAATTTATTGTAACAATAAATAAGAAGAACTTTGTATTCAAACCACACATTGTATTCAAAAAAATAAAATAAGTAAAAACTGTACCTTTTCTAATAATTGTGAATTTTCACATAACAACAAATCGACAATTCAAAAATAGATGATGATACTTTAATATTAAAAAATATTTATAATGAAACTTTAATACAGAATTGTGATGGAAGAACATTTATATTGCAAAATAATTATATTATTAAATTTGCAAATTGTAAAATCCAAATTAAACAAGAATTCTTTGTAACAATAAAACAGAATTTATTGATACATTAGAACATCCTGTAAAAATGTTGAATCAAACATATAAAGTAAGAGTAAATTTTGAGACTATTGTATTAAATAATTTTGAAAATATTAAGGAAATCAAAGAATTAAAAATATTACATATGGAGTTAGTACTACATTATTGATAATACTGTTAATAGCAATAGTTTTAATTGTAAGACAAAGAAATGTATGAATTAAGATTCCGAATAAAAGGATTCAGGAGAATCCTAAGTTAACGAACCCCGGAGGAGTTATGGATGACGCAGCGGCACTACAAGCGATATATAGTATTTTTGTATAAAAGTATTTTTGGAAAAGTACACCGAATTACCACCCAATAATATATTTGGCACAATAATTTGGTCAGTAATCGTCAAAAATATAATTGGCGCAAACGATTGCACCCCAAAGATAATTAGCGCAGACGGTACACCAGCTATCATCTAAAATAAAACTGGTACAGTTGATAACATACGAGCTCAGCTAACGTTAAGTAATAAACGACGTTGGATACAGTAAACCCTTCAGCTCCATTAGCAGAGGAGCAAAGTGAAAAAACAGTAACAGAGCAGCAGTGTTAAAGCAGCAGTAACAGAGCAGCTGTGACAAAGTAGCAGTGACAGAGCAGTAGTGACAATAATAAACAGTGATAATTATAATCAGCAAAGCAGCAATAATAGTAGCCGCCGCAGCAGCAACAGCAGTAACAGTAGCAACAGCAATACAACAACAGCAGCAGTAACATAAGGAACTATATAATGAGTAACATTAGAGTAAATTAAAAATTGGATTGTAAAAGCTAATTTTATAATATATAGAATACACATATTCTTAAAACTATATATACCCAAATATAGCGGCAAAATGGCACAACAAATTTACTTAATGGTCAATTGCTTAACAACATTGACCGAATTAGTTTGTCAAAATTCATTATCGAATGCCACCACCCTTAGACAAAGAGTAGAAAAGTTCTGAAATATATTAGGCCATTTGAAGGTAATACAACAG
Source organism: Coelopa pilipes (assembly GCA_947389925.1). NCBI lineage: Eukaryota > Metazoa > Arthropoda > Insecta > Diptera > Coelopidae > Coelopa > Coelopa pilipes. Next base: position 20,533,609 of record OX376696.1, read on the forward strand.
AATTTTTGCTTTTATTTTTAATTTTTATTTTTTTTGCTTTTTACCAAGCAATTGAAAAAATTTGAAGATACTATGTAGGTCAGGAAGATATAGTTTCAAGGGTCATCTATGATTTAAAGATATTAGGAGCAGCAAAGTTCTTTCTACAAACAGATCATCCACAAGATTGGGAAAATTGTAAAGACAAACTAATAAAGACAAAGAAAAACACAATTTTATAGATCATCAAAAGATCAGATGACAATAACAAGGGAAATTTCAGGATTAAGAGTAGGAAGCATTGATGAACTAAACAAAAGATTTATTCAAATAGTAGACACTATCACGGCGTATAGTGCTCTGAACGAAGATGGTAGCGTTATGCAGGAAATTCTTTCGGTGATGTTAATTCAACGAATGAAACAAATCGCGGCCGGAACCTTGACATATGCAATTAAAACGGTAACTTCATTATCTGAAATGTCCAAAATAGTATATTGGATTAGATGATGGAAATCAAAATCCTATATTTTCAAAAAGAAGAAGGAATCCAGAACATTTATCACAAAATCATAATAACTTGAGAATACATAATTCTGAACGAAATTATCAAAGAACAAATAACAACCAACAAAATAATTCTCGACACAAAAATAATACGGGACAAAATAATAGCTATAATCTGCAAACACAAAATAATTCGGTACCATATTATCAAAGAAATTTTCCGGAACAAAATACCAACGTACAAACAAATTGGCAGTAAGGAATTTAAGGTCAATACAGTAATAATAATAATAGAAATAATGTTAATCATTTTCGTGGCACACAACAAACAAGACGCTCAAATGGCCCAATACCAATGGATGGTAGATGCTATAAGCAGGACTGGAAATAAAAACAGAAATCAATATAATAGCGAGGATTATTTTACAAATTAGCCTCAGAAAGTCCAAATAAAATTCTACTGTCACTAACTCTCTTCAATAAAAAATGGATCGTAATAGTAGATACAGGTTCTAATATAAGTATAATGAAAATATCAAGCTTTGAAAAATACAATTAACCAATACCAGAAAAGAATAATATAACAATTACTACTTTATATGTCGAAATAAAATCATCTAATGAACGAGTTAATACGCCATGCCCGAAAGAATTTAATTATCCTCAAAATGCAAGAAAGATATGGTTAAAAATGGATTATAATAAATCATATGATCTGTTTCTAGGAAATGATTTTATTCAGAAAAATGTTGAAACAATTGAACTTGAGAATAAAGAAGAATAATACAATTTAATCCAATGGAAGAGGAAAATAAAATAAAATCAGTCTTTGAAAGACAAATCCATGGAGGTAAAATAGGAATTTTTTCGGAAACCAGTGAATCTGATTATCATAAAATTCAACTCCTACTCATATCAATGTTTTCTGGTAATAGTAAACTACAATTTATAAAATGTACAAAAAGAGCAACAGACACACTAGACGAAGAAGAGCTACATAAACAAATTGCACTGTATCATAATAATGAGTCGATGCATAGTGGTATAAGTGAAACATATAATTCACCTGTTTCACATTCAACTTGTAATAAGTAATTGTCAAAAATGTCGACAAATTAAATATGATAGGGAATCTATCAAACCCAAAATTAATTTAACTGAATCACCCACTAGTAAAAATGAAGTAGTTCATCTTGACATCTTTCATTTAATAAACATTCGTTTGTTACAATAATAGACAAATTGAAAAATCCATAATTATAGAACACTTTCCAAAATTCGGGAACCCTAAAAAGATTATAATGGACAATGAATTTAGTGCATAACAATCAATTCATTATTTAAATAGTGAAGATATTGAAGTCCATCATACTAAACCAAATAATCACACAGGCAACGCAGATATTAACGGCTACACTCAACATTATTGGAAAAACTAACAGGAATTGAAGATCAAAATCTCGCAACAGAAATGAGAATGCAGATCGTAATAAGAAATTATAATGATCAATATCACTCAACCATAAAATATTCTCCAAGAGTAGCTAAAGAAAACATTTCTCCGGATATACTATTCGAAAGAATCAAAACAGAAAATCAGAAATCAATTGAGTAACAAAATCGAAATAGAGAAGAATATACGGAAAATAGACAGACAGGGTCAATTAAAAAATAATGAACGAGTACCACATAAAAACCAACCTTATTTTCGAATAAACCCTTTGAAAGCAAAGGCCAACCTTATTTTTGAATAAACCCTTTGACCAGAAAAATTAGCTAGCGTAGAGCAGGAAAACAATAAACAGGGATAGCATAATAGCACAAAATGGAGATATATAACGATATTTTTGCCAAATGAATAAATTAAAGTTTATTGAGAGGAAAGTACATGAAATTCAAGATAATATAGCAGCAGCTAAAAAACATATAATACATCGAGGGATACTTACAAAAGAAGAAATATATAGTTTTGAAATAGACTTTTATAAACTAAAATTGGTGAAAATAGGGGTTGTCTCATTCAAAAATGAATCAATAATATTTACAATACCAATTTCAAAGAATTTCTTTAAAGAATATTCAAAACATATACAATAAAATTGAATAACGCCTTTTCCAAATAAAGATAGACTACATATAGATCAAGAAGACGAATTTATTGTAACAATAAATAAGAAGAATTTTGTATTCAAACCACACATTGTATTCAAAAAAATAAAATTAAGTAAAAACTGTACCTTTTCTAATAATTATGAATTTTCACATAACAACAAATCGACAATTCAATTTAATATTAAAAAATATGTATAATGAAACTTTAATACAGAATTGTGATGGAAGAACATTTATATTGCAAAATAATTATATTATTAAATTTGCAAATTGTAAAATCCAAATTAAAGAAGAATTCTTTGTAACAATAAAACAGAATTTATTGATACATTAGAACATCCTGTAAAAATGTTGAATCAAACATATAAAGTAAGAGTAAATTTTGAGACTATTGTATTAAATAATTTTGAAAATATTAAGGAAATCAAAGAATTAAAAATATTTCATATGGAGTTAGTACTACATTATTGATAATACTGTTAATAGCAATAGTTTTAATTGTAAGACAAAGAAATGTATGAATTAAGATTCCGAATAAAAGGATTCAGGAGAATCCTAAGTTAACGAACCCCGGAGGAGTTATGGATGACGCAGCGGCACTACAAGCGATATATAGTATTTTTGTATAAAAGTATTTTTGGAAAAGTACACCGAATTACCACCCAATAATATATTTGGCACAGTAATTTGGTCAGTAATCGTCAAAAATATAATTGGCGCAAACGATTGCACCCCAAAGATAATTAGCGCAGACGGTACACCAGCTATCATCTAAAAAAAAAATGGTACAGTTGATAACATACGAGCTCAGCTAACGTTAAGTAATAAACGACGTTGGATACAGTTAACCCTTCAGCTCCATTAGCAGAGGAGCAAAGTGAAAAACAGTAACAGAGCAGCAGTGTTAAAGCAGCAGTAACAGAGCAGCTGTGACAAAGTAGCAGTGACAGAGCAGTAGTGACAATAATAAACAGTGATAATTATAATCAGCAAAGCAGCAATAATAGTAGCCGCCGCAGCAGCAACAGCAGTAACAGTAGCAACAGCAATACAACAACAGCAGCAGTAACATAAAGAACTATATAATGAGTAACATTAGAGTAAATTAAAAATTGGATTGTAAAAGCTAGTTTTATAATATATAAAATACATATATTCTTAAAACTATATATACCCAAATATAGCGGCAAAATGGCACAACAAATTTACTTAATGGTCAATTGCTTAACAACGTTGACCGAATTAGTTTGTCAAAATTCATTATCGAATGCCACCACCCTTAGATAAAGAGTAGAAAAGTTCTGAAATATGTTAGGCCATTCGAAGGTAATACAACAGAATTACCTGCTTTTTACCAAGCAATTGAAAAAATTTGAAGATACTATGTAGGTCAGGAAGATATAGTTTCAAGGGTCATCTATGATTTAAAGATATTAGGAGCAGCAAAGTTCTTTCTACAAACAGATCATCCACAAGATTGGGAAAATTGTAAAGACAAACTAATAAAGACAAAGAAAAACACAATTTTATAGATCATCAAAAGATCAGATGACAATAACTAGGGAAATTTCAGGATTAAGGGTAGGAAGCATTGATGAACTAAACAAAAGATTTATTGAAATAGTAGACACTATCACGGCGTATAGTGCTCTGAACGAAGATGGTAGCGTTATGCAGGAAATTCTTTCGGTGATGTTAATTCAACGAATTAAACAAATCGCGGCCGGAATCTTGACATATGCAATTAAAACGGTAACTTCATTATCTGAAATGTCCAAAATAGTATATTGGATTAGATGATGGAAATCAAAATCCTATATTTTTAAAAAGAAGAAGGAATCCAGAACATTTATCACAAAATCATAATAACTTGAGAATACATAATTCTGAACGAAATTATCAAAGAACAAATAACAACCAACAAAATAATTCTCGACACAAAAATAATACGGGACAAAATAATAGCTATAATCTGCAAACACAAAATAATTCGGTACCATATTATCAAAGAAATTTTCCGGAACAAAATACCAACGTACAAACAAATTGGCAGCAAGGAATTTAAGGTCAATACAGTAATAATAATAATAGAAATAATGTTAATCATTTTCGTGGCACACAACAAACAAGACGCTCAAATGGCCCAATACCAATGGATGGTAGATGCTATAAGCAGGACTGGAAATAAAAACAGAAATCAATATAATAGCGAGGATTATTTTACAAATTAGCCTCAGAAAGTCCAAATAAAATTCTACTGTCACTAACTCTCTTCAATAAAAAATGGATCGTAATAGTAGATACAGGTTCTAATATAAGTATAATGAAAATATCAAGCTTTGAAAAATACAATTAACCAACACCAGAAAAGAATAATATAACAGTTACTACTTTATATGTCTCAATAAAATCATCTAATGAACGAGTTAATACGCCATGCCCGAAAGAATTTAATTATCCTCAAAATGCAAGAAAGAGATGGTTAAAAATGGATTTTAATAAATCATATGATCTGTTTCTAGGAAATGATTTTATTCAGAAAAATGTTGAAACAATTGAACTTGAGAATAAAGAAGAATAATACAATTTAATCTAATGGAAGAGGAAAATAAAATAATATCAGTCTTTGAAAGACAAATCCATGGACGTAAAATAGGAATTTTTACGGAAACCAGTTAATCTGATTATCATAAAATTCAACTCCTACTCATATCAATGTTTTCTGGTAATAGTAAACTACAATTTATAAAATGTACAAAAAGAGCAACAGACACACTAGACGAAGAAGAGCTACATAAACAAATTGCACTATATCATAATAATGAGTCGATGCATAGTGGTATAAGTGAAACATATAATTCACCTGTTTCACATTCAACTTGTAATAAGTAATTGTCAAAAATGTCAACAAATTAAATATGATAGGGAATCTATCAAACCCAAAATTAATTTAACTGAATCACCCACTAGTAAAAATGAAGTAGTTCATCTTGACATCTTTCATTTAATAAACATTCGTTTGTTACAATAATAGACAAATTGAAAAATCCATAATTATAGAACACTTTCCAAAATTCGGGAACCCTAAAAAGATTATAATGGACAATGAATTTAGTGCATAACAATCAATTCATTATTTAAATAGTGGAGATATTGAAGTCCATCATACTAAACCAAATAATCACACAGGCAACGCAGATATTAACGGCTACACTCAACATTATTGGAAAAACTAACAGGAATTGAAGATCAAAATCTCGCAACAGAAATGAGAATGCAGATCGTAATAAGAAATTATAATGATCAATATCACTCAACCATAAAATGTTCTCCAAGAGTAGCTAAAGAAAACATTTCTCCGGATATACAATTCGAAAGAATCAAAACAGAAAATCAGAAATCAATTGAGTAACAAAATCGAAATAGAGAAGAATATACGGAAAATAGACAGACAGGGTCAATTAAAAAATAATGAACGAGTACCACATAAAAACCAACCTTATTTTCGAATAAACCCTTTGAAAGCAAAGGCCAACCTTATTTTCGAATAAACCCTTTGACCAGAAAAATTAACTAGCGTAGAGCAGGAAAACAATAAACAGGGATAGCATAATAGCACAAAATGGAGATATATAACGATATTTTTGCCAAATGAATAAATTAAAGTTTATTGAGAGGAAAGTACATGAAATTCAAGATAATATAGCAGCAGCTAAAAAACATATAATACATCGAGGGATACTTACAAAAGAAGAAATATATAGTTTTGAAATAGACTTTTATAAACTAAAATTGGTGAAAATAGGGGTTGTCTCATTCAAAAATGAATCAATAATATTTACAATACCAATTTCAAAGAATTTCTTTAAAGAATATTCAAAACATATACAATAAAATTGAATAACGCCTTTTCCAAATAAAGATAGACAACATATAGATCAAGAAGACGAATTTATTGTAACAATAAATAAGAAGAACTTTGTATTCCGACCACACATTGTACCTTTTCTAATAATTGTGAATTTTCACATAACAACAAATCGACAGAAAGAAGAAATAGATGATGATACTTTAATATTAAAAAATATGTATAATGAAACTTTAATACAGAATTGTGATGGAAGAACATTTATATTGCAAAATAATTATATTATTAAATTTGCAAATTGTAAAATCGAAATTAAAGAAGAATTCTTTGTAACAATAAAACAGAATTTATTGATACATTAGAACATCCTGTAAAAATGTTGAATCAAACATATAAAGTAAGAGTAAATTTTGAGACTATTGTATTAAATAATTTTGAAAATATTAAGGAAATCAAAGAATTAAAAATATTACATATGGAGTTAGTACTACATTATTGATAATACTGTTAATAGCAATAGTTTTAATTGTAAGACAAAGAAATGTATGAATTAAGATTCCGAATAAAAAGATTCAGGAGAATCCTAAGTTAACGAACCCCGGAGGAGTTATGGATGACGCAGCGGCACTACAAGCGATATATAGTATTTTTGTATAAAAGTATTTTTGGAAAAGTACACCGAATTACCACCCAATAATATATTTGGCACAGTACTTTGGTCAGTAATCGTCAAAAATATAATTGGCGCAAACGATTACACCCCAAAGATAATTAGCGAAGACGGTACACCAGCTATCATCTAAAATAAAACTGGTACAGTTGATAACATACGAGCTCAGCTAACGTTAAGTAATAAACGACGTTGGATACAGTAAACCCTTCAGCTCTATTAGCAGAGGAGCAAAGTGAAAAAACAGTAACACAGCAACAGTGTTAAAGCAGCAGTAACAGAGCAGCTGTAACAAAGTAGCAGTGACAGAGCAGTAGTGACAATAATAAACAGTGATAATTATAATCAGCAAAGTAGCAATAATAGTAGTCGCCGCAGCAGCAACAGCAGTAACAGTAGCAACAGCAATACAACAACAGCAGCAGTAACATAAGGAACTATATAATGAGTAACATTAGAGTAAATTAAAAATTGGATTGTAAAAGCTAGTTTTATAATCTATAAAATACACATATTCTTAAAACTATATATACCCAAATATAGCGGCAAAATGGCACAACAAATTTACTTAATGGTCAATTGCTTAACAACATTGACCGAATTAGTTTGTCAAAATTCATTATCGAATGCCACCACCCTTAGACAAAGAGTAGAAAAGTTCTGAAATATATTAGGCCATTTGAAGGTAATACAACAGAATTACCTGCTTTTTACCAAGCAATTGAAAAAATTTGAAGATACTATGTAGGTCAGGAAGATATAGTTTCAAGGGTCATCTATGATTTAAAGATATTAGGAGCAGCAAAGTTCTTTCTACAAACAGATCATCCACAAGATTGGGAAAATTGTAAAGACAAACTAATAAAGACAAAGAAAAACACAATTTTATAGATCATCAAAAGATCAGATGACAATAACAAGGGAAATTTCAGGATTAAGAGTAGGAAGTATAGATGAACTCAACAAAGAATTATTGAAATAGTAGATAATATCACGGAGTATAGTGCTCTGAACGAAGATGGTAGGGTTATGCACGAAATTTTTTCGTGGATGTTTATTCAATGAATTAAACAAATCGCGGCCAGAACCTTCGCATATGCAATTAGAACGGTAATTTCATTATCTGAAATGTCCAAAATAGTATATGATTTTATTGGATTATATGATGGAAATCTAAATCCTACATTTTTAAAAAGAAGAAAGAATCCAGAACATTTATCACAAAATCATAATAACTTGAGACAATAATAATAATTGACAAAATAATTCTCGACACAAAAATAATACGGGACAAAATAATAACTATAATCTCCAACCACAAAATACGATATTATCAAAGAACATTTCCGGAACAAAATACCATTGCACAAATAACCCTCATGTACAAACAAATTGGCAGCAAGGAATTTCAGGCCAATAGAGTAATAATAATAGAAATAATTTTAACCATTTTCATGGCACATAACAAACAAACCTGCAATTCACTAAAAGATAAAATATTTTATACAAAATTAAAAGATCAGATTCAACTTGTAATAAGCCATTGTCAAAAATGTCAACAAATTAATTATGATAGGAAACCCATCAAACCCAAAATTAATTTAAATGAAACACAATTGAAAAGATATTGAAGTCCATCATACTAAACGAAATAGCCACACAGGAAACGTAGATATTGAACGGCTACACTCAACATTATTGGAAAAACTAACAATAATTGAAGATCAAAATCTTGCAACAGAAATGAGAATGCTAAAGAAAACATTTCTCCGGATATACTATACGAAAGAATCAAAACAGAAAATCAGAAATCAATTGAGTAACACAATCGAAATAGAGAAGAATATACGGAGAATAGACAGACAGGGTCAATTAAAAAAAAAAAATAAACGAGTACCACATAAAAACCAACCTTATTTTCGAATAAACCCTTTGAAAGCAAAGGCCAACCTTATTTTCAAATAAACCCTTTGACCACAAAAATTAACTAGCGTAGAGCAGGAAAACAATAAACAGGGATAGCATAATAGCACAAAATGGAGATATATAACGATATTTTTGCCAAATGAATAAATTAAAGTTTATTGAGAGGAAAGTACATGAAATTCAAGATAATATAGCAGCAGCTAAATAAAATATAATACATCCAGGGATGCTTACTAAAGAAGAAATAGATGGTTTTGAAATAGACTTATATAAACTAAAAATGGCGAAAATAGGAGTTGTCTCATTCAAAAATGAATCAATAATATTTACAATACAAATTTCAAAGAATTTCTTTAAAGAACATTAAAAACATATACAATAAAATTGAATAACGCCTTTTCCAAATAAAGATAGACTACATATAGATCAAGAAGACGAATTTATTGTAACAATAAATAAGAAGAACTTTGTATTCAAACCACACATTGTATTCAAAAAAATAAAATTAAGTAAAAACTGTACCTTTTCTAATAATTGTGAATTTTCACATAACAACAAATCGACAATTCAAGAAATAGATGATGATACTTTAATATTAAAAAATATGTATAATGAAACTTTAATACAGAATTGTGATGGAAGAACATTTATATTGCAAAATAATTATATTATTAAATTTGCAAATTGTAAAATCCAAATTAAACAAGAATTCTTTGTAACAATAAAACAGAATTTATTGATACATTAGAACATCCTGTAAAAATGTTGAATCAAACATATAAAGTAAGAGTAAATTTTGAGACTATTGTATTAAATAATTTTGAAAATATTAAGGAAATCAAAGAATTAAAAATATTTCATATGGAGTTAGTACTACATTATTGATAATACTGTTAATAGCAATAGTTTTAATTGTAAGACAAAGAAATGTATGAATTAAGATTCCGAATAAAAGGATTCAGGAGAATCCTAAGTTAACGAACCCCGGAGGAGTTATGGATGACGCAGCGGCACTACAAGCGATATATAGTATTTTTGTATAAAAGTATTTTTGGAAAAGTACACCGAATTACCACCCAATAATATATTTGGCACAGTAATTTGGTCAGTAATCGTCAAAAATATAATTGGCGCAAACGATTGCACCCCAAAGATAATTAGCGCAGACGGTACACCAGCTATCATCTAAAAAAAAAAATGGTACAGTTGATAACATACGAGCTCAGCTAACGTTAAGTAATAAACGACGTTGGATACAGTTAACCCTTCAGCTCCATTAGCAGAGGAGCAAAGTGAAAAAACAGTAACAGAGCAGCAGTGTTAAAGCAGCAGTAACAGAGCAGCTGTGACAAAGTAGCAGTGACAGAGCAGTAGTGACAATAATAAACAGTGATAATTATAATCAGCAAAGCAGCAATAATAGTAGCCGCCGCAGCAGCAACAGCAGTAACAGTAGCAACAGCAATACAACAACAGCAGCAGTAACATAAAGAACTATATAATGAGTAACATTAGAGTAAATTAAAAATTGGATTGTAAAAGCTAGTTTTATAATATATAAAATACACATATTCTTAAAACTATATATACCCAAATATAGCGGCAAAATGGCACAACAAATTTACTTAATGGTCAATTGCTTAACAACGTTGACCGAATTAGTTTGTCAAAATTCATTATCGAATGCCACCACCCTTAGACAAAGAGTAGAAAAGTTCTGAAATATGTTAGGCCATTCGAAGGTAATACAACAGAATTACCTGCTTTTTACCAAGCAATTGAAAAAATTTGAAGATACTATGTAGGTCAGGAAGATGTAGTTTCAAGGGTCATCTATGATTTAAAGATATTAGGAGCAGCAAAGTTCTTTCTACAAACAGATCATCCACAAGATTGGGAAAATTGTAAAGACAAACTAATAAAGACAAAGAAAAACACAATTTTATAGATCATCAAAAGATCAGATGACAATAACTAGGGAAATTTCAGGATTAAGGGTAGGAAGCATTGATGAACTAAACAAAAGATTTATTGAAATAGTAGACACTATCACGGCGTATAGTGCTCTGAACCAAGATGGTAGCGTTATGCAGGAAATTCTTTCGGTGATGTTAATTCAACGAATTAAACAAATCGCGGCCGGAATCTTGACATATGCAATTAAAACGGTAACTTCATTATCTGAAATGTCCAAAATAGTATATTGGATTAGATGATGGAAATCAAAATCCTATATTTTTAAAAAGAAGAAGGAATCCAGAACATTTATCACAAAATCATAATAACTTGAGAATACATAATTCTGAACGAAATTATCAAAGAACAAATAACAACCAACAAAATAATTCTCGACACAAAAATAATACGGGACAAAATAATAGCTATAATCTGCAAACACAAAATAATTCGGTACCATATTATCAAAGAAATTTTCCGGAACAAAATACCAACGTACAAACAAATTGGCAGCAAGGAATTTAAGGTCAATACAGTAATAATAATAATAGAAATAATGTTAATCATTTTCGTGGCACACAACAAACAAGACGCTCAAATGGCCCAATACCAATGGATGGTAGATGCTATAAGCAGGACTGGAAATAAAAACAGAAATCAATATAATAGCGAGGATTATTTTACAAATTAGCCTCAGAAAGTCCAAATAAAATTCTACTGTCACTAACTCTCTTCAATAAAAAATGGATCGTAATAGTAGATACAGGTTCTAATATAAGTATAATGAAAATATCAAGCTTTGAAAAATACAATTAACCAATACCAGAAAAGAATAATATAACAGTTACTACTTTATATGTCGAAATAAAATCATCTAATGAACGAGTTAATACGCCATGCCCGAAAGAATTTAATTATCCTCAAAATGCAAGAAAGAGATGGTTAAAAATGGATTTTAATAAATCATATGATCTGTTTCTAGGAAATGATTTTATTCAGAAAAATGTTGAAGCAATTGAACTTGAGAATAAAGAAGAATAATACAATTTAATCTAATGGAAGAGGAAAATAAAATAAAATCAGTCTTTGAAAGACAAATCCATGGACGTAAAATAGGAATTTTTACGGAAACCAGTGAATCTGATTATCATAAAATTCAACTCCTACTCATATCAATGTAAACTACAATTTATAAAATGTACAAAAAGAGCAACAGACACACTAGACGAAGAAGAGCTACATAAACAAATTGCACTATATCATAATAATGAGTCGATGCATAGTGGTATAAGTGAAACATATAATTCACCTGTTTCACATTCAACTTGTAATAAGTAATTGTCAAAAATGTCAACAAATTAAATATGATAGGGAATCTATCAAACCCAAAATTAATTTAACTGAATCACCCACTAGTAAAAATGAAGTAGTTCATCTTGACATCTTTCATTTAATAAACATTCGTTTGTTACAATAATAGACAAATTGAAAAATCCATAATTATAGAACACTTTCCAAAATTCGGGAACCCTAAAAAGATTATAATGGACAATGAATTTAGTGCATAACAATCAATTCATTATTTAAATAGTGAAGATATTGAAGTCCATCATACTAAACCAAATAATCACACAGGCAACGCAGATATTAACGGCTACACTCAACATTATTGGAAAAACTAACAGGAATTGAAGATCAAAATCTCGCAACAGAAATGAGAATGCAGATCGTAATAAGAAATTATAATGATCAATATCACTCAACCATAAAATGTTCTCCAAGAGTAGCTAAAGAAAACATTTCTCCGGATATACTATTCGAAAGAATCAAAACAGAAAATCAGAAATCAATTGAGTAACAAAATCGAAATAGAGAAGAATATACGGAAAATAGACAGACAGGGTTAATTAAAAAATAATAAACGAGTACCACATAAAAACCAACCTTATTTTCGAATAAACCCTTTGAAAGCAAAGGCCAACCTTATTTTCGAATAAACCCTTTGACCAGAAAAATTAGCTAGCGTAGAGCAGGAAAACAATAAACAGGGATAGCATAATAGCACAAAATGGAGATATATAACGATATTTTTGCCAAATGAATAAATTAAAGTTTATTGAGAGGAAAGTACATGAAATTCAAGATAATATAGCAGCAGCTAAATAAAATATAATACATCCAGGGATGCTTACAAAAGAAGAAATAGATGGTTTTGAAATAGACTTTTATAAACTAAAAATGGCGAATATAGGGGTTGTCTCATTCAAAAATGAATCAATAATATTTACAATACAAATTTCAAAGAATTTCTTTAAAGAACATTAAAAACATATACAATAAATTGAATAACGCCTTTTCCAAATAAAGATAGACTACATATAGATCAAGAAGACGAATTTATTGTAACAATAAATAAGAAGAATTTTGTATTCAAACCACACATTGTATTCAAAAAAATAAAATTAAGTAAAAACTGTATCTTTTCTAATAATTGTGAATTTTCACATAACAACAAATCGACAATTCAAGAAATAGATGATCATACTTTAATATTAAAAAATATGTATAATGAAACTTTAATACAGAATTGTGATGGAAGAAAATTTATATTGCAAAATAATTATATTATTAAATTTGCAAATTGTAAAATCCTAATTAAAGAAGAATTCTTTGTAACATCCTGTAAAAATGTTGAATCAAACATATAAAGCAAGTGTAAATTTTGAGACTATTGAGACTATTAAATAATTTTGTAAAATATTAAAGAAATCAAAGAATAAAAGTATCACTAAAATATTTCATATGGACTTAGTACTACATTATTGATAATATTGTTAATAGCAGTAGTTTTAATTGTAAGCAAAGAAAGAGAATCCTAAGTTAAAGAACCCCAGGGGAGTTATGGATGACGCAGCGGCACCACAAGCGATTACAAAACTCACCCCAGCATCGGCAGAATCAACAAAAATGAAAAGTATAAACAAAGTATAAACATAAACCACACTCAAACTGGAGGACCAAAATATAAACACCACAGAACACTTAGAAACTAGCGAAGAATCAAGTTACACCACCAAGCTCAGGACAGAGAACGTATGCTGATCATAAACAATAACAATATTCCCCTCAACATAGAATATCACTTTCATGATGAAATTGGAGTAAGATCAATCATGTACTGATTATGAAATCGCAAAGTGGAATATACCGATTGGGGGAATAAATATAACGTCAGTGAAATTTAAGCATAACTTCAAGGATAGCCGCCAGATCAAGGGATATATGTAAGCAAATGTAGCCTTAAGTATGAAATGTAAATACCATGGCAAGTATAAAAGCGAGGTATCATTCACTTTTTGATGGAGTTATGGTTCTAGTTGCGTTAAAGTCAATTTCCAGTTGAACTCTTAGTGTAAACATTTACATTTAAGTTCCTGCTTCCTTAAATGTGTTAAAATAAAGTGCTTTAATAAGAAAACTAGAATTATTTTATTCAATCTCGGCTTGCAGTGAATCTCAAACAACTTGAGACATCAGGTCAGGTAACAATAAGAGTATTTTTGGGAAAGTACACTGAATTACCACCCAATAATATTGGACACAGTAATTTGGTCAGTAATCGTCAAAAATATAATTGGCGCAAACGGTTACACCCCAAAGATATACTTGGCGCAGTCGGTGCACCAGTTGTCATCTAAAATAAAACTGGTGCAGTCAACAAACATACGAGCTTCTCTAACGTTAAGTAATAAACGACGTTAGAGACAGTAAACCGTACATCTCCATTAGCAAGGGAGCAAAATTAAAATTAAAGCACCAGCAACGAGCTTCGCTAACGTCAAGTGGCAAACGACGTTGGGGACAGTGAACGACGTTGGAGACAGTGAACCCTTCAGCTCCATTAGCAGAGGAGCAAAAATTAAACAAAATTAAAGTGAAGTAGCAGTAACAGAGCAGCAGTGATAAAGCAGCAGTAACATAGCAGCTGTAACAAAGTAGCAGTGACAGAGCAGTAGTGACAAAAATAAGCAGTGATAATTATAATCAGCAACAGCAGCAATAATAGCAGCAGCAACAGCAGTAACAGTAGCAACAGCAATAAAACAACAGCAGCAGTAACATAAGGAACTATATAATGAGTAACATTAGAGTAAATTGAAAATTGGATTGTAAAAGCTAATTTTATAATATATAGAATACACATATTCTTAAAACTATATATACCCAAATATAGCGGCAATATGGCACAACAAATTTACTTAATGGTCAATTGCTTAACAACATTGACCGAATTAGTTTGTCAAAATTCATTATCGAATGCCACCACCCTTAGACAAAGAGTAGAAAAGTTCTGAAATATGTTAGGCCATTTGAAGGTAATACAACAGAATTTTTACTTTTATTTTTAATTTTTATTTTTTTTGCTTTTTACCAAGCAATTGAAAAAATTTGAAGATACTATGTAGGTCAGGAAGATATAGTTTCAAGGGTCATCTATGATTTAAAGATATTAGGAGCAGCAAAGTTCTTTCTACAAACAGATCATCCACAAGATTGGGAAAATTGTAAAGACAAACTAATAAAGACAAAGAAAAACACAATTTTATAGATCATCAAAAGATCAGATGACAATAACAAGGGAAATTTCAGGATTAAGAGTAGGAAGTATAGATGAACTCAACAAAGAATTATTGAAATAGTAGATAATATCACGGAGTATAGTGCTCTGAACGAAGATGGTAGGGTTATGCACGAAATTTTTTCGTGGATGTTAATTCAATGAATTAAACAAATCGCGGCCAGAACCTTCGCATATGCAATTAGAACGGTAATTTCATTATCTGAAATATCCAAAATAGTATATGATTTTATTGGATTAGATGATGGAAATCTAAATCCTACATTTTTAAAAAGAAGAAAGAATCCAGAACATTTATCACAAAATCATAATAACTTGAGACAATAATAATAATTGACAAAATAATTCTCGACACAAAAATAATACGGGACAAAAAAATAACTATAATCTCCAACCACAAAATACGATATTATCAAAGAACATTTCCGGAACAAAACACCATTGCACAAATAACCCTCATGTACAAACAAATTGGCAGCAAGGAATTTCAGGCCAATAGAGTAATAATAATAGAAATAATGTTAACCATTTTCATGGCACACAACAAACAAACCTGCAATTCACTAAAAGATAAAATATTTTATACAAAATTAAAAGATCAGATTCAACTCGTAATATGCCATTGTCAAAAATGTCAAAAAATTAATTATGATAGGAAACCCATCAAACCCAAAATTAATTTAAATGAAACACAATTGTGAAGATATTGAATCATACTAAACGAAATAGCCACACAGGAAACGTAGATATTGAACGGCTACACTCAACATTATTGGAAAAACTAACAATAATTGAAGATCAAAATTTCGCAACAGAAATGAGAATGCTAAAGAAAACATTTCTCCGGATATACTATACGAACAAATCAAAACAGAAAATCAGAAATCAATTGAGTAACAAAATCAAAATAGAGAAGAATATACGGAAAATAGACAGACAGGGTTAATTAAAAAATAATAAACGAGTACCACATAAAAACCAACCTTATTTTCGAATAAACCCTTTGAAAGCAAAGGCCAACCTTATTTTCGAATAAACCCAGAAAAATTAGCTAGCGTAGAGCAGGAAAACAATAAACAGGAATAGCATAATAGCACAAAATGGAGATATATAACGATATTTTTGCCAAATGAATAAATTAAAGTTTATTGAGAGGAAAGTACATGAAATTCAAGGTAATATAGCAGCAGCTAAATAAAATATAATACATCCAGGGATGCTTACAAAAGAAGAAATAGATGGTTTTGAAATAGACTTTTATAAACTAAAAATGGCGAATATAGGGGTTGTCTCATTCAAAAATGAATCAATAATATTTACAATACAAATTTTAAAGAATTTCTTTAAAGAACATTAAAAACATATACAATCAAATAGAATAACGCCTTTTCCAAATAAAGATAGACTACATATAGATCAAGAAGACGAATTTATTGTAACAATAAATAAGAAGAATTTTGTATTCAAACCACACATTGTATTCAAAAAAATAAAATTAAATAAAAACTGTATCTTTTCTAATAATTGTGAATTTTCACATAACAACAAATCGACAATTCAAGAAATAGATGATGATACTTTAATATTAAAAAATATGTATAATGAAACTTTAATACAGAATTGTGATGGAAGAAAATTTATATTGCAAAATAATTATATTATTAAATTTGCAAATTGTAAAATCCAAATTAAAGAAGAATTCTTTGTAACAATAAAACAGAATTTATTGATACATTAGAACATCCTGTAAAAATGTTGAATCAAACATATAAAGCAAGAGTAAATATTGAGACTATTGTATTAAATAATTTTGAAAATATTAAGGAAATCAAAGAATTAAAAATATTTCATATGGAGTTAGTACTACATTATTGATAATACTGTTAATAGCAATAGTTTTAATTGTAAGACAAAGAAATGTATGAATTAAGATTCAGAATAAAAGGATTTAGGAGAATCCTAAGTTAACGAACCCCGGAGGAGTTATGGATGACGCAGCGGCACTACAAGCGATATATAGTATTTTTGTATAAAAGTATTTTTGGAAAAGTACACTGAATTACCACCCAATAATATATTTGGCACAGTAATTTGGTCAGTAATCGTCAAAAATATAATTGGCTCAAACGATTACACCCCAAAGATATATTTGGCGAAGACGGTACACCAGCTATCATCTAAAATAAAACTGGTACAGTTGATAACATACGAGCTCAGCTAACGTTAAGTAATAAACGACGTTGGATACAGTAAACCCTTCAGCTCCATTAGCAGAGGAGCAAAGTGAAACAACAGTAACAGAGCAGCAGTGTTAAAGCAGCAGTAACAGAGCAGCTGTGACAAAGTAGCAGTGACAGAGCAGTAGTGACAATAATAAACAGTGATAATTATAATCAGCAAAGCAGCAATAAAAGTAGCCGCCGCAGCAGCAACAGCAGTAACAGTAGCAACAGCAATAAAACAACAGCAGCAGTAACATAAGGAACTATATAATGAGTAACATTAGAGTAAATTAATAATTGGATTGTAAAAGCTAGTTTTATAATCTATTATATATATATAACTATATATACCCAAATATAGCGGCAATATGGCACAACAAATTTACTTAATGGTCAATTGCTTAACAACATTGACCGAATTAGTTTGTCAAAATTCATTATCGAATGCCACCACCCTTCGATAAAGAGTAGGAAAGTTCTGAAATATGTTAGGCCATGCTTTTTACCAAGCAATTGAAAAAATTTGAAGATACTATGTAGGTCAGGAAGATATAGTTTCAAGGGTCATCTATGATTTAAAGATATTAGGAACAGCAAAGTTCTTTCTACAAACAGATCATCCACAAGATTGGGAAAATTGTAAAGACAAACTAATAAAGACAAAGAAAAACACAATTTTATAGATCATCAAAAGATCAGATGACAATAACAAGGGAAATTTCAGGATTAAGAGTAGGAAGCATTGATGAACTAAACAAAAGATTTATTGAAATAGTAGACACTATCACGGCGTATAGTGCTCTGAACGAAGATGGTAGCGTTATGCAGGAAATTCTTTCGGTGATGTTAATTCAACGAATTAAACAAATCGCGGCCGGAACCTTGACATATGCAATTAAAACGTTAACTTCATTATCTGAAATGTCCAAAATAGTATATTGGATTAGATGATGGAAATCAAAATCCTATATTTTTAAAAAGAAGAAGGAATCCAGAACATTTATCACAAAATCATAATAACTTGAGAATACATAATTCTGAATGAAATTATCAAAGAACAAATAACAACCAACAAAATAATTCGACACAAAAATAATACGGGACAAAATAATAGCTATAATCTGCAAACACAAAATAATTCGGTACCATATTATCAAAGAAATTTTCCGGAACAAAATACCAACGTACAAACAAATTGGCAGCAAGGAATTTAAGGTCAATACAGTAATAATAATAATAGAAATAATGTTAATCATTTTCGTGGCACACAACAAACAAGACGCTCAAATGGCCCAATACCAATGGATGGTAGATGCTATAAGCAGGACTGGAAATAAAAACAGAAATCAATATAATAGCGAGGATTATTTTACAAATTAGCCTCAGAAAGTCCAAATAAAATTCTACTGTCACTAACTCGCTTCAATAAAAAATGGATCGTAATAGTAGATACAGGTTCTAATATAAGTATAATGAAAATATCAAGCTTTGAAAAATACAATTAACCAATACCAGAAAAGAATAATATAACAATTACTACTTTATATGTCGAAATCAAATCATCTAATGAACGAGTTAATACGCCATGCCCGAAAGAATTTAATTATCCTCAAAATGCAAGAAAGAGATGGTTAAAAATGGATTTTAATAAATCATATGATCTGTTTCTAGGAAATGATTTTATTCAGAAAAATGTTGAAACAATTGAACTTGAGAATAAAGAAGAATAATACAATTTAATCCAATGGAAGAGGAAAATAAAATCAGCCTTGAAAGACAAATCCATGGAGGTAAAATAGGAATTTTTTCGGAAACCAGTGAATCTGATTATCATAAAATTCAACTCCTACTCATATCAATGTAAACTACAATTTATAAAATGTACAAAAAGAGCAACAGACACACTAGACGAAGAAGAGCTACATAAACAAATTGCACTATATCATAATAATGAGTCGATGCATAGTGGTATAAGTGAAACATATAATTCACTTGTTTCACATTCAACTTGTAATAAGTAATTGTCAAAAATGTCAACAAATTAAATATGATAGGAAATATATCGAACCCAAACTTAATTTAACTGAATCACCCACTAGTAAAAATGAAGTAGTTCATCTTGACATCTTTCATTTAATAAACATTCGTTTGTTACAATAATAGTCAAATTGAAAAATCCATAATTATAGAACACTTTCCAAAATTCGGGAACCCTAAAAAGATTATAATGGACAATGAATTTAGTGCATAACAATCAATTCATTATTTAAATAGTGAAAATATTGAAGTCCATCATACTAAACCAAATAATCACACAGGCAACGCAGATATTAACGGCTACACTTAACATTATTTGAAAAACTAACAGGAATTGAAGATCAAAATCTCGCAACAGAAATGAGAATGCAGATCGTAATAAGAAATTATAATGATCAATATCACTCAACCATAAAATATTCTCCAAGAGTAGCTAAAGAAAACATTTCTCCGGCTATACTATTCGAAAGAATCAAAACAGAAAATCAGAAATCAATTGAGTAACAAAATCGAAATAGAGAAGAATATACTGAAAATAGACAGACAGGGTCAATTAAAAAATAATCAACCAGTACCACATAAAAACCAACTTTATTTTCGAATAAACCGTTTGAAAGCAAAGGCCAACCTTATTTTCGAATAAACCCTTTGACCAGAAAAATTAACTAGCGTAGAGCAGGAAAACAATAAACAGGGATAGCATAATAGCACAAAATGGAGATATATAACGATATTTTTGCCAAATGAATAAATTAAAGTTTATTGAGAGGAAAGTACATGAAATTCAAGATAATATAGCAGCAGCTAAAAAACATATAATACATCGAGGGATATTTACAAAAGAAGAAATATATAGTTTTGAAATAGACTTTTATAAACTAAAATTGGTGAAAATAGGGGTTGTCTCATTCAAAAATGAATCAATAATATTTACAATACCAATTTCAAAGAATTTCTTTAAAGAACATTAAAAACATATACAATAAAATTGAATAACGCCTTTTCCAAATAAAGATAGACTACATATAGATCAAGAAGACGAATTTATTGCAACAATAAATAAGAAGAATTTTGTATTCAAACCACACATTGTATTCAAAAAAATAAAATTAAGTAAAAACTGTACCTTTTCTAATAATTGTGAATTTTCACATAACAACAAATCGACAATTCAAGAAATAGATGATGATACTTTAATATTAAAAAATATGTATAATGAAACTTTAATACAGAATTGTGATAGAAGAACATTTATATTGCAAAATAATTATATTATTAAATTTGCAAATTGTAAAATCGAAATTAAAGAAGAATTCTTTGTAACAATAAAACAGAATTTATTGATACATTAGAACATCCTGTAAAAATGTTGAATCAAACATATAAAGCAAGAGTAAATTTTGAGACTATTGTATTAAATAATTTTGAAAATATTAAGGAAAATATAAAGCAAAGAAATGTATGAATTAAGATTCAGAATAAAAGGATTCAGGAGAATCCTAAGTTAAAGAACCCTGGAGAAGTTATGGATGACGCAGCGGCAACACAAGCGATTACAAAACTCACCTCAGCAACAAAAATGAAAACGATCTAACCCAAGTCCAGCGTATTCTAATGCTGGCAAAGTATAAAAATAAACCACACTCAAACTGAAGGACCAAAATATAAACACCACAGAACACTTAGAAACTAGCGAAGAATCAAGTTACACCACCAAGCTCAGGACAGAGAACGTATGCTGATCATAAACAATAACAATATTCTCCTCAACATAGAATATCACTTTCATGATGAAATTGGAGTAAGATCAATCATGTACTGATTATGAAATCGCAAAGTGGAATATACCGATTGGGGGAATAAATATAACGTCAGTGAAATTTAAGCATAACTTCAAGGATAGCCGCCAGACCAAGGGATAGATGTAAGCAAATGTAGCCTTAAGTATGAAATGTAAACACTATGGCAAGTATAAAAGCTAGGTATCAATCCCTTGTCGTTGGATAGTTGAATTAAAGTCGAGTTCCAATTGAACTCTTAGTGTGAACTTATATTTATGTTCCTGCTTCATTAAATGTGTTTAAATAAAGTGCTTTAATAAGAAAACTAGAATTCTTTGATTCAATCCCGGCTTGCAGTGAATCTCAACCAACTTGAGACACCAGGTCGTATAAAATTATTTTTGGAAAAGTACACCGAATTACCACCCAATAATATATTTGGCACAAAAATAAAATAAAATACAATTTAAAACAACAAGCGAACGAAAAAATGTGCGCATTAAATTCCAAGTTTCCCAATAATATGCTATTGCCTCCAATGCATTTGCATGTTGAGATCATGGTCACAGATAACTTCTGTCCCTTTTCTTTCGCCTTCCACTTTCCACTATTGTTTATTCAGCACGCACAGAACGTGACTGGTCACACTCAGTCAAACGCTAAGAGATATAGTTGAGACGAATATTGGGGCTGCATTTCAATGAATGGCCATAAACAATACTATAGCTACCGCCTCCACTTATAGATCATCGGGTAATGGATCATCCGGAAATGTGAAATTCGCAGTAGAAAACAAAAGTCAAAGGAAAGTTTTTATTTCTTCTATGAATCTGTCTTAGAATTGACCGATCAGTTGGAACCGTCCTTGCCTGAGAATTCTTAGGTCGAGATCCTAAGAAGGAATTTTCTCCCAGAAATTTAACATGAACTCATGAATGAACAAATGTATTCGATTTCTTTATCAGCGAGATATTTGCAGGCGTAGAGAGTTTTTTTTACAAGATGTTTACCGCAAACATCTACCGAGTAAACATGACTATTTTAGAAAAAAATGTGTCCGAGTTGGAAGATGAAAAAGATAGTGCTGGAGTTGGAGTAAAAAAAACCGATATAAATTTATTCACTCGATTCTTGAATAGCCTAGTGAAATTTTGGCTTTATTAAAGCCCTAAACCGGAAGAGGCTAAGGAATTGCTATTTTGAATTGGAAGACTGCCAAGGACGTTCCATTGGATCATATCATACTAAAGACATTCAGCAATAAGTGCTACATTCGGTATCAGATTTTGTGTCTTTTAAAACAATTAAATTGGCTAGTTCGAGAAAATTTTAAGAATTTGCAATTGGATTTGGTTGGTTATTTTTGTTTTTTTTTTTTATCGACGAAATTAAAAACGGACGTGGAAAAAGGAAGAAATAAGGATAAAAAAGTAAGTCGAAAAACATTCTCATTTATGTGGCAGAGTTCCTTAACTGATCAGCTGCCCGGAGGAACCGGATTTAGTGCGGCACTTGAATAGCAAGGACCTTTTGAGTTATCAGCATAGAGAAAGAGAAATGTAAATCTTGATAACAGCAGTCAGTCTGCGAGACGTGAGCTGATTCTAGTGGAAAAGTAATATACTCCCAAAATAAAATTTGAAAAATATAATAAAATACCCATAAAATAATATGCAAAACACAGACTCTTCATCTAAATACTGACTTAATTGTATTGTTATTTAGTATTAAGATATAATTTAGTTTAGATTTAGCTTTTAAAATAAGAATACCGCAAAAGTAATAGAGAAAAATTATCCCATCGTATTCTTATGCTGGCAAAGCGAAAACATAAACTATTGACAACACTTAAGACTTCCAGGTCAAAAACATAAACAATACAGAACACTCAAAATCTAGCGAACCAAAGAATCAAGTAACACCACCATAAAAAATAACAATATTCCCCATTCAACATAGGATATCAATTTCACAATGAAACTGGAGCAAGTTGAATCCGATTGCCGATTGGAGGATAAATGCAACATAAGTGAAATCCAATCCTAACTCTAAGGACAGCCTTGGCGGCTGTCCATCATCCAAAAATATAACTGGTGCAGTCGATAAACCTACAGCTTGTACCTACAGTATGTCAAGTGACCGACGACATTGGAGACAGTGAACACTTCAGCTGCATTCGCAGAGGAACGAAATTAAATAATAATGAATAAAGTGAAGCAGCAGTGCCAAAGCAGCAGTGACAATACTAAAAAGTGATAATTATAATCAGCAACAGCAGCAATAATAGTAGTAGCAGCAGCAACAATACAACAACATCGGCGGCAACATAAGGAATTATATAATTAGTAACAATAGAGTAGATTAAAAATTATATTCTAAAAGCTAGTATTGTAATTAATACTTAGAATTCATAAGGTATATATATTCTAAATGGAATCTCTCCAAGCAATTGAAAGGATTAGAAGAGACTACGTAGGTCAGGAAGAGATAGGTTTTATGGTCATTTATGAAAATATTAGGATAAGCAAAGTTCTTTCTACAAACAGATCCTCCACAAGATTGGGATTCGTAACGCAAAACAAAAACAATTTAATTGATTATCAAAAGATAAGATGACTATAACTAGGGACGATTAAGAGTAGGAAGCATAGGTGAACTCAGCAGAAGAATTAATTAAATAATATACATTATCAGTCATATCATAGTGCTGTAAATGAAGATGGTAGGGATATGCAGAACATTTTGTCTGGAATGTTTTTCAGAATCTTTGTATATAAAATTAGAACGGTAACCTCGTTATCTGAAATTTCCAAAATAGTATATAATTCCATTAGATGTGCCATTTCGTGGCACGCAACAAACAAGTCTTTGAAATGGTCCAGTACCAATAGTAGATGCTATCGGCAGGACAGAAAAAACAAGCAAGAATCAGGAAATAAACAGGTATTTTATCCTAACAATTAGCCTAGGAAAGTCTAAATAAAATTCTATTGTTACTCACTCTCTTCACTAAAAAATGGATCGTATTAGTAAACACCGGCTCTACTATAAATATTTTAAAAAAAGCTTTGAAGAATACAATATATCAATACTAGAAAAGAATAATACGATAATTACTACAATAAGTACTATACTAAATTGAAATTAAATCATGTAATGAAAGACGTAAAACGCCATACCAGAAAAAAATTTAATGACCCTCAAAATGCAAGAATGGGTTGGCTAAAAATGGTATTTGATAAATCATATGATCATTTTCTAGGAAACGATTTTATTCGATTTTATATAAAAATAACTGATATTGAATATAAAGAAAAAAATGTATACAATGACACTAAAATTCGATTCCAACCAAAAGTTATAGAAGAACAGATATGTTCATTGGAAGCCAGAAAGTTACAAAACATTCAATTCTTTCATCTCCAATAAGATGAACGAAAAGGAGTTTCAACTGCTGAAGAAATATGAAAGACTTATCAAAAAAGAAGGATCTCCCCTGACAAATACGGACACTGTAGTTCATACAATAAAGACCAGAACAAATCAACAAATTAATTAACGATTATATTGTTAACCACCGAAACATGAAGAAGAAGAAGCCATGACTCAAATACAGGAACTTGAAAGCCAAGGAATAATAAGAAAAAGCAGGAGCTCACCAATAATAATAGTCAAATAGCCAAATACCAAAGAAAACGGATAACTATGAAGAATAAAACTTTCGATTTGCAGTTGATTATAGGAGGCTAAACTAAATTAAGGTGAGCGATAAGTATTCATGGCGAATATTGAGAGCATACCAGATAAATTGGACAAAGCATAGTACTTTAGTACTCTAGATCTAGCAAAAGGCTACCACTAAATATTAATAGCAGAAAAGTATATTGAAAAAAATGCCTTCGTCACACCAGCAGGCCTGTAAAATGCCTCCGCTACATTTCAGCAATTTAATTAATAAAATCCTAAGGGAATACATAAACAAAATATGTGTCGTATATTTGGATGATATTTTAATTTTTTCAACATCACTACAGGAACATATCAGATCACTGCACAATATTTTTGCAAAGCTACAAGACATAACCTAAAAATTTAAGAAGATAACTGCTGTTTTCTAAAAGAGAAAACAACATTTATAGGTCATACATTAACAAAAGATGTTATAAAACCAAATCAAGACAAAGTGGAAGAAATAATAAACTTAAGAGTACCCAAAACCGAGAAACAATTAAAAAGCTTTCTAGGAGCAATGGGATATTATAGAAACTTCATTAAGGACTATTCAAAAATATCATTTATCATGCTTACATACTTCAAAAAAGTTTACAAAATGCACCCAAATCATCCTCAGTATATATTGAAAACCATAAAGCACTTATATATTGGCATCCAATTTTAAAATATCCAGAATAAAATAAACAATTCACAATTACCACAGATACAAGCGATAATGCCCTAGGAGCTGTACTTTCACAACAAGGAACCCAGAATGTTGTATTTCAATATGCAACAATGGACAAAGAATTTTTTGCAATTATTTATGCAATAACATATTTCATACCATATATTTATGGAACCAAAGTTGAAATAATAATAGACTGCCCTATTAAATACTTAATCAAAAAATACAAAGGAAAAAAGTTTTTTCATATACATCAAAGATGGCTTCTAAAACTGCAAGACCATAATTATGAAATAGAATATATAAATGGCAAAGATAATGTAGTTGCAGACTTCCTGAGTAGAATCGAGAATTCTCCAATAAATACAGAAAGAAGTGACAATGAATCAAATTTTGATACGACAGATACAATTCATTTTGCAGATGAAGAACTACTAAAGACTAAATTGATAATTAATACAAAACACAAATTAATATATATATAGTCCAATACTGAAATTCAGAAGATAAGGAGAATAAAATAAAATCAGTGTTTGAAAGACACATCCATGGAGGTAAAATAGTTACACAGGCAACGCAGACAGTGCTGGAGTTGGTAGTCAAGAATTCGACGGAAACGATGAGGATAACATCTCAGTAATCTCGCAGAGTTATTGGAAATGTGAGTTGGTCATAGATGTAGGTGAAAGGAAAGTATTCTGCCACGGTGTTAACACTGAACGCTTTTAAACCATCTTGCCGAAAATTTTCCGAATCAAATAATTCGAGAGCGAGTGCATCTCACGGTGCATGCAAACCACCAACCAGTTGATTTGGAAAACCAGTTGATTCCATTAATTCCGTGAACTCAACCAAATTACCGAACATAACGAAAAAACAAAATCAAAAGAAAAATCTAAATTCGATCGTTCCCATCCAACATTCATTTCATATCTACATTCGCATGAAAGAGGACGAGGATACTCAAAAGCTTCTATTTCATCTCGATCCACTGTCAGAATTCGTGCATTTTGGACTGAAGTAAAAAAACCGATATAAATTTATTCACTCGATTCTTGAATAGCCTACTGAAATTTGGGCTTTGTTAAAGCTCTAATCCGGAAGAGGCTAAGGAATTACTATTGTGAATTGGAAGACTGCCAAGGACGTTCCATTGGATCATATCATACTAAACACATTCAGCAATAAGTGCAATATTCAGTATCAGATTTTGTATCTTTTAAAACAATTAAATGGTGGCTGTTTGTATCGACTTTGGCTAGTTCAATTATTTCGAGAAAATTTGAAGAATTTGCAAATGGGTTGGTTAATTTTTGTTTTTTTAACGACGAAATTAAAAACGGACGTGGAAAAAGGAAGAAATAAGAAATAAAAAATAAGTCCAAAAACTTTCTCCTTTATGTGGCAAAGTTCCTTAACTGATTAGCTGCCCGGAGGAACCCGGTTTAGTGCGGCACTTGAATAGCAAGGACTTTTGAGTTATCATCATAGAGAAGGAGAAATGTAAATCTTGACAACAGCAGTCAATCTGCGAGCCGGGAGTGGAGCGAAAATAAAATTTGAAAAAAAGGAATAAAATACCCATAAAATAATAAGGAAAATACAGACTCTGCATCTAAATACTGACTTAATTGTATTGTTATTTAGTATTAAGATATAATTTAGTTTAGATTCATCTTTTAAAATAAGAATATCGGAAAAGTGATACAGAAAAATTATCCCATCGTATTCTTATGCTGGCAAAGCAAAAACATAAACTATTGACAACACTTAAGACTTCCAGGTCAAAAACATAAACAACACAGAACACTTAAAATCTAGCGAACCAAAGAATCAAGTAACACCACCATAAAAAATAACAATATTCCCTATTCAACATAGGATATCAATTTCACAATGAAACTGGAGCAAGTTGAATCCGATTGCCGATTGGAGGATAAATGCAACATAAGTGAAATCCAATCCTAACTCTAAGGACAGCCTTGGCGGTTGTCCATCATCCAAAAATATAACTGGTGCAGTCGATAAACCTATAGCTTGTACCTACAGTATGTCAAGTGACCGACGACATTGGAGACAGTGAACACTTCAGCTCCATTCGCAGAGGAACCAAATTAAATAATAGTGAATAAAGTGAAGCAGCAGTGACAAAGCAGCAGTGACAATACTAAACAGTGATAATTATAATCAGCAACAGCAGCAATAATAGTAGCAACAGCATCAAAAGCAACAGCAGTAGCAGAAACAATACAACAACATCGGCGGCAACATAAGGAATTATATAATTAGTAACAATAGAGTAGATTAAAAATAAAAGATATATATATATATATATATATATATATATTCTAAAAGGAATCTCTCCAAGCAAATGAAAGGATTAGAAGAGACTATGTAGATCAGGAAGAGATAGGTTTTAGGGTCATTTATGAAAATATTAGGAGCAGCAAAGTTCTTTCTACAAACAGATCCTCCACAAGATTGGGATTCGCAAAATTAAACAATTTAATTGATTATCAAAAGACTATAACCAGGAACGATTAAAAGTAAGAAGCATAGGTGAACTCAGCAGAAGAATTAATTAAATAATATACATTATCAGTGAGTATAGTGCTGTAAACGAAGATGGTAGGGATATGCAGAACATTTTGTCTGGAATGTATTAGTAAACACCGGCTCTACTATAAATATTTTAAAAAAAGCTTTGAAGAATACAATTTACCAATACTAGAAAAGAATAATACAATAATTACTACAATAAGTTCTATACTACATTGAAATTAAATCATGTAATGAAAGAGGTAAAACGCCATACCGGAAAAAATTCAATGACCCTCAAAATGCAAGAATGGGATGGCTAAAAATGGAGTTTGATAAATCATATGATCTTTTTCTAGGAAACGATTTTATTCGATTTTATTTAAAAATAACTGATATTGAATATAAAGAAATAAATTTATACAATGACACTAGAATTCGATTCCAACCAAAAGTTATAGAAGAACAGATATGTTCATTGGAAGCCAGCAAGTTACAAAACATTCAATTCTATCATCTCCAATAAGATGAACGAAAAGGAGTTTCAACTGCTGAAGAAATATGAAAGACTTATCAAAAAAGAAGGATCTCCCCTGACAAATATGGACACTGTAGTTCATACAATAAAGACCAGAACAAGTCAACAAATTAATTAACGATTTTATTGTTAACCACCGAAACATGAAGAAGAAGAACCCATGACTCAAATACAGGAACTTGAAAGCCAAGGAATAATAAGAAAAAGCAGGAGCTCACCAATAATAATAGTCAAATAGCCAAATACCAAAGAAAACGGATAACTATGAAGAATAAAACTTTCGATTTGCAGTTGATTATAGGAGGTTAAACTAAATTAAGGTGAGCGATAAGTATTCATGGCGAATATTGAGAGCATACCAGATAAATTGGACAAAGCATAGTACTTTAGTACTCTAGATCTAGCAAAAGGCTAACCAAATCAAGACAAGTTGGAAGAAATAATAAACTTAAGAGTACCCAAAACCGAGAAACAATTAAAAAGCTTTCTAGGAGCAATGGGATATTATAGAAAATTCATTAAGGACTATTCAAAAATATCATTTATCATGCTTACATACTTGAAAAAAGTTTACAAAATGCACCCAAATCATCCTCAGTATATATTGAAAACCAAAAAGCACTTATATATTGGCATCCAATTTTAAAATATCCAGAATAAAATAAACAATTCACAATTACCACAGATGCAAGCGATTATGCCCTAGGAGCTGTACTTTCACAACAAGGAACCCAGTATGTTGTATTTCAATATGCAACAATGGACAAAGAATTTCTTGCAATTATTTATGCAGTAACATATTTCATACCATATATTTATGGAACCAAAGTTGAAATAATAATAGACTGCCCTATTAAATACTTAATCAAAAAATACAAAGGAAAAAAGTTTTTTCATATACATCAAAGATGGCTTCTAAAACTGCAAGACCATAATTATGAAATAGAATATATAAATGGCAAAGATAATGTAGTTGCAGACTTCCTGAGTAGAATCGAGAATTCTCCAATAAATACAGAAAGAAGTGACAATGAATCAAATTTTGATACGACAGATACAATTCATTTTGCAGATGAAGAACTACTAAAGACTAAATTGATAATTAATACAAAACACAAATTAATATATATATAGTCCAATACTGAAATTCAGAAGATAAGGAGAATAAAATAAAATCAGTGTTTGAAAGACACATCCATGGAGGTAAAATAGTTACACAGGCAACGCAGACAGTGCTGGAGTTGGTAGTCAAGAATTCGACGGAAACGATGAGGATAACATCTCAGTAATCTCGCAGAGTTATTGGAAATGTGAGTTGGTCATAGATGTAGGTGAAAGGAAAGTATTCTGCCACGGTGTTAACACTGAACGCTTTTAAACCATCTTGCCGAAAATTTTCCGAATCAAATAATTCGAGAGCGAGTGCATCTCACGGTGCATGCAAACCACCAACCAGTTGATTTGGAAAACCAGTTGATTCCATTAATTCCGTGAACTCAACCAAATTACCGAACATAACGAAAAAACAAAATCAAAAGAAAAATCTAAATTCGATCGTTCCCATCCAACATTCATTTCATATCTACATTCGCATGAAAGAGGACGAGGATACTCAAAAGCTTCTATTTCATCTCGATCCACTGTCAGAATTCGTGTAAATTTATAAATTTATTCACTCGATTCTTGAATAGCCTACTGAAATTCGGGCTTTGTTAAAGCTCTAATCCGGAAGAGGCTAAGGAATTACTATTGTGAATTGGAAGACTGCCAAGGACGTTCCATTGGATCATATCATACTAAACACATTCAGCAATAAGTGCAATATTCAGTATCAGATTTTGTATCTTTTAAAACAATTAAATGGTGGCAGTTTGTATCGACTTTGGCTAGTTCAATTATTTCGAGAAAATTTGAAGAATTTGCAAATGGGTTGGTTAATTTTTGTTTTTTTAACGACGAAATTAAAAACGGACGTGGAAAAAGGAAGAAATAAGAAATAAAAAATAAGTCCAAAAACTTTCTCCTTTATGTGGCAAAGTTCCTTAACTGATTAGCTGCCCGGAGGAACCCGGTTTAGTGCGGCACTTGAATAGCAAGGACTTTTGAGTTATCATCATAGAGAAGGAGAAATGTAAATCTTGACAACAGCAGTCAATCTGCGAGCCGGGAGTGGAGCGAAAATAAAATTTGAAAAAAAGGAATAAAATACCCATAAAATAATAAGGAAAATACAGACTCTGCATCTAAATACTGACTTAATTGTATTGTTATTTAGTATTAAGATATAATTTAGTTTAGATTTATCTTTTAAAATAAGAATATCGGAAAAGTGATACAGAAAAATTATCCCATCGTATTCTTATGCTGGCAAAGCAAAAACATAAACTATTGACAACACTTAAGACTTCCAGGTCAAAAACATAAACAACACAGAACACTTAAAATCTAGCGAACCAAAGAATCAAGTAACACCACCATAAAAAATAACAATATTCCCTATTCAACATAGGATATCAATTTCACAATGAAACTGGAGCAAGTTGAATCCGATTGCCGATTGGAGGATAAATGCAACATAAGTGAAATCCAATCCTAACTCTAAGGACAGCCTTGGCGGTTGTCCATCATCCAAAAATATAACTGGTGCAGTCGATAAACCTATAGCTTGTACCTACAGTATGTCAAGTGACCGACGACATTGGAGACAGTGAACACTTCAGCTCCATTCGCAGAGGAACCAAATTAAATAATAGTGAATAAAGTGAAGCAGCAGTGACAAAGCAGCAGTGACAATACTAAACAGTGATAATTATAATCAGCAACAGCAGCAATAATAGTAGCAACAGCATCAAAAGCAACAGCAGTAGCAGAAACAATACAACAACATCGGCGGCAACATAAGGAATTATATAATTAGTAACAATAGAGTAGATTAAAAATAAAAGATATATATATATATATATATATTCTAAAAGGAATCTCTCCAAGCAAATGAAAGGATTAGAAGAGACTATGTAGATCAGGAAGAGATAGGTTTTAGGGTCATTTATGAAAATATTAGGAGCAGCAAAGTTCTTTCTACAAACAGATCCTCCACAAGATTGGGAAGGATCTAAAATTAAACAATTTAATTGATTATCAAAAGATAAGATGACTATAACCAGGAACGATTAAAAGTAAGAAGCATAGGTGAACTCAGCAGAAGAATTAATTAAATAATATACATTATCAGTGAGTATAGTGCTGTAAACGAAGATGGTAGGGATATGCAGAACATTTTGTCTGGAATGTATTAGTAAACACCGGCTCTACTATAAATATTTTAAAAAAAGCTTTGAAGAATACAATTTACCAATACTAGAAAAGAATAATACAATAATTACTACAATAAGTTCTATACTACATTGAAATTAAATCATGTAATGAAAGAGGTAAAACGCCATACCGGAAAAAATTCAATGACCCTCAAAATGCAAGAATGGGATGGCTAAAAATGGAGTTTGATAAATCATATGATCTTTTTCTAGGAAACGATTTTATTCGATTTTATTTAAAAATAACTGATATTGAATATAAAGAAATAAATTTATACAATGACACTAGAATTCGATTCCAACCAAAAGTTATAGAAGAACAGATATGTTCATTGGAAGCCAGCAAGTTACAAAACATTCAATTCTATCATCTCCAATAAGATGAACGAAAAGGAGTTTCAACTGCTGAAGAAATATGAAAGACTTATCAAAAAAGAAGGATCTCCCCTGACAAATATGGACACTGTAGTTCATACAATAAAGACCAGAACAAATCAACAAATTAATTAACGATTTTATTGTTAACCACCGAAACATGAAGAAGAAGAACCCATGACTCAAATACAGGAACTTGAAAGCCAAGGAATAATAAGAAAAAGCAGGAGCTCACCAATAATAATAGTCAAATAGCCAAATACCAAAGAAAACGGATAACTATGAAGAATAAAACTTTCGATTTGCAGTTGATTATAGGAGGCTAAACTAAATTAAGGTGAGCGATAAGTATTCATGGCGAATATTGAGAGCATACCAGATAAATTGGACAAAGCATAGTACTTTAGTACTCTAGATCTAGCAAAAGGCTAACCAAATCAAGACAAAGTGGAAGAAATAATAAACTTAAGAGTACCCAAAACCGAGAAACAATTAAAAAGCTTTCTAGGAGCAATGGGATATTATAGAAAATTCATTAAGGACTATTCAAAAATATCATTTATCATGCTTACATACTTGAAAAAAGTTTACAAAATGCACCCAAATCATCCTCAGTATATATTGAAAACCAAAAAGCACTTATATATTGGCATCCAATTTTAAAATATCCAGAATAAAATAAACAATTCACAATTACCACAGATGCAAGCGATTATGCCCTAGGAGCTGTACTTTCACAACAAGGAACCCAGTATGTTGTATTTCAATATGCAACAATGGACAAAGAATTTCTTGCAATTATTTATGCAGTAACATATTTCATACCATATATTTATGGAACCAAAGTTGAAATAATAATAGACTGCCCTATTAAATACTTAATCAAAAAATACAAAGGAAAAAAGTTTTTTCATATACATCAAAGATGGCTTCTAAAACTGCAAGACCATAATTATGAAATAGAATATATAAATGGCAAAGATAATGTAGTTGCAGACTTCCTGAGTAGAATCGAGAATTCTCCAATAATTACAGAAAGAAGTGACAATGAATCAAATTTTGATACGACAGATACAATTCATTCTGCAGATGAAGAACTACTAAAGACTAAATTGTTAATTAATACAAAACACAAATATTATTAACATATAGTCCAAAACTGAAATTCAGAAGATATACAATGGAAAAATAATTCAAATTTATCCAATGGAAAAGGAGAATAAAATAAAATCAGTGTTTGAAAGACACATCCATGGAGGTAAAATAGTTACACAGGCAACGCAGACAGTGCTGGAGTTGGTAGTCAAGAATTCGACGGAAACGATGAGGATAACATCTCAGTAATCTCGCAGAGTTATTGGAAATGTGAGTTGGTCATAGATGTAGGTGAAAGGAAAGTATTCTGCCACGGTGTTAACACTGAACGCTTTTAAACCATCTTGCCGAAAATTTTCCGAATCAAATAATTCGAGAGCGAGTGCATCTCACGGTGCATGCAAACCACCAACCAGTTGATTTGGAAAACCAGTTGATTCCATTAATTCCGTGAACTCAACCAAATTACCGAACATAACGAAAAAACAAAATCAAAAGAAAAATCTAAATTCGATCGTTCCCATCCAACATTCATTTCATATCTACATTCGCATGAAAGAGGACGAGGATACTCAAAAGCTTCTATTTCTCTCGATCCACTGTCAGAATTCGTGTAAATTTATAAATTTATTCACTCGATTCTTGAATAGCCTACTGAAATTTGGGCTTTGTTAAAGCTCTAATCCGGAAGAGGCTAAGGAATTACTATTGTGAATTGGAAGACTGCCAAGGACGTTCCATTGGATCATATCATACTAAACACATTCAGCAATAAGTGCAATATTCAGTATCAGATTTTGTATCTTTTAAAACAATTAAATGGTGGCAGTTTGTATCGACTTTGGCTAGTTCAATTATTTCGAGAAAATTTGAAGAATTTGCAAATGGGTTGGTTAATTTTTGTTTTTTTAACGACGAAATTAAAAACGGACGTGGAAAAAGGAAGAAATAAGAAATAAAAAATAAGTCCAAAAACTTTCTCCTTTATGTGGCAAAGTTCCTTAACTGATTAGCTGCCCGGAGGAACCCGGTTTAGTGCGGCACTTGAATAGCAAGGACTTTTGAGTTATCATCATAGAGAAGGAGAAATGTAAATCTTGACAACAGCAGTCAATCTGCGAGCCGGGAGTGGAGCCAAAATAAAATTTGAAAAAAAGGAATAAAATACCCATAAAATAATAAGGAAAATACAGACTCTGCATCTAAATACTGACTTAATTGTATTGTTATTTAGTATTAAGATATAATTTAGTTTAGATTTATCTTTTAAAATAAGAATATCGGAAAAGTGATACAGAAAAATTATCCCATCGTATTCTTATGCTGGCAAAGCAAAAACATAAACTATTGACAACACTTAAGACTTCCAGGTCAAAAACATAAACAACACAGAACACTTAAAATCTAGCGAACCAAAGAATCAAGTAACACCACCATAAAAAATAACAATATTCCCTATTCAACATAGGATATCAATTTCACAATGAAACTGGAGCAAGTTGAATCCGATTGCCGATTGGAGGATAAATGCAACATAAGTGAAATCCAATCCTAACTCTAAGGACAGCCTTGGCGGTTGTCCATCATCCAAAAATATAACTGGTGCAGTCGATAAACCTATAGCTTGTACCTACAGTATGTCAAGTGACCGACGACATTGGAGACAGTGAACACTTCAGCTCCATTCGCAGAGGAACCAAATTAAATAATAGTGAATAAAGTGAAGCTGCAGTGACAAAGCAGCAGTGACAATACTAAACAGTGATAATTATAATCAGCAACAGCAGCAATAATAGTAGCAACAGCATCAAAAGCAACAGCAGTAGCAGAAACAATACAACAACATCGGCGGCAACATAAGGAATTATATAATTAGTAACAATAGAGTAGATTAAAAATAAAAGATATATATATATATATATATATATATATATATATATTCTAAAAGGAATCTCTCCAAGCAAATGAAAGGATTAGAAGAGACTATGTAGATCAGGAAGAGATAGGTTTTAGGGTCATTTATGAAAATATTAGGAGCAGCAAAGTTCTTTCTACAAACAGATCCTCCACAAGATTGGGATTCGCAAAATTAAACAATTTAATTGATTATCAAAAGATAAGATGACTATAACCAGGAACGATTAAAAGTAAGAAGCATAGGTGAACTCAGCAGAAGAATTAATTAAATAATATACATTATCAGTGAGTATAGTGCTGTAAACGAAGATGGTAGGGATATGCAGAACATTTTGTCTGGAATGTATTAGTAAACACCGGCTCTACTATAAATATTTTAAAAAAAGCTTTGAAGAATACAATTTACCAATACTAGAAAAGAATAATACAATAATTACTACAATAAGTTCTATACTACATTGAATTTAAATCATGTAATGAAAGAGGTAAAACGCCATACCGGAAAAAATTCAATGACCCTCAAAATGCAAGAATGGGATGGCTAAAAATGGAGTTTGATAAATCATATGATCTTTTTCTAGGAAACGATTTTATTCGATTTTATTTAAAAATAACTGATATTGAATATAAAGAAATAAATTTATACAATGACACTAGAATTCGATTCCAACCAAAAGTTATAGAAGAACAGATATGTTCATTGGAAGCCAGCAAGTTACAAAACATTCAATTCTATCATCTCCAATAAGATGAACGAAAAGGAGTTTCAACTGCTGAAGAAATATGAAAGACTTATCAAAAAAGAAGGATCTCCCCTGACAAATATGGACACTGTAGTTCATACAATAAAGACCAGAACAAATCAACAAATTAATTAACGATTTTATTGTTAACCACCGAAACATGAAGAAGAAGAACCCATGACTCAAATACAGGAACTTGAAAGCCAAGGAATAATAAGAAAAAGCAGGAGCTCACCAATAATAATAGTCAAATAGCCAAATACCAAAGAAAACGGATAACTATGAAGAATAAAACTTTCGATTTGCAGTTGATTATAGGAGGCTAAACTAAATTAAGGTGAGCGATAAGTATTCATGGCGAATATTGAGAGCATACCAGATAAATTGGACAAAGCATAGTACTTTAGTACTCTAGATCTAGCAAAAGGCTAACCAAATCAAGACAAAGTGGAAGAAATAATAAACTTAAGAGTACCCAAAACCGAGAAACAATTAAAAAGCTTTCTAGGAGCAATGGGATATTATAGAAAATTCATTAAGGACTATTCAAAAATATCATTTATCATGCTTACATACTTGAAAAAAGTTTACAAAATGCACCCAAATCATCCTCAGTATATATTGAAAACCAAAAAGCACTTATATATTGGCATCCAATTTTAAAATATCCAGAATAAAATAAACAATTCACAATTACCACAGATGCAAGCGATTATGCCCTAGGAGCTGTACTTTCACAACAAGGAACCCAGTATGTTGTATTTCAATATGCAACAATGGACAAAGAATTTCTTGCAATTATTTATGCAGTAACATATTTCATACCATATATTTATGGAACCAAAGTTGAAATAATAATAGACTGCCCTATTAAATACTTAATCAAAAAATACAAAGGAAAAAAGTTTTTTCATATACATCAAAGATGGCTTCTAAAACTGCAAGACCATAATTATGAAATAGAATATATAAATGGCAAAGATAATGTAGTTGCAGACTTCCTGAGTAGAGTCGAGAATTCTCCAATAATTACAGAAAGAAGTGACAATGAATCAAATTTTGATACGACAGATACAATTCATTCTGCAGATGAAGAACTACTAAAGACTAAATTGTTAATTAATACAAAACACAAATATTATTAACATATAGTCCAATACTGAAATTCAGAAGATATACAATGGAAAAATAATTCAAATTTATCCAATGGAAAAGGAGAATAAAATAAAATCAGTGTTTGAAAGACACATCCATGGAGGTAAAATAGTTACACAGGCAACGCAGACAGTGCTGGAGTTGGTAGTCAAGAATTCGACGGAAACGATGAGGATAACATCTCAGTAATCTCGCAGAGTTATTGGAAATGTGAGTTGGTCATAGATGTAGGTGAAAGGAAAGTATTCTGCCACGGTGTTAACACTGAACGCTTTTAAACCATCTTGCCGAAAATTTTCCGAATCAAATAATTCGAGAGCGAGTGCATCTCACGGTGCATGCAAACCACCAACGACAATTTGGAAAACCAGTTGATTCCATTAATTCCGTGAACTCAACCAAATTACCGAACATAACGAAAAAACAAAATCAAAAGAAAAATCTAAATTCGATCGTTCCCATCCAACATTCATTTCATATCCACATTCGCATGAAAGAGGACGAGGATACTCAAAAGCTTATATTTCATCTCGATCCACTGTCAGAATTCGTGCATTTTGGACTGAAGTAAAAAAACCGATATAAATTTATTCACTCGATTCTTGAATAGCCTACTGAAATTTGGGCTTTGTTAAAGTTTTAATCCGGAAGAGGCTAAGGAATTACTATTGTGAATTGGAAGACTGCCAAGGACGTTCCATTGGATCATATCATACTAAAGACATTCAGCAATAAGTGCAATATTCAGTATCAGATTTTGTACCTTTTAAAACAATTAAATGGGGGCAGTTTGTATCGACTTTGGCTAGTTCAATTATTTCGAGAAAATTTGAAGAATTTGCAAATGGGTTGGTTAATTTTTGTTTTTTTTAACGACGAAATTAAAAACGGACGTGGAAAAAGGAAGAAATAAGAAATAAAAAATAAGTCCAAAAACTTTCTCCTTTATGTGGCAAAGTTCCTTAACTGATTAGCTGCCCGGAGGAACCCGGTTTAGTGCGGCACTTGAATAGCAAGGACTTTTGAGTTATCATCATAGAGAAGGAGAAATGTAAATCTTGACAACAGCAGTCAATCTGCGAGCCGGGAGTGGAGCCAAAATAAAATTTGAAAAAAAGGAATAAAATACCCATCAAATAATAAGGAAAATACAGACTCTGCATCTAAATACTGACTTAATTGTATTGTTATTTAGTATTAAGATATAATTTAGTTTAGATTTATCTTTTAAAATAAGAATATCGGAAAAGTGATACAGAAAAATTATCCCATCGTATTCTTATGCTGGCAAAGCAAAAACATAAACTATTGACAACACTTAAGACTTCCAGGTCAAAAACATAAACAACACATAACACTTAAAATCTAGCGAACCAAAGAATCAAGTAAGACCACCATAAAAAATAACAATATTCCCTATTCAACATAGGATATCAATTTCACGATGAAACTGGAGCAAGTTGAATCCGATTGCCGATTGGAGGATAAATGCAACATAAGTGAAATCCAATCCTAACTCTAAGGACAGCCTTGGCGGTTGTCCATCATCCAAAAATATAACTGGTGCAGTCGATAAACCTATAGCTTGTACCTACAGTATGTCAAGTGACCGACGACATTGGAGATAGTGAACACTTCAGCTCCAGTCGCAGAGGAACCAAATTAAATAATAGTGAATAAAGTGAAGCAGCAGTGACAAAGCAGCAGTGACAATACTAAACAGTGATAATTATAATCAGCAACAGCAGCAATAATAGTAGCAACAGCATCAAAAGCAACAGCAGTAGCAGAAACAATACAACAACATCGGCGGCAACATAAGGAATTATATAATTAGTAACAATAGAGTAGATTAAAAATAAAAGATATATATATATAATATAATAAATATATAAAATATAAATAAAGATATATATATATATATATATATATATATATATATATATATATATATATATATTCTAAAAGGAATCTCTCCAAGCAAATGAAAGGATTAGAAGAGACTATGTAGATCAGGAAGAGATAGGTTTTAGGGTCATTTATGAAAATATTAGGAGCAGCAAATTTCTTTCTACAAACAGATCCTCCACAAGATTGGGATTCGCAAAATTAAACAATTTAATTGATTATCAAAAGATAAGATGACTATAACCAGGAACGATTAAAAGTAGGTAGCATAGGTGAACTCAGCAGAAGAATTAATTAAATAATATACATTATCAGTGAGTATAGTGCTGTAAACGAAGATGGTAGGGATATGCAGAACATTTTGTCTGGAATGTATTAGTAAACACCGGCTCTACTATAAATATTTTAAAAAAAGCTTTGAAGAATACAATTTACCAATACTAGAAAAGAATAATACAATAATTACTACAATAAGTTCTATACTACATTGAAATAAAATCATGTAATGAAAGAGGTAAAACGCCATACCGGAAAAAATTCAATGACCCTCAAAATGCAAGAATGGGATGGCTAAAAATGGAGTTTGATAAATCATATGATCTTTTTCTAGGAAACGATTTTATTCGATTTTATTTAAAAATAACTGATATTGAATATAAAGAAATAAATTTATACAATGACACTAGAATTCGATTCCAACCAAAAGTTATAGAAGAACAGATATGTTCATTGGAAGCCAGCAAGTTACAAAACATTCAATTCTATCATCTCCAATAAGATGAACGAAAAGGAGTTTCAACTGCTGAAGAAATATGAAAGACTTATCAAAAAAGAAGGATCTCCCCTGACAAATATGGACACTGTAGTTCATACAATAAAGACCAGAACAAATCAACAAATTAATTAACGATTTTATTGTTAACCACCGAAACATGAAGAAGAAGAACCCATGACTCAAATACAGGAACTTGAAAGCCAAGGAATAATAAGAAAAAGCAGGAGCTCACCAATAATAATAGTCAAATAGCCAAATACCAAAGAAAACGGATAACTATGAAGAATAAAACTTTCGATTTGCAGTTGATTATAGGAGGCTAAACTAAATTAAGGTGAGCGATAAGTATTCATGGCGAATATTGAGAGCATACCAGATAAATTGGACAAAGCATAGTACTTTAGTACTCTAGATCTAGCAAAAGGCTAACCAAATCAAGACAAAGTGGAAGAAATAATAAACTTAAGAGTACCCAAAACCGAGAAACAATTAAAAAGCTTTCTAGGAGCAATGGGATATTATAGAAAATTCATTAAGGACTATTCAAAAATATCATTTACTATGCTTACATACTTGAAAAAAGTTTACAAAATGCACCCAAATCATCCTCAGTATATATTGAAAACCAAAAAGCACTTATATTGGCATCCAATTTTAAAATATCCAGAATAAAATAAACAATTCACAATTACCACAGATGCAAGCGATTATGCCCTAGGAGCTGTACTTTCACAACAAGGAACCCAGTATGTTGTATTTCAATATGCAACAATGGACAAAGAATTTCTTGCACTTATTTATGCAGTAACATATTTCGACCATATATTTATGGAACCAAAGTTGAAATAATAATAGACTGCCCTATTAAATACTTAATCAAAAAATACAAAGGAAAAAAGTTTTTTCATATACATCAAAGATGGCTTCTAAAACTGCAAGACCATAATTATGAAATAGAATATATAAATGGCAAAGATAATGTAGTTGCAGACTTCCTGAGTAGAATCGAGAATTCTCCAATAATTACAGAAAGAAGTGACAATGAATCAAATTTTGATACGACAGATACAATTCATTCTGCAGACGAAGAACTACTAAAGACTAAATTGTTAATTAATACAAAACACAAATATTATTAACATATAGTCCAAAACTGAAATTCAGAAGATATACAATGGATAATTAATACAAATTTATCCAATGGAAAAGGAGAATAAAATAAAATCAGTGTTTGAAAGACACATCCATGGAGGTAAAATAGTCACACAGGCAACGCAGACAGTGCTGGAGTTGGTAGTCAAGAATTCGACGGAAACGATGAGGATAACATCTCAGTAATCTCGCAGAGTTATTGGAAATGTGAGTTGGTCATAGATGTAGGTGAAAGGAAAGTATTCTGCCACGGTGTTAACACCGAACGCTTTTAAACCATCTTGCCGAAAATTTTCCGAATCAAATAATTCGAGAGCGAGTGCATCTCACGGTGCATGCAAACCACCAACGACAATTTGGAAAACCAGTTGATTCCATTGATTCCGTGGACTCAACCCAATTACCGAACATAACGAAAAAACAAAATCAAAAGAAAAATCTAAATTCGATCGCTCCCATCCAACATTCATTTCATATCCACATTCGCATGAAAGAGGACGAGGATACTCAAAAGCTTCTATTTCATCTCGATCCACTGTCAGAATTCGTGCATTTTGGACTGAAGTAAAAAAACCGATATAAATTTATTCACTCGATTCTTGAATAGCCTACTGAAATTTGGGCTTTGTTAAAGCTCTAATCCGGAATAGGCTAAGGAATTACTATTGTGAATTGGAAGGCTGCCAAGGACGTTCCATTGGATCATATCATACTAAAGACATTCAGCAATAAGTGCAATATTCAGTATCAGATTTTGTACCTTTTAAAACAATTAAATGGGGGCAGTTTGTATCGACTTTGGCTAGTTCAATTATTTCGAGAAAATTTGAAGAATTTGCAAATGGGTTGGTTAATTTTTGTTTTTTTAACGACGAAATTAAAAACGGACGTGGAAAAAGGAAGAAATAAGAAATAAAAAAGTAAGTCCAAAAACTTTCTTCTTTATGTGGCAAAGTTCCTTAACTGATTAGCTGCCCGGAGGAACCTGGTTTAGTGCGGCACTTGAATAGCAAGGACTTTTGAGTTATCATCATAGAGAAGGAGAAATGTAAATCTTGACAACAGCAGTCAATCTGCGAGCCGTGAGTGGAGCCAAAATAAAATTTGAAAAAAAGGAATAAAATACCCATAAAATAATAAGCAAAACTCAGACTCTGCATCTAAATACTGACTTGATTGTATTGTTATTTAGTATTAAGATATAATTTAGTTTAGATTTAGCTTTTAAAATAAGAAAAATTATCCCATCGTATTCTTATGCTGGCAAAGCAAAAATATAAACTATTGACAACACTTAAGACTTCCAGGTCAAAAACATAAACAACACAGAACACTTAAAATCTAGCGAACCAAAGAATCAAGTAACACCACCATAAAAAATAACAATATTCCCTATTCAACATAGGATATCAATTTCACAATGAAACTGGAGCAAGTTGAATCCGATTGCCGATTGGAGGATAAATGCAACATAAGTGAAATCCAATCCTAACTCTAAGGACAGCCTTGGCGGTTGTCCATCATCCAAAAATATAACTGGTGCAGTCGATAAACCTATAGCTTGTACCTACAGTATGTCAAGTGACCGACAACATTGGAGACAGTGAACACTTCAGCTCCATTCGCAGAGGAACCAAATTAAATAATAGTGAATAAAGTGAAGCAGCAGTGACAGAGCAGCAGTGACAATACTAAACAGTGATAATTATAATCAGCAACAGCAGCAATAATAGTAGCAGCAGCATCAAAAGCAACAGCAGTAGCAGAAACAATACAACAACATCGGCGGCAACATAAGGAATTATATAATTAGTAACAATAGAGTAGATTAAAAATAAAAGATATATATATATATATATATATATTCTAAAAGGAATCTCTCCAAGCAAATGAAAGGATTAGAAGAGACTATGTAGATCAGGAAGAGATAGGTTTTAGGGTCATTTATGAAAATATTAGGAGCAGCAAAGTTCTTTCTACAAACAGATCCTCCACAAGATTGGGATTCGCAAAATTAAACAATTTAATTGATTATCAAAAGATAAGATGACTATAACCAGGAAC
The DNA here is from genome assembly GCA_947389925.1 of Coelopa pilipes. Taxonomy (NCBI): domain Eukaryota; kingdom Metazoa; phylum Arthropoda; class Insecta; order Diptera; family Coelopidae; genus Coelopa; species Coelopa pilipes. Next base: position 20,577,282 of record OX376696.1, read on the forward strand.
GATTAAGAGTAGGTAGCATAGGTGAACTCAGCAGAAGAATTAATTAAATAATATACATTATCAGTGAGTATAGTGCTGTAAACGAAGATGGTAGGGATATGCAGAACATTTTGTCTGGAATGTATTAGTAAACACCGGCTCTACTATAAATATTTTAAAAAAAGCTTTGAAGAATACAATTTACCAATACTAGAAAAGAATAATACAATAATTACTACAATAAGTTCTATACTACATTGAAATTAAATCATGTAATGAAAGAGGTAAAACGCCATACCGGAAAAAATTCAATGACCCTCAAAATGCAAGAATGGGATGGCTAAAAATGGAGTTTGATAAATCATATGATCTTTTTCTAGGAAACGATTTTATTCGATTTTATTTAAAAATAACTGATATTGAATATAAAGAAATAAATTTATACAATGACACTAGAATTCGATTCCAACCAAAAGTTATAGAAGAGCAGATATGTTCAGCCAGCAAGTTACAAAATATTCAATTCTATCATCTCCAATAAGATGAACGAAAAGGAGTTTCAACTGCTGAAGAAATATGAAAGACTTATCAAAAAAGAAGGATCTCCCCTGACAAATATGGACACTGTAGTTCATACAATAAAGACCAGAACAAATCAACAAATTAATTAACAATTTTATTGTTAACCACCGAAACATGAAGAAGAAGAACCCATGACTCAAATACAGGAACTTGAAAGCCAAGGAATAATAAGAAAAAGCAGGAGCTCACCAATAATAATAGTCAAATAGCCAAATACCAAAGAAAACGGATAATTATGAAGAATAAAACTTTCGATTTGCAGTTGATTATAGGAGGCTAAACTAAATTAAGGTGAGCGATAAGTATTCATGGCGAATATTGAGAGCATACCAGATAAATTGGACAAAGCGTAGTACTTTAGTACTCTAGATCTAGCAAAAGGCTAACCAAATCAAGACAAGTTGGAAGAAATAATAAACTTAAGAGTACCCAAAACCGAGAAACAATTAAAAAGCTTTCTAGGAGCAATGGGATATTATAGAAAATTCATTAAGGACTATTCAAAAATATCATTTATCATGCTTACATACTTGAAAAAAGTTTACAAAATGCACCCAAATCATCCTCAGTATATATTGAAAACCAAAAAGCACTTATATATTGGCATCCAATTTTAAAATATCCAGAATAAAATAAACAATTCACAATTACCACAGATGCAAGCGATTATGCCCTAGGAGCTGTACTTTCACAACAAGGAACCCAGTATGTTGTATTTCAATATGCAACAATGGACAAAGAATTTCTTGCAATTATTTATGCAGTAACATATTTCATACCATATATTTATGGAACCAAAGTTGAAATAATAATAGACTGCCCTATTAAATACTTAATCAAAAAATACAAAGGAAAAAAGTTTTTTCATATACATCAAAGATGGCTTCTAAAACTGCAAGACCATAATTATGAAATAGAATATATAAATGGCAAAGATAATGTAGTTGCAGACTTCCTGAGTAGAATCGAGAATTCTCCAATAATTACAGAAAGAAGTGACAATGAATCAAATTTTGATACGACAGATACAATTCATTCTGCAGATGAAGAACTACTAAAGACTAAATTGTTAATTAATACAAAACACAAATATTATTAACATATAGTCCAATACTGAAATTCAGAAGATATACAATGGAAAAATAATTCAAATTTATCCAATGGAAAAGGAGAATAAAATAAAATCAGTGTTTGAAAGACACATCCATGGAGGTAAAATAGTCACACAGGCAACGCAGACAGTGCTGGAGTTGGTAGTCAAGAATTCGACGGAAACGATGAGGATAACATCTCAGTAATCTCGCAGAGTTATTGGAAATGTGAGTTGGTCATAGATGTAGGTGAAAGGAAAGTATTCTGCCACGGTGTTAACACCGAACGCTTTTAAACCATCTTGCCGAAAATTTTCCGAATCAAATAGTTCGAGAGCGAGTGCATCTCACGGTGCATGCAAACCACCAACGACAATTTGGAAAACCAGTTGATTCCATTAATTCCGTGAACTCAACCAAATTACCGAACATAACGAAAAAACAAAATCAAAAGAAAAATCTAAATTCGATCGTTCCCATCCAACATTCATTTCATATCCACATTCGCATGAAAAAGGACGAGGATACTCAAAAGCTTCTATTCCATCTCGATCCACTGTCAGAATTCGTGCATTTTGGACAGAAGTAAAAAAAACCGATATAAATTTATTCACTCGATTCTTGAATAGCCTACTGAAATTTGGGCTTTGTTAAAGCTCTAATCCGGATGAGGCTAAGGAATTGCTATTGTGAATTGGAAGACTGCCAAGGACGTTCCATTGGATCATATCATACTAAAGACATTCAGCAATAAGTGCAATATTCAGTATCAGATTTTGTACCTTTTAAAACAATTAAATGGGGGCAGTTTGTATCGACTTTGGCTAGTTCAATTATTTCGAGAAAATTTGAAGAATTTGCAAATGGGTTGGTTAATTTTTGTTTTTTTAACGACGAAATTAAAAACGGAAGTGGAAAAAGGAAGAAATAAGAAATAAAAAATAAGTCCAAAAACTTTCTCCTTTATGTGGCAAAGTTCCTTAACTGATTAGCTGCCCGGAGGAACCCGGTTTAGTGCGGCACTTGAATAGCAAGGACTTTTGAGTTATCATCATAGAGAAGGAGAAATGTAAATCTTGACAACAGCAGTCAATCTGCGAGCCGGGAGTGGAGCCAAAATAAAATTTGAAAAAAAGGAATAAAATACCCATCAAATAATAAGGAAAATACAGACTCTGCATCTAAATACTGACTTAATTGTATTGTTATTTAGTATTAAGATATAATTTAGTTTAGATTTATCTTTTAAAATAAGAATATCGGAAAAGTGATACAGAAAAATTATCCCATCGTATTCTTATGCTGGCAAAGCAAAAACATAAACTATTGACAACACTTAAGACTTCCAGGTCAAAAACATAAACAACACAGAACACTTAAAATCTAGCGAACCAAAGAATCAAGTAACACCACCATAAAAAATAACAATATTCCCTATTCAACATAGGATATCAATTTCACAATGAAACTGGAGCAAGTTGAATCCGATTGCCGATTGGAGGATAAATGCAACATAAGTGAAATCCAATCCTAACTCTAAGGACAGCTTTGGCGGTTGTCCATCATCCAAAAATATAACTGGTGCAGTCGATAAACCTATAGCTTGTACCTACAGTATGTCAAGTGACCGACAACATTGGAGACAGTGAACACTTCAGCTCCATTCGCAGAGGAACCAAATTAAATAATAGTGAATAAAGTGAAGCAGCAGTGACAGAGCAGCAGTGACAATACTAAACAGTGATAATTATAATCAGCAACAGCAGCAATAATAGTAGCAGCAGCATCAAAAGCAACAGCAGTAGCAGAAACAATACAACAACATCGGCGGCAACATAAGGAATTATATAATTAGTAACAATAGAGTAGATTAAAAATAAAAGATATATATATATATATATATATATATATATATATATTCTAAAAGGAATCTCTCCAAGCAAATGAAAGGATTAGAAGAGACTATGTAGATCAGGAAGAGATAGGTTTTAGGGTCATTTATGAAAATATTAGGAGCAGCAAAGTTCTTTCTACAAACAGATCCTCCACAAGATTGGGATTCGCAAAATTAAACAATTTGATTGATTATCAAAAGATAAGATGACTATAACCAGGAACGATTAAGAGTAGGTAGCATAGGTGAACTCAGCAGAAGAATTAATTAAATAATATACATTATCAGTGAGTATAGTGCTGTAAACGAAGATGGTAGGGATAGGCAGAACATTTTGTCTGGAATGTATTAGTAAACACCGGCTCTACTATAAATATTTTAAAAAAAGCTTGGAAGAATACAATTTACCAATACTAGAAAAGAATAATACAATAATTACTATACTATACTACATTGAAATTAAATCATGTAATGAAAGAGGTAAAACGCCATACCGGAAAAAATTCAATGACCCTCAAAATGCAAGAATGGGATGGCTAAAAATGGAGTTTGATAAATCATATGATCTTTTTCTAGGAAACGATTTTATTCGATTTTATTTAAAAATAACTGATATTGAATATAAAGAAATAAATTTATACAATGACACTAGAATTCGATTCCAACCAAAAGTTATAGAAGAACAGATATGTTCATTGGAAGCCAGCAAGTTACAAAATATTCAATTCTATCATCTCCAATAAGATGAACGAAAAGGAGTTTCAACTGCTGAAGAAATATGAAAGACTTATCAAAAAAGAAGGATCTCCCCTGACAAATATGGACACTGCAGTTCATACAATAAAGACCAGAACAAATCAACAAATTAATTAACGATTTTATTGTTAACCACCGAAACATGAAGAAGAAGAACCCATGACTCAAATACAGGAACTTGAAAGCCAAGGAATAATAAGAAAAAGCAGGAGCTCACCAATAATAATAGTCAAATAGCCAAATACCAAAGAAAACGGATAACTATGAAGAATAAAACTTTCGATTTGCAGTTGATTATAGGAGGCTAAACTAAATTAAGGTGAGCGATAAGTATTCATGGCGAATATTGAGAGCATACCAGATAAATTGGACAAAGCATAGTACTTTAGTACTCTAGATCTAGCAAAAGGCTAACCAAATCAAGACAAAGTGGAAGAAATAATAAACTTAAGAGTACCCAAAACCGAGAAACAATTAAAAAGCTTTCTAGGAGCAATGGGATATTATAGAAAATTCATTAAGGACTATTCAAAAATATCATTTACTATGCTTACATACTTGAAAAAAGTTTACAAAATGCACCCAAATCATCCTCAGTATATATTGAAAACCAAAAAGCACTTATATATTGGCATCCAATTTTAAAATATCCAGAATAAAATAAACAATTCACAATTACCACAGATGCAAGCGATTATGCCCTAGGAGCTGTACTTTCACAACAAGGAACCCAGTATGTTGTATTTCAATATGCAACAATGGACAAAGAATTTCTTGCAATTATTTATGCAGTAACATATTTCATACCATATATTTATGGAACCAAAGTTGAAATAATAATAGACTGCCCTATTAAATACTTAATCAAAAAATACAAAGGAAAAAAGTTTTTTCATATACATCAAAGATGGCTTCTAAAACTGCAAGACCATAATTATGAAATAGAATATATAAATGGCAAAGATAATGTAGTTGCAGACTTCCTGAGTAGAATCGAGAATTCTCCAATAATTACAGAAAGAAGTGACAATGAATCAAATTTTGATACGACAGATACAATTCATTCTGCAGATGAAGAACTACTAAAGACTAAATTGTTAATTAATACAAAACACAAATATTATTAACATATAGTCCAATACTGAAATTCAGAAGATATACAATGGAAAAATAATTCAAATTTATCCAATGGAAAAGGAGAATAAAATAAAATCAGTGTTTGAAAGACACATCCATGGAGGTAAAATAGTCACACAGGCAACGCAGACAGTGCTGGAGTTGGTAGTCAAGAATTCGACGGAAACGATGAGGATAACATCTCAGTAATCTCGCAGAGTTATTGGAAATGTGAGTTGGTCATAAATGTAGGTGAAAGGAAAGTATTCTGCCACGGTGTTAACACCGAACGCTTTAAAACCATCTTGCCGAAAATTTTCCGAATCAAATAGTTCGAGAGCGAGTGCATCTCACGGTGCATGCAAACCACCAACGACAATTTGGAAAACCAGTTGATTCCATTAATTCCGTGAACTCAACCAAATTACCGAACATAACGAAAAAACAAAATCAAAAGAAAAATCTAAATTCGATCGTTCCCATCCAACATTCATTTCATATCCACATTCGCATGAAAAAGGACGAGGATACTCAAAAGCTTCTATTCCATCTCGATCCACTGTCAGAATTCGTGCATTTTGGACAGAAGTAAAAAAAACCGATATAAATTTATTCACTCGATTCTTGAATAGCCTACTGAAATTTGGGCTTTGTTAAAGCTCTAATCCGGAAGAGGCTAAGGAATTGCTATTGTGAATTGGAAGACTGCCAAGGACGTTCCATTGGATCATATCATACTAAAGACATTCAGCAATAAGTGCAATATTCAGTATCAGATTTTGTACCTTTTAAAACAATTAAATGGGGGCAGTTTGTATCGACTTTGGCTAGTTCAATTATTTCGAGAAAATTTGAAGAATTTGCAAATGGATTGGTTAATTTTTGTTTTTTTAACGACGAAATTAAAAACGGACGTGGAAAAAGGAAGAAATAAGAAATAAAAAATAAGTCCAAAAACTTTCTCCTTTATGTGGCAAAGTTCCTTAACTGATTAGCTGCCCGGAGGAACCCGGTTTAGTGCGGCACTTGAATAGCAAGGACTTTTGAGTTATCATCATAGAGAAGGAGAAATATAAATCTTGACAACAGCAGTCAATCTGCGAGCCGGGAGTGGAGCCAAAATAAAATTTGAAAAAAAGGAATAAAATACCCATAAAATAATAAGGAAAATACAGACTCTGCATCTAAATACTGACTTAATTGTATTGTTATTTAGTATTAAGATATAATTTAGTTTAGATTTAGCTTTTAAAATAAGAAAATCGGAAAAGTGATACAGAAAAATTATCCCATCGTATTCTTATGCTGGCAAAGCAAAAACATAAACTATTGACAACACTTAAGACTTCCAGGTCAAAAACATAAACAACACAGAACACTTAAAATCTAGCGAACCAAAGAATCAAGTAACACCACCATAAAAAATAACAATATTCCCTATTCAACATAGGATATCAATTTCACAATGAAACTGGAGCAAGTTGAATCCGATTGCCGATTGGAGGATAAATACAGAATATAAGAATATAACATAAGTGAAATCCAATCCTCACTCTAAGGACAGCCTTGGCGGCTGTCCATCATCCAAAAATATAACTGGTGCAGTCGATAAACCTACAGCTTGTACCTACAGTATGTCAAGTGACCGACGACATTGGAGACAGTGAACACTTCAGCTCCATTCGCAGAGGAACCAAATTAAATAATAGTGAATAAAGTGAAGCAGCAGTGACAAAGCAGCAGTGACAATACTAAACAGTGATAATTATAATCAGCAACAGCAGCAATAATAGTAGCAGCAGCATCAAAAGCAACAGCAGTAGCAGAAACAATACAACAACATCGGCGGCAACATAAGGAATTATATAATTAATAACAATAGAGTAGATTAAAAATAAAAGATATATATATATATATATATTCTAAAAGGAATCTCTCCAAGCAATTGAAAGGATTAGAAGAGACTATGGAGATCAGGAAGAGATAGGTTTTAGGGTCATTTATGAAAATATTAGGAGAAGCAAAGTTCTTTCTACAAACAGATCCTCCACGAGATTGGGATTCGCAACGCAAAACAAAAACAATTTAATTGATTATCAAAAGATAAGATGACTATAACCAGGAACGATTAAGAGTAGGAAGCATAGGTGAACTCAGCAGAAGAATTAATTAAATAATATACATTATCAGTGAGTATAGTGCTGTAAACGAAGATGGTAGGGATATGCAGAACATTTTGTCTGGAATGTATTAGTAAACACCGGCTCTACTATAAATATTTTAAAAAAAGCTTTGAAGAATGCAATTTACCAATACTAGAAAAGAATAATACAATAATTACTACAATAAGTTCTATACTACATTGAAATTAAATCATGTAATGAAAGAGGTAAAACGCCATACCGGAAAAAATTCAATGACCCTCAAAATGCAAGAATGGGTTGGCTAAAAATGGTATTTGATAAATCATATGATCTTTTTCTAGGATCTTTTTATTCGATTTTATATAAAAATAACTGATATTGAATATAAAGAAATAAATTTATACAATGACACTAGAATTCGATTCCAACCAAAAGTTATAGAAGAACAGATATGTTCAGCCAGCAAGTTACAAAACATTCAATTCTTTCATCTCCAATAAGATGAACGAAAAGGAGTTTCAACTGCTGAAGAAATATGAAAGACTTATCAAAAAAGAAGGATCTCCCCTGACAAATACGGACACTGTAGTTCATACAATAAAGACCAGAACAAATCAACAAATTAATTAACGATTATATTGTTAACCACCGAAACATGAAGAAGAAGAAGCCATGACTCTAATACAGGAACTTGAAAGCCAAGGAATAATAAGAAAAAGCAGGAGCTCAGCCAAATAGCCAAATACCAAAGAAACCGGATAACTATGAAGAATAAAATATCGCTATGCAGTTGATTATAGGAAGCTAAATCAAATTAAGGTGAACGATAAGTATTCATTGGCGAATATTGAGAGCATACCAGATAAATTGGACAAAGCATAGTACTTTAGTAATCTAGATCTAGCAAAAGGAAATGAGGAAATAAGGAAATACATAAACAAAATATGTGTCGTATATTTGGATGATATTTTAATTTTTTCAACATCACTACAGGAACATATCAGATCACTACACAATATTTTTGCAAAACTACAAGACACAACCTAAAAATTTAAGCAGATAATTGCTGTTTTCTAAAAGAGGAAACACCATTTTTAGGTCATAGGTCATAAATTTAAGAGTACCCAAAACCGAGAAACAAAATTCTTTAAGGACTATTCAAAAATATCATAACCCATGATTAAATACTTGAGAAAAGTTTATAAAATGCACCCAAATCATCCTCAATATATATTGAAAACCAAAAAGCACTTATATATTGGCATCCAATTTTAAAATATCCAGAATAAAATAAACAATTAACAATTATCACAGATGCAAGCGATTATGCCCTAGGAGCTGTACTTCCACAACAAGGAATCCAGTATGTTGTATTTCAAGTACACTAAATAACAATTAACATAAATATGCAACAATGAACAAAGAATTTCTTGCAATTATTTATGCAGTAACATATTTCATACCATATATTTATGGAACCAAAGTTGAAATAATAATAGACTGCCCTTAAATACTTAATCAAAAAATACAAAGGAAAACAGTTTTTTCATATACATCAAAGATGGCTTCTAAAACTGCAAGAGCATAATTATGAAATAGAATATGTAAATGGCAAAGATAATGTAGTTGCAGACTTCCTAAGTAGAATCGAGAATTCTCCTATAATTACAGAAAGAAGATTCAGAAATTTCATTCATTGTCATAATTGGAAATGTGATTTGGTCATAGATGTAGGTGAAAGGAAAGTATTCTGCCACGGTGGTATAACCGAATGCTTTTAAACCATCTTGCCGAAAATTTTCCGAATCAAATAATTCGAGAGCGCGTGCATCTCACGGTGCATACAAACCACCAACGACAATTTGGAAAACCAGTTGATTCCATTGATTCCGTGGACTCAACCAAATTACCGAACATAACGAAAAAACAAAATCAAAAGAAAAATCTAAATTCGATCGTTCCCATCCAACATTCATTTCATATCCACATTCGCATGAAAGAGGACGAGGATACTCAAAAGCTTCTATTTCATCTCGATCCACTGTCAGAATTCGTGCATTTTGGACTGAAGTAAAAAAAACCGATATAAATTTATTCACTCGATTCTTGAATAGCCTACTGAAATTTGGGCTTTGTTAAAGCTCTAATCCGGAAGAGGCTAAGGAATTACTATTGTGAATTGGAAGACTGCCAAGGACGTTCCATTGGATCATATCATACTAAAGACATTCAGCAATAAGTGCTACATTCGGTATCAGATTTTGTGTCTTTTAAAACAATTAAATTGGCTAGGTCGAGGAAATTTTAAGAATTTGCAATTGGATTTGGTTGGTTATTTTTTGTTTTTTTTTTATCGACGAAATTAAAAACGGATGTGGAAAATGGAAGAAATAAGGATAAAAAAGTAAGTCGAAAAACTTTCTCATTTATGTGGCAGAGTTCCTTAACTGATCAGCTGCCCGGAGGAACCGGATTTGGTGCGGCACTTGAATAGCAAGGACTTTTGAGTTATCATCATAGAGAAGGAGAAATGTAAATCTTGACAACAGCAGTCAATCTGCGAGCCGTGAGTGGAGCCAAAATAAAATTTGAAAAAAAGGAATAAAATACCCATAAAATAATAAGCAAAACTCAGACTCTGCATCTAAATACTGACTTAATTGTATTGTTATTTAGTATTAAGATATAATTTAGTTTAGATTTAGCTTTTAAAATAAGAAAATCGGAAAAGTGATACAGAAAAATTATCCCATCGTATTCTTATGCTGGCAAAGCAAAAACATAAACTATTGACAACACTTAAGACTTCCAGGTCAAAAACATAAACAACACAGAACACTTAAAATCTAGCGAACCAAAGAATCAAGTAACACCACCATAAAAAATAACAATATTCCCTATTCAACATAGGATATCAATTTCACAATGAAACTGGAGCAAGTTGAATCTGATTGCCGATTGGAGGATAAATGCAACATAAGTGAAATCCAATCCTAACTCTAAGGACAGCCTTGGCGGTTGTCCATCATCCAAAAATATAACTGGTGCAGTCGATATCCTACAGCTTGTACCTACAGTATGTCAAGTGACCGACGACATTGGAGACAGTGAACACTTCAGCTCCATTCGCAGAGGAACCAAATTAAATAATAGTGAATAAAGTGAAGCAGCAGTGACAAAGCAGCAGTGACAATACTAAACAGTGATAATTATAATCAGCAACAGCAGCAATAATAGTAGCAGCAGCATCAAAAGCAACAGCAGTACCAGAAACAATACAACAACATCGGTGGCAACATAAGGAATTATATAATTAGTAACAATAGAGTAGATTAAAAATTATATTGTAAAAGCTAGTATTGTAATTAATACTTAAAATGCATAAGATATATATATATTCTAAAAGGAATCTCTCCAAGCAATTGAAAGGATTAGAAGAGACTATGGAGATCAGGAAGAGATAGGTTTTAGGGTCATTTATGAAAATATTAGGAGAAGCAAAGTTCTTTCTACAAACAGATCCTCCACGAGATTGGGATTCGCAACGCAAAACAAAAACAATTTAATTGATTATCAAAAGATAAGATGACTATAACCAGGAACGATTAAGAGTAGGAAGCATAGGTGAACTCAGCAGAAGAATTAATTAAATAATATACATTATCAGTGAGTATAGTGCTGTAAACGAAGATGGTAGGGATATGCAGAACATTTTGTCTGGAATGTATTAGAAAACACCGGCTCTACTATAAATATTTTAAAAAAAGCTTTGAAGAATGCAATTTACCAATACTAGAAAAGAATAATACAATAATTACTACAATAAGTTCTATACTACATTGAAATTAAATCATGTAATGAAAGAGGTAAAACGCCATACCGGAAAAAATTCAATGACCCTCAAAATGCAAGAATGGGATGGCTAAAAATGGTATTTGATAAATCATATGATCTTTTTCTAGGAAACGATTTTATTCGATTTTATATAAAAATAACTGATATTGAATATAAAGAAATAAATTTATACAATGACACTAGAATTCGATTCCAACCAAAAGTTATAGAAGAACAGATATGTTCATTGGAAGCCAGAAAGTTACAAAACATTCAATTCTTTCATCTCCAATAAGATGAACGAAAAGGAGTTTTAACTGCTGAAGAAATATGAAAGACTTATCAAAAAAGAAGGATCTCCCCTGACAAATACGGACACTGTAGTTCATACAATAAAGACCAGAACAAATCAACAAATTAATTAACGATTATATTGTTAACCACCGAAACATGAAGAAGAAGAAGCCATGACTCAAATACAGGAACTTGAAAGCCAAGGAATAATAAGAAAAAGCAGGAGCTCAGCCAAATAGCCAAATACCAAAGAAACCGGATAACTATGAAGAATAAAATATCGCTATGCAGTTGATTATAGGAAGCTAAATCAAATTAAGGTGAACGATAAGTATTCATTGGCGAATATTGAGAGCATACCAGATAAATTGGACAAAGCATAGTACTTTAGTAATCTAGATCTAGCAAAAGGAAATGAGGAAATAAGGAAATACATAAACAAAATATGTGTCGTATATTTGGATGATATTTTAATTTTTTCAACATCACTACAGGAACATATCAGATCACTACACAATATTTTTGCCAAACTACAAGACACAACCTAAAAATTTAAGCAGATAATTGCTGTTTTCTAAAAGAGGAAACACCATTTTTAGGTCATACATTAACAAAAGATAGTATAAAACCAAATCAAGACAAAGTGGAAGAAATATTAAATTTAAGAGAACCCAAAACCGAGAAACAATTAAAAAGCTTTCTAGGAGCTTATAGAAAATATTATAAAAAATTCTTTAAGGACTATTCAAAAATATCTTAACCCATGATTAAATACTTGAGAAAAGTTTATAAAATGCACCCAAATCATCCTCAATATATATTGAAAACAAAAAGCACTATATATTGGCATCCAATTTTAAAATATCCAGAATAAAATAAACAATTAACAATTATCACAGATGCAAGCGATTATGCCCTAGGAGCTGTACTTCCACAACAAGGAAGCCAGTATGTTGTATTTCAAGTACACTAAATAACAATTAACATAAATATGCAACAATGAACAAAGAATTTCTTGCAATTATTTATGCAGTAACATATTTCATACCATATATTTATGGAACAAAAGTTGAAATAATAATAGACTGCCCTATTAAATACTTAATCAAAAAATACAAAGGAAAACAGTTTTTTCATATACATCAAAGATGGCTTCTAAAACTGCAAGAGCATAATTATGAAATAGAATATGTAAATGGCAAAGATAATGTAGTTGCAGACTTCCTAAGTAGAATCGAGAATTCTCCTATAATTACAGAAAGAAGATTCAGAAATTTCATTCATTGTCATAATTGGAAATGTGATTTGGTCATAGATGCAGGTGAAAGGAAAGTATTCTGCCACGGTGGTATCACCGAACGCTTTTAAACCATCTTGCCGAAAATTTTCCGAATCAAATAATTCGAGAGCGAGTGCATCTCACGGTGCATGCAAACCACCAACGACAATTTGGAAAACCAGTTGATTCCATTGATTCCGTGGACTCAACCATATTACCGAACATAACGAAAAAACAAAATCAAAAGAAAAATCTAAATTCGATCGTTCCCATCCAACATTAATTTCATATCCACATTCGCATGAAAGAGGACGAGGATACTCAAAAGCTTCTATTTCATCTCGATCCACTGTCAGAATTCGTGCATTTTGGACTGAAGTAAAAAAAACCGATATAAATTTATTCACTCGATCCTTGAATAGCCTACTGAAATTTGGGCTTTGTTAAAGCTCTAATCCGGAAGAGGCTAAGGAATTACTATTGTGAATTGGAAGACTGCCAAGGACGTCTCATTGGATCATATCATACTAAAGACATTCAGCAATAAGTGCAATATTCAGTATCAGATTTTGTATCTTTTAAAACAATTAAATGGTGGCAGTTTGTATCGACTTTGGCTAGTTCAATTATTTCGAGAAAATTTGAAGAATTTGCAAATGGGTTAGTTAATTTTTGTTTTTTCAACGACGAAATTAAAAACGGACGTGGAAAAAGGAAGAAATAAGAAATAAAAAAGTAAGTCCAAAAACTTTCTTCTTTATGTGGCAAAGTTCCTTAACTGATTAGCTGCCCGGAGGAACCTGGTTTAGTGCGGCACTTGAATAGCAAGGACTTTTGAGTTATCATCATAGAGAAGGAGAAATGTAAATCTTGATAACAGCAGTCAGTCTGCGAGACGTGAGCTGATTCTAGTGGAAAAGTAATATACTCCCAAAATAAAATTTGAAAAATATAATAAAATACCCATAAAATAATATGCAAAACACAGACTCTTCATCTAAATACTGACTTAATTGTATTGTTATTTAGTATTAAGATATAATTTAGTTTAGATTTAGCTTTTAAAATAAGAATACCGCAAAAGTAATAGAGAAAAATTATCCCATCGTATTCTTATGCTGGCAAAGCAAAAACATAAACTATTGACAACACTTAAGACTTCCAGGTCAAAAACATAAACAACACAGAACACTTAAAATCTAGCGAACCAAAGAATCAAGTAACACCACCATAAAAAATAACAATATTCCCTATTCAACATAGGATATCAATTTCACAATGAAACTGGAGCAAGTTGAATCCGATTGCCGATTGGAGGATAAATACAGAATATAAGAATATAACATAAGTGAAATCCAATCCTAACTCTAAGGACAGCCTTGGCGGCTGTCCATCATCCAAAAATATAACTGGTGCAGTCGATAAACCTACAGCTTGTACCTACAGTATGTCAAGTGACCGACGACATTGGAGACAGTGAACACTTCAGCTCCATTCGCAGAGGAACCAAATTAAATAATAGTGAATAAAGTGAAGCAGCAGTGACAAAGCAGCAGTGACAATACTAAACAGTGATAATTATAATCAGCAACAGCAGCAATAATAGTAGCAGCAGCATCAAAAGCAACAGCAGTAGCAGAAACAATACAACAACATCGGCGGCAACATAAGGAATTATATAATTAGTAACAATAGAGTAGATTAAAAATAAAACATATATATATATATATATATATATTCCAAAATGAATCTCTCCAAGCAATTGAAAGGATTAGAAGAGACTATGGAGATCAGGAAGAGATAGGTTTTAGGGTCATTTATGAAAATATTAGGAGAAGCAAAGTTCTTTCTACAAACAGATCCTCCACAAGATTGGGATTCGCAAAATTAAACAATTTGATTGATTATCAAAAGATAAGATGACTATAACCAGGAACGATTAAGAGTAGGAAGCATAGGTGAACTCAGCAGAAGAATTAATTAAATAATATACATTATCAGTGAGTATAGTGCTGTAAACGAAGATGGTAGGGATAAGCAGAACATTTTGTCTGGAATGTATTAGTAAACACCGGCTCTACTATAAATATTTTAAAAAAAGCTTTGAAGAATACAATTTACCAATACTAGAAAAGAATAATACAATAATTACTACAATAAGTACTATACTAAATTGAAATTAAATCATGTAATGAAAGACGTAAAACGCCATACCAGAAAAAAATTTAATGACCCTCAAAATGCAAGAATGGGTTGGCTAAAAATGGTATTTGATAAATCATATGATCTTTTTCTAGGAAACGATTTTATTCGATTTTATATAAAAATAACTGATATTGAATATAAAGAAATAAATTTATACAATGACACTAGAATTCGATTCCAACCAAAAGTTATAGAAGAACAGATATGTTCATTGGAAGCCAGAAAGTTACAAAACATTCAATTCTTGAACGAAAAGGAGTTTCAACTGCTGAAGAAATATGAAAGACTTATCAAAAAAGAAGGATCTCCCCTGACAAATACGGACACTGTAGTTCATACAATAAAGACCAGAACAAATCAACAAATTAATTAACGATTATATTGTTAACCACCGAAACATGAAGAAGAAGAAGCCATGACTCAAATACAGGAACTTGAAAGCCAAGGAATAATAAGAAAAAGCAGGAGCTCAGCCAAATAGCCAAATACCAAAGAAACCGGATAACTATGAAGAATAAAATATCGCTATGCAGTTGATTATAGGAAGCTAAATCAAATTAAGGTGAACGATAAGTATTCATTGGCGAATATTGAGAGCATACCAGATAAATTGGACAAAGCATAGTACTTTAGTAATCTAGATCTAGCAAAAGGAAATGAGGAAATAAGGAAATACATAAACAAAATATGTGTCGTATATTTGGATGATATTTTAATTTTTTCAACATCACTACAGGAACATATCAGATCACTACACAATATTTTTGCCAAACTACAAGACACAACCTAAAAATTTAAGCAGATAATTGCTGTTTTCTAAAAGAGGAAACACCATTTTTAGGTCATACATTAACAAAAGATAGTATAAAACCAAATCAAGACAAAGTGGAAGAAATATTAAATTTAAGAGAACCCAAAACCGAGAAACAATTAAAAAGCTTTCTAGGAGCTTATAGAAAATATTATAAAAAATTCTTTAAGGACTATTCAAAAATATCATAACCCATGATTAAATACTTGAGAAAAGTTTATAAAATGCACCCAAATCATCCTCAATATATATTGAAAACAAAAAGCACTATATATTGGCATCCAATTTTAAAATATCCAGAATAAAATAAACAATTAACAATTATCACAGATGCAAGCGATTATGCCCTAGGAGCTGTACTTCCACAACAAGGAAGCCAGTATGTTGTATTTCAAGTACACTAAATAAAAATTAACATAAATATGCAACAATGAACAAAGAATTTCTTGCAATTATTTATGCAGTAACATATTTCATACCATATATTTATGGAACAAAAGTTGAAATAATAATAGACTGCCCTATTAAATACTTAATCAAAAAATACAAAGGAAAACAGTTTTTTCATATACATCAAAGATGGCTTCTAAAACTGCAAGAGCATAATTATGAAATAGAATATGTAAATGGCAAAGATAATGTAGTTGCAGACTTCCTAAGTAGAATCGAGAATTCTCCTATAATTACAGAAAGAAGATTCAGAAATTTCATTCATTGTCATAATTGGAAATGTGATTTGGTCATAGATGCAGGTGAAAGGAAAGTATTCTGCCACGGTGGTATCACCGAACGCTTTTAAACCATCTTGCCGAAAATTTTCCGAATCAAATAATTCGAGAGCGAGTGCATCTCACGGTGCATGCAAACCACCAACGACAATTTGGAAAACCAGTTGATTCCATTGATTCCGTGGACTCAACCATATTACCGAACATAACGAAAAAACAAAATCAAAAGAAAAATCTAAATTCGATCGTTCCCATCCAACATTAATTTCATATCCACATTCGCATGAAAGAGGACGAGGATACTCAAAAGCTTCTATTTCATCTCGATCCACTGTCAGAATTCGTGCATTTTGGACTGAAGTAAAAAAAACCGATATAAATTTATTCACTCGATTCTTGAATAGCCTACTGAAATTTGGGCTTTGTTAAAGCTCTAATCCGGAAGAGGCTAAGGAATTACTATTGTGAATTGGAAGACTGCCAAGGACGTCTCATTGGATCATATCATACTAAAGACATTCAGCAATAAGTGCAATATTCAGTATCAGATTTTGTACCTTTTAAAACAATTAAATGGGGGCAGTTTGTATCGACTTTGGCTAGTTCAATTATTTCGAGAAAATTTGAAGAATTTGCAAATGGGTTGGTTAATTTTTGTTTTTTTAATGACGAAATTAAAAACGGACGTGGAAAAAGGAAGAAATAAGAAATAAAAAAGTAAGTCCAAAAACTTTCTTCTTTATGTGGCAAAGTTCCTTAACTGATTAGCTGCCCGGAGGAACCCGGTTTAGTGCGGCACTTGAATAGCAAGGACTTTTGAGTTATCATCATAGAGAAGGAGAAATGTAAATCTTGACAACAGCAGTCAATCTGCGAGCCGTGAGTGGAGCCAAAATAAAATTTGAAAAAAAGGAATAAAATACCCATAAAATAATAAGCAAAACTCAGACTCTGCATCTAAATACTGACTTAATTGTATTGTTATTTAGTGTTAAGATATAATTTAGTTTAGATTTAGCTTTTAAAATAAGAATACCGCAAAAGTGATACAGAAAAATTATCCCATCGTATTCTTATGCTGGCAAAGCAAAAACATAAACTATTGACAACACTTAAGACTTTCAGGTCAAAATCATAAACAACACAGAACACTTAAAATCTAGTGAACCAAAGAATCAAGTAACACCACCATAAAAAATAACAATATTCCCTATTCAACATAGGATATCAATTTCACAATGAAACTGGAGCAAGTTGAATCCGATTGCCGATTGGAGGATAAATACAGAATATAAGAATATAACATAAGTGAAATCCAATCCTAACTCTAAGGACAGCCTTGGCGGCTGTCCATCATCCAAAAATATAACTGGTGCAGTCGATAAACCTACAGCTTGTACCTACAGTATGTCAAGTGACCGACGACATTGGAGACAGTGAACACTTCAGCTCCATTCGCAGAGGAACCAAATTAAATAATAGTGAATAAAGTGAAGCAGCAGTGACAAAGCAGCAGTGACAATACTAAACAGTGATAATTATAATCAGCAACAGCAGCAATAATAGTCGCAGCAGCATCAAAAGCAACAGCAGTAGCAGAAACAATACAACAACATCGGCGGCAACATAAGGAATTATATAATTAGTAACAATAGAGTAGATTAAAAATAAAACATATATATATATATATATATATATTATATATATATATATTCCAAAATGAATCTCTCCAAGCAATTGAAAGGATTAGAAGAGACTATGGAGATCAGGAAGGGATAGGTTTTAGGGTCATTTATGAAAATATTAGGAGAAGCAAAGTTCTTTCTACAAACAGATCCTCCACAAGATTGGGATTCGCAAAATTAAACAATTTGATTGATTATCAAAAGATAAGATGACTATAACCAGGAACGATTAAGAGTAGGAAGCATAGGTGAACTCAGCAGAAGAATTAATTAAATAATATACATTATCAGTGAGTATAGTGCTGTAAACGAAGATGGTAGGGATAAGCAGAACATTTTGTCTGGAATGTATTAGTAAACACCGGCTCTACTATAAATATTTTAAAAAAAGCTTTGAAGAATACAATTTACCAATACTAGAAAAGAATAATACAATAATTACTACAATAAGTACTATACTAAATTGAAATTAAATCATGTAATGAAAGACGTAAAACGCCATACCAGAAAAAAATTTAATGACCCTCAAAATGCAAGAATGGGTTGGCTAAAAATGGTATTTGATAAATCATATGATCTTTTTCTAGGAAACGATTTTATTCGATTTTATATAAAAATAACTGATATTGAATATAAAGAAATAAATTTATACAATGACACTAGAATTCGATTCCAACCAAAAGTTATAGAAGAACAGATATGTTCAGCCAGCAAGTTACAAAACATTCAATTCTTTCATCTCCAATAAGATGAACGAAAAGGAGTTTCAACTGCTGAAGAAATATGAAAGACTTATCAAAAAAGAAGGATCTCCCCTGACAAATATGGACACTGTAGTTCATACAATAAAGACCAGAACAAATCAACAAATTAATTAACGATTTTATTGTTAACCACCGAAACATGAAGAAGAAGAACCCATGACTCAAATACAGGAACTTGAAAGCCAAGGAATAATAAGAAAAAGCAGGAGCTCACCAATAATAATAGTCAAATAGCCAAATACCAAAGAAAACGGATAACTATGAAGAATAAAACTTTCGATTTGCAGTTGATTATAGGAGGCTAAACTAAATTAAGGTGAGCGATAAGTATTCATGGCGAATATTGAGAGCATACCAGATAAATTGGACAAAGCATAGTACTTTAGTACTCTAGATCTAGCAAAAGGCTAACCAAATCAAGACAAAGTGGAAGAAATAATAAACTTAAGAGTACCCAAAACCGAGAAACAATTAAAAAGCTTTCTAGGAGCAATGGGATATTATAGAAAATTCATTAAGGACTATTCAAAAATATCATTTACTATGCTTACATACTTGAAAAAAGTTTACAAAATGCACCCAAATCATCCTCAGTATATATTGAAAACCAAAAAGCACTTATATTGGCATCCAATTTTAAAATATCCAGAATAAAATAAACAATTCACAATTACCACAGATGCAAGCGATTATGCCCTAGGAGCTGTACTTTCACAACAAGGAACCCAGTATGTTGTATTTCAATATGCAACAATGGACAAAGAATTTCTTGCACTTATTTATGCAGTAACATATTTCATACCATATATTTATGGAACCAAAGTTGAAATAATAATAGACTGCCCTATTAAATACTTAATCAAAAAATACAAAGGAAAAAAGTTTTTTCATATACATCAAAGATGGCTTCTAAAACTGCAAGACCATAATTATGAAATAGAATATATAAATGGCAAAGATAATGTAGTTGCAGACTTCCTGAGTAGAATCGAGAATTCTCCAATAATTACAGAAAGAAGTGACAATGAATCAAATTTTGATACGACAGATACAATTCATTCTGCAGATGAAGAACTACTAAAGACTAAATTGTTAATTAATACAAAACACAAATATTATTAACATATAGTCCAAAACTGAAATTCAGAAGATATACAATGGATAATTAATACAAATTTATCCAATGGAAAAGGAGAATAAAATAAAATCAGTGTTTGAAAGACACATCCATGGAGGTAAAATAGTCACACAGGCAACGCAGACAGTGCTGGAGTTGGTAGTCAAGAATTCGACGGAAACGATGAGGATAACATCTCAGTAATCTCGCAGAGTTATTGGAAATGTGAGTTGGTCATAGATGTAGGTGAAAGGAAAGTATTCTGCCACGGTGTTAACACCGAACGCTTTTAAACCATCTTGCCGAAAATTTTCCGAATCAAATTCCATTAATTCCGTGAACTCAACCAAATTACCGAACATAACGAAAAAACAAAATCAAAAGAAAAATCTAAATTCGATCGTTCCCATCCAACATTCATTTCATATCCACATTCGCATGAAAAAGGACGAGGATACTCAAAAGCTTCTATTCCATCTCGATCCACTGTCAGAATTCGTGCATTTTGGACAGAAGTAAAAAAAACCGATATAAATTTATTCACTCGATTCTTGAATAGCCTACTGAAATTTGGGCTTTGTTAAAGCTCTAATCCGGAAGAGGCTAAGGAATTACTATTGTGAATTGGAAGACTGCCAAGGACGTTCCATTGGATCATATCATACTAAAGACATTCAGCAATAAGTGCAATATTCAGTATCAGATTTTGTACCTTTTAAAACAATTAAATGGGGGCAGTTTGTATCAACTTTGGCTAGTTCAATTATTTCGAGAAAATTTGAAGAATTTGCAAATGGATTGGTTAATTTTTGTTTTTTTAACGACGAAATTAAAAACGGACGTGGAAAAAGGAAGAAATAAGAAATAAAAAATAAGTCCAAAAACTTTCTCCTTTATGTGGCAAAGTTCCTTAACTGATTAGCTGCCCGGAAGAACCCGGTTTAGTGCGGCACTTGAATAGCAAGGACTTTTGAGTTATCATCATAGAGAAGGAGAAATGTAAATCTTGACAACAGCAGTCAATCTGCGAGCCGGGAGTGGAGCCAAAATAAAATTTGAAAAAAAGGAATAAAATACCCATCAACTAATAAGGAAAATACAGACTCTGCATCTAAATACTGACTTAATTGTATTGTTATTTAGTATTAAGATATAATTTAGTTTAGATTTATCTTTTAAAATAAGAATATCGGAAAAGTGATACAGAAAAATTATCCCATCGTATTCTTATGCTGGCAAAGCAAAAACATAAACTATTGACAACACTTAAGACTTCCAGGTCAAAAACATAAACAACACAGAACACTTAAAATCTAGCGAACCAAAGAATCAAGTAACACCACCATAAAAAATAACAATATTCCCTATTCAACATAGGATATCAATTTCACAATGAAACTGGAGCAAGTTGAATCTGATTGCCGATTGGAGGATAAATGCAACATAAGTGAAATCCAATCCTAACTCTAAGGACAGCCTTGGCGGCTGTCCATCATCCAAAAATATAACTGGTGCAGTCGATATCCTACAGCTTGTACCTACAGTATGTCAAGTGACCGACGACATTGGAGACAGTGAACACTTCAGCTCCATTCGCAGAGGAACCAAATTAAATAATAGTGAATAAAGTGAAGCAGCAGTGACAAAGCAGCAGTGACAATACTAAACAGTGATAATTATAATCAGCAACAGCAGCATTAATAGTAGCAGCAGCATCAAAAGCAACAGCAGTACCAGAAACAATACAACAACATCGGTGGCAACATAAGGAATTATATAATTAGTAACAATAGAGTAGATTAAAAATTATATTGTAAAAGCTAGTATTGTAATTAATACTTAAAATGCATAAGATATATATATATTCTAAAAGGAATCTCTCCAAGCAATTGAAAGGATTAGAAGAGACTATGGAGATCAGGAAGAGATAGGTTTTAGAGTCATTTATGAAAATATTAGGAGCAGCAAAGTTCTTTCTACAAACAGATCCTCCACAAGATTGGGATTCGCAAAATTAAACAATTTAATTGATTATCAAAAGATAAGATGACTATAACCAGGAACGATTAAAAGTAGGTAGCATAGGTGAACTCAGCAGAAGAATTAATTAAATAATATACATTATCAGTGAATATAGTGCTGTAAACGAAGATGGTAGGGATATGCAGAACATTTTGTCTGGAATGTATTAGTAAACACCGGCTCTACTATAAATATTTTAAAAAAAGCTTTGAAGAATACAATTTACCAATACTAGAAAAGAATAATACAATAATTACTACAATAAGTTCTATACTACATTGAAATTAAATCATGTAATGAAAGAGGTAAAACGCCATACCGGAAAAAATTCAATGACCCTCAAAATGCAAGAATGGGATGGCTAAAAATGGAGTTTGATAAATCATATGATCTTTTTCTAGGAAACGATTTTATTCGATTTTATTTAAAAATAACTGATATTGAATATAAAGAAATAAATTTATACAATGACACTAGAATTCGATTCCAACCAAAAGTTATAGAAGAACAGATATGTTCATTGGAAGCCAGCAAGTTACAAAACATTCAATTCTATCATCTCCAATAAGATGAACGAAAAGGAGTTTCAACTGCTGAAGAAATATGAAAGACTTATCAAAAAAGAAGGATCTCCCCTGACAAATATGGACACTGTAGTTCATACAATAAAGACCAGAACATATCAACAAATTAATTAACGATTTTATTGTTAACCACCGAAACATGAAGAAGAAGAACCCATGACTCAAATACAGGAACTTGAAAGCCAAGGAATAATAAGAAAAAGCAGGAGCTCACCAATAATAATAGTCAAATAGCCAAATACCAAAGAAAACGGATAACTATGAAGAATAAAACTTTCGATTTGCAGTTGATTATAGGAGGCTAAACTAAATTAAGGTGAGCGATAAGTATTCATGGCGAATATTGAGAGCATACCAGATAAATTGGACAAAGCATAGTACTTTAGTACTCTAGATCTAGCAAAAGGCTACCACTAAATATTAATAGCAGAAAAGTATATTGAAAAAAATGCCTTCGTCACACCAGCAGGCCTGTAAAATGCCTCCGCTACATTTCAGCAATTTAATTAATAAAATCCTAAGGGAATACATAAACAAAATATGTGTCGTATATTTGGATGATATTTTAATTTTTTCAACATCACTACAGGAACATATCAGAACACTACACAATATTTTTGCAAAACTACAAGACATAACCTAAAAATTTAAGAAGATAATTGCTGTTTTCTAAAAGAGAAAACAATATTTATAGGTCATACATTAACAAAAGATGTTATAAAACCAAATCAAGACAAAGTGGAAGAAATAATAAGCTTAAGAATACCCAAAACCGAGAAACAATTAAAAAGCTTTCTAGGAGCAATGGGATATTATAGAAAATTCATTAAGGACTATTCAAAAATATCATTTATCATGCTTACATACTTGAAAAAAGTTTACAAAATGCACCCAAATCATCCTCAGTATATATTGAAAACCAAAACGCACTTATATATTGGCATCCAATTTTAAAATATCCAGAATAAAATAAACAATTCACAATTACCACAGATGCAAGCGATTATGCCCTAGGAGCTGTACTTTCACAACAAGGAACCCAGTATGTTGTATTTCAATATGCAACAATGGACAAAGAATTTCTTGCAATTATTTATGCAATAACATATTTCATACCATATATTTATGGAACCAAAGTTGAAATAATAATAGACTGCCCTATTAAATACTTAATCAAAAAATACAAAGGAAAAAAGTTTTTTCATATACATCAAAGATGGCTTCTAAAACTGCAAGACCATAATTATGAAATAGAATATATAAATGGCAAAGATAATGTAGTTGCAGACTTCCTGAGTAGAATCGAGAATTCTCCAATAATTACAGAAAGTGACAATGACAAGTGACAATGAATCAAATTTTGATACGACAGATACAATTCATTCTGCAGATGAAGAACTACTAAAGACTAAATTGTTAATTAATACAAAACACAAATATTATTAACATATAGTCCAAAACTGAAATTCAGAAGATATACAATGGAAAAATAATACAAATTTATCCAATGGAAAAGGAAAATAAAATGAAATCAGTGTTTGAAGGACACATCCATGGAGGTAAAATAGTCACACAGGCAACGCAGACAGTGCTGGAGTTGGTAGTCAAGAATTCGACGGAAACGATGAGGATAACATCTCAGTAATCTCGCAGAGTTATTGGAAATGTGAGTTGGTCATAGATGTAGGTGAAAGGAAAGTATTCTGCCACGATGTTAACACCGAACGCTTTTAAACCATCTTGCCGAAAATTTTCCGAATCAAATAGTTCGAGAGCGAGTGCATCTCACGGTGCATGCAAACCACCAACCAGTTGATTTGGAAAACCAGTTGATTCCATTAATTCCGTGAACTCAACCAAATTACCGAACATAACGAAAAAACAAAATCAAAAGAAAAATCTAAATTCGATCGTTCCCATCCAACATTCATTTCATATCCACATTCGCATGAAAGAGGACGAGGATACTCAAAAGCTTCTATTTCATCTCGATCCACTGTCAGAATTTGTGCATTTTGGACTGAAGTAAAAAAAACCGATATAAATTTATTCACTCGATTCTTGAATAGCCTACTGAAATTTGGGCTTTGTTAAAGCTCTAATCCGGAAGAGGCTAAGGAATTACTATTGTGAATTGGAAGACTGCCAAGGACGTTCCATTGGATCATATCATACTAAACACATTCAGCAATAAGTGCAATATTCAGTATCAGATTTTGTATCTTTTAAAACAATTAAATGGTGGCAGTTTGTATCGACTTTGGCTAGTTCAATTATTTCGAGAAAATTTGAAGAATTTGCAAATGGGTTAGTTAATTTTTGTTTTTTCAACGACGAAATTAAAAACGGACGTGGAAAAAGGAAGAAATAAGAAATAAAAAATAAGTCCAAAAACTTTCTCCTTTATGTGGCAACGTTCCTTAACTGATTAGCTGCCCGGAGGAACCCGGTTTAGTGCGGCACTTGAATAGCAAGGACTTTTGAGTTATCATCATAGAGAAGGAGAAATGTAAATCTTGACAACAGCAGTCAATCTGCGAGCCGGGAGTGGAGCCAAAATAAAATTTGAAAAAAAGGAATAAAATACCCATAAAATAATAAGGAAAATACAGACTCTGCATATAAATACTGACTTAATTGTATTGTTATTTAGTATTAAGATATAATTTAGTTTAGATTTATCTTTTAAAATAAGAATATCGGAAAAGTGATACAGAAAAATTATCCCATCGTATTCTTATGCTGGCAAAGCAAAAACATAAACTATTGACAACACTTAAGACTTCCAGGTCAAAAACATAAACAACACAGAACACTTAAAATCTAGCGAACCAAAGAATCAAGTAACACCACCATAAAAAATAACAATATTCCCTATTCAACATAGGATATCAATTTCACAATGAAACTGGAGCAAGTTGAATCCGATTGCCGATTGGAGGATAAATGCAACATAAGTGAAATCCAATCCTAACTCTAAGGACAGCCTTGGCGGTTGTCCATCATCCAAAAATATAACTGGTGCAGTCGATAAACCTATAGCTTGTACCTACAGTATGTCAAGTGACCGACGACATTGGAGACAGTGAACACTTCAGCTCCATTCGCAGAGGAACCAAATTAAATAATAGTGAATAAAGTGAAGCAGCAGTGATAAAGCAGCAGTGACAATACTAAACAGTGATAATTATAATCAGCAAAGTTCTTTCTACAAACAGATCCTCCACAAGATTGGGATTCGCAACGCAAAACAAAAACAATTTAATTGATTATCAAAAGAAAAGATGACTATAACCAGGAACGATTAAGAGTAGGAAGCATAGGTGAACTCAGCAGAAGAATTAATTAAATAATATACATTATCAGTGAGTATAGTGCTGTAAATGAAGATGGTAGGGATATGCAGAACATTTTGTCTGGAATGTTTTTCGGAATCTTTGTATATAAAATTAGAACGGTAACCTCGTTATCTGAAATTTCCAAAATAGTATATAATTCCATTAGATGTGCCATTTCGTGGCACGCAACAAACAAGACTTTGAAATGGTCCAGTACCAATGGTGGATGCTATCGGCAGGACAGAAAAAACAAGCAAGAATCAGGAAATAAACAGGTATTTTATCCTAACAATTAGCCTAGGAAAGTCTAAATAAAATTCTATTGTCACTCACTCTCTTCACTAAAAAATGGATCGTATTAGTAAACACCGGCTCTACTATAAATATTTTAAAAAAAGCTTTGAAGAATACAATTTATCAATACTAGAAAAGAATAATACAATAATTACTACAATAAGTACTATACTAAATTGAAATTAAATCATGTAATGAAAGACGTAAAACGTCATACCACAAAAAAATTTAATAACCCTCAAAATGCAAGAATGGGTTGGCTAAAAATGGTATTTGATAAATCATATGATCTTTTTCTAGGAAACGATTTTATTCGATTTTATATAAAAATAACTGATATTGAATATAAAGAAAAAAATGTATACAATGACACTAAAATTCGATTCCAACCAAAAGTTATAAAAGAACAGATATGTTCATTGGAAGCCAGAAAGTTACAAAACATTCAATTCTTTCATCTCCAATAAGATGAACGAAAAGGAGTTTCAACTGCTGAAGAAATATGAAAGACTTATCAAAAAAGAAGGATCTCCCCTGACAAATATGGACACTGTAGTTCATACAATAAAGACCAGAACAAATCAACAAATTAATTAACGATTTTATTGTTAACCACCGAAACATGAAGAAGAAGAACCCATGACTCAAATACAGGAACTTGAAAGCCAAGGAATAATAAGAAAAAGCAGGAGCTCAGCCAAATAGCCAAATACCAAAGAAACCGGATAACTATGAAGAATAAAATATCGCTATGCAGTTGATTATAGGAAGCTAAATCAAATTAAGGTGAACGATAAGTATTCATTGGCGAATATTGAGAGCATACCAGATAAATTGGACAAAGCATAGTACGTTAGTAATCTAGATCTAGCAAAAGGCTACCACTAAATATTAATAGCAGAAAAGGATATTGAAAAAAATGCCTTCGTCACACCGGCAGGCCTGCAAAATGAGGAAATAAGGAAATACATAAACAAAATATGTGTCGTATATTTGGATGATATTTTAATTTTTTCAACATCACTACAGGAACATATCAGATCACTACACAATATTTTTGCCAAACTACAAGACACAACCTAAAAATTTAAGCAGATAATTGCTGTTTTCTAAAAGAGGAAACACCATTTTTAGGTCATACATTAACAAAAGATAGTATAAAACCAAATCAAGACAAAGTGGAAGAAATATTAAATTTAAGAGTACCCAAAACCGAGAAACAATTAAAAAGCTTTCTAGGAGCTTATAGAAAATATTATAGAAAATATTATAAAAAATTCTTTAAGGACTATTCAAAAATATCATAACCCATGATTAAATACTTGAGAAAAGTTTATAAAATGCACCCAAATCATCCTCAATATATATTGAAAACAAAAAGCACTTATATATTGGCATCCAATTTTAAAATATCCAGAATAAAATAAACAATTAACAATTATCACAGATGCAAGCGATTATGCCCTAGGAGCTGTACTTCCACAACAAGGAAGCCAGTATGTTGTATTTCAAGTACACTAAATAACAATTAACATAAATATGCAACAATGAACAAAGAATTTCTTGCAATTATTTATGCAGTAACATATTTCATACCATATATTTATTTAACAAAAGTTGAAATAATAATAGACTGCCCTATTAAATACTTAATCAAAAAATGCAAAGGAAAACAGTTTTTTCATATACATCAAAGATGGCTTCTAAAACTGCAAGAGCATAATTATGAAATAGAATATGTAAATGGCAAAGATAATGTAGTTGCAGACTTCCTAAGTAGAATCGAGAATTCTCCTATAATTACAGAAAGAAGATTCAGAAATTTCATTCATTGTCATAATTGGAAATGTGAATTGGTCATAGATGTAGGTGAAAGGAAAGTATTCTGCCACGGTGGTATCACCGAACGCTTTTAAACCATCTTGCCGAAAATTTTCCGAATCAAATAATTCGAGAGCGAGTGCATCTCACGGTGCATGCAAACCACCAACGACAATTTGGAAAACCAGTTGATTCCATTGATTCCGTGGACTCAACCAAATTACCGAACATAACGAAAAAACAAAATCAAAAGAAAAATCTAAATTCGATCGTTCCCATCCAACATTAATTTCATATCCACATTCGCATGAAAGGGGACGAGGATACTCAAAAGCTTCTATTTCATCTCGATCCACTGTCAGAATTCGTGCATTTTGGACTGAAGTAAAAAAAACCGATATAAATTTATTCACTCGATTCTTGAATAGCCTACTGAAATTTGGGCTTTGTTAAAGCTCTAATCCGGAAGAGGCTAAGGAATTACTATTGTGAATTGGAAGACTGCCAAGGACGTTCCATTGGATCATATCATACTAAAGACATTCAGCAATAAGTGCAATATTCAGTATCAGATTTTGTACCTTTTAAAACAATTAAATGGGGGCAGTTTGTATCGACTTTGGCTAGTTCAATTATTTCGAAAAAAATTTGAAGAATTTGCAATTGGGTTGGTTAATTTTTGTTTTTTTAACGACGAAATTAAAAACGGACGTGGAAAAAGGAAGAAATAAGAAATAAAAAAGTAAGTCCAAAAACTTTCTTCTTTATGTGGCAAAGTTCCTTAACTGATTAGCTGCCCGGAGGAACCTGGTTTAGTGCGGCACTTGAATAGCAAGGACTTTTGAGTTATCATCATAGAGAAGGAGAAATGTAAATCTTGACAACAGCAGTCAATCTGCGAGCCGTGAGTGGAGCCAAAATAAAATTTGAAAAAAAGGAATAAAATACCCATAAACTAATAAGCAAAACTCAGACTCTGTATCTAAATACTGACTTAATTGTATTGTTATTTAGTATTAAGATATAATTTAGTTTAGATTTAGCTTTTAAAATAAGAAAATCGGAAAAGTGATACAGAAAAATTATCCCATCGTATTCTTATGCTGGCAAAGCAAAAACATAAACTATTGACAACACTTAAGACTTCCAGGTCAAAAACATAAACAACACAGAACACTTAAAATCTAGCGAACCAAAGAATCAAGTAACACCACCATAAAAAATAACAATATTCCCTATTCAACATAGGATATCAATTTCACAATGAAACTGGAGCAAGTTGAATCCGATTGCCGATTGGAGGATAAATACAGAATATAAGAATATAACATAAGTGAAATCCAATCCTAACTCTAAGGACAGCCTTGGCTGCTGTCCATCATCCAAAAATATAACTGGTGCAATCGATAAACCTACAGCTTGTATCTACAGTATGTCAATTGACCGACGACATTGGAGACAGTGAACACTTCAGCTCCATTCGCAGAGGAACCAAATTAAATAATAGTGAATAAAGTGAAGCAGCAGTGACAAAGCAGCAGTGACAATACTAAACAGTGATAATTATAATCAGCAACAGCAGCAATAATAGTAGCAACAGCATCAAAAGCAACAGCAGTAGCAGAAACAATACAACAACATCGGCGGCAACATAAGGAATTATATAATTAGTAACAATAGAGTAGATTACAAATAAAAGATATATATATATATATATATATATATATATATATTCTAAAAGGAATCTCTCCAAGCAATTGAAAGGATTAGAAGAGACTATGGAGATCAGGAAGAGATAGGTTTTAGAGTCATTTATGAAAATATTAGGAGAAGCAAAGTTCTTTCTACAAACAGATCCTCCACAAGATTGGGATTCGCAACGCAAAACAAAAACAATTTAATTGATTATCAAAAGATAAGATGACTATAACCAGGGACGATTAAGAGTAGGAAGCATAGGTGAACTCAGCAGAAGAATTAATTAAATAATATACATTATCAGTGAGTATAGTGCTGTAAATGAAGATGGTAGGGATATGCAGAACATTTTGTCTGGAATGTTTTTCGGAATCTTTGTATATAAAATTAGAACGGTATATAATTCCATTAGATGTGCCATTTCGTGGCACGCAACAAACAAGACTTTGAAATGGTCCAGTACCAATGGTAGATGCTATCGGCAGGACAGAAAAAACAAGCAAGAATCAGGAAATAAAAAGGTATTTTATCCTAACAATTAGCCTAGGAAAGTCTAAATAAAATTCTATTGTCACTCACTCTCTTCACTAAAAAATGGATCGTATTAGTAAACACCGGCTCTACTATAAATATTTTAAAAAAAGCTTTGAAGAATACAATTTATCAATACTAGAAAAGAATAATACAATAATTACTACAATAAGTACTATACTAAATTGAAATTAAATCATGTAATGAAAGACGTAAAACGCCATACCAGAAAAAAATTTAATGACCCTCAAAATGCAAGAATGGGTTGGCTAAAAATGGTATTTGATAAATCATATGATCTTTTTCTAGGAAACGATTTTATATAAAAATAACTGATATTGAATATAAAGAAAAAAATGTATACAATGACACTAAAATTCGATTCCAACCAAAAGTTATAGAAGAACAGATATGTTCATTGGAAGCCAGAAAGTTACAAAACATTCAATTCTTTCATCTCCAATAAGATGAACGAAAAGGAGTTTCAACTGCTGAAGAAATATGAAAGACTTATCAAAAAAGAAGGATCTCCCCTGACAAATAAGGACACTGTAGTTCATACAATAAAGACCAGAACAAATCAACAAATTAATTAACGATTATATTGTTAACCACCGAAACATGAAGAAGAAGAAGCCATGACTCAAATACAGGAACTTGAAAGCCAAGGAATAATAAGAAAAAGCAGGAGCTCAGCCAAATAGCCAAATACCAAAGAAACCGGATAACTATGAAGAATAAAATATCGCTATGCAGTTGATTATAGGAAGCTAAATCAAATTAAGGTGAACGATAAGTATTCATTGGCGAATATTGAGAGCATACCAGATAAATTGGACAAAGCATAGTACTTTAGTAATCTAGATCTAGCAAAAGGCTACCACTAAATATTAATAGCAGAAAACGATATTGAAAAAAATGCCTTCGTCACACCGGCAGGCTTGTAAAATGAGGAAATAAGGAAATACATAAACAAAATATGTGTCGTATATTTGGATGATATTTTAATTTTTTCAACATCACTGCAGGAACATATCAGATCACTACACAATATTTTTGCAAAACTACAAGACACAACCTAAAAATTTAAGCAGATAAGATTTAAGCAGATAGAAAAAAAGAGGAAACACCATTTTTAGGTCATACATTAACAAAAGATAGTATAAAACCAAATCAAGACAAAGTGGAAGAAATATTAAATTTAAGAGTACCCAAAACCGAGAAACAATTAAAAAGCTTTCTAGGAGCTTATAGAAAATATTATAAAAAATTCTTTAAGGACTATTCAAAAATATCATAACCCATGATTAAATACTTGAGAAAAGTTTATAAAATGCACCCAAATCATCCTCAATATATATTGAAAACCAAAAAGCACTTATATATTGGCATCCAATTTTAAAATATCCAGAATAAAATAAACAATTAACAATTATCACAGATGCAAGCGATTATGCCCTAGGAGCTGTACTTCCATAACAAGGAAGCCAGTATGTTGTATTTCAAGTACATTAATTAACAATTAACATAAATATGCAACAATGAACAAAGAATTTCTTGCAATTATATTTAGTGTTAAGATATAATTTAGTTTAGATTTAGCTTTTAAAATAAGAATACCGCAAAAGTGATACAGAAAAATTATCCCATCGTATTCTTATGCTGGCAAAGCAAAAACATAAACTATTGACAACACTTAAGACTTTCAGGTCAAAAACATAAACAACACAGAACACTTAAAATCTAGTGAACCAAAGAATCAAGTAACACCACCATAAAAAATAACAATATTCCCTATTCAACATAGGATATCAATTTCACAATGAAACTGGAGCAAGTTGAATCCGATTGCCGATTGGAGGATAAATACAGAATATAAGAATATAACATAAGTGAAATCCAATCCTAACTCTAAGGACAGCCTTGGCGGCTGTCCATCATCCAAAAATATAACTGGTGCCGTCGATAAACCTACAGCTTGTACCTACAGTATGTCAAGTGACCGACGACATTGGAGACAGTGAACACTTCAGCTCCATTCGCAGGGAACCAAATTAAATAATAGTGAATAAAGTGAAGCAGCAGTGACAAAGCAGCAGTGACAATACTAAACAGTGATAATTATAATCAGCAACAGCAGCAATAATAGAAGCAGCAGCATCAAAAGCAACAGCAGTACCAGAAACAATACAACAACATCGGTGGCAACATAAGGAATTATATAATTAGTAACAATAGAGTAGATTAAAAATTATATTGTAAAAGCTAGTATTGTAATTAATACTTAAAATGCATAAGATATATATATATATTCTAAAAGGAATCTCTCCAAGCAATTGAAAGGATTAGAAGAGACTATGGAGATCAGGAAGAGATAGGTTTTAGAGTCATTTATGAAAATATTAGGAGCAGCAAAGTTCTTTCTACAAACAGATCCTCCACAAGATTGGGATTCACAAAATTAAACAATTTAATTGATTATCAAAAGATAAGATGACTATAACCAGGGACGATTAAGAGTAGGAAGCATAGGTGAACTCAGCAGAAGAATTAATTAAATAATATACATTATCAGTGAGTATAGTGCTGTAAATGAAGATGGTAGGGATATGCTGAACATTTTGTCTGGAATGTTTTTCGGAATCTTTGTATATAAAATTAGAACGGTATATAATTCCATTAGATGTGCCATTTCGTGGCACGCAACAAACAAGACTTTGAAATGGTCCAGTACCAATGGTGGATGCTATCGGCAGGACAGAAAAAACAAGCAAGAATCAGGAAATAAACAGGTATTTTATCCTAACAATTAGCCTAGGAAAGTCTAAATAAAATATTGTCACTCACTCTCTTCACTAAAAAATGGATCGTATTAGTAAACACCGGCTCTACTATAAATATTTTAAAAAAAGCTTTGAAGAATACAATTTATCAATACTAGAAAAGAATAATACAATAATTACTACAATAAGTACTATACTAAATTGAAATTAAATCATGTAATGAAAGACGTAAAACGCCATACCAGAAAAAAATTTAATGACCCTCAAAATGCAAGAATGGGTTGGCTAAAAATGGTATTTGATAAATCATATGATCTTTTTCTAGGAAACGATTTTATTCGATTTTATATAAAAATAACTGATATTGAATATAAAGAAAAAAATGTATACAATGACACTAAAATTCGATTCCAACCAAAAGTTATAGAAGAACAGATATGTTCATTGGAAGCCAGAAAGTTACAAAACATTCAATTCTTTCATCTCCAATAAGATGAACGAAAAGGAGTTTCAACTGCTGAAGAAATATGAAAGACTTATCAAAAAAGAAGGATCTCCCCTGACAAATACGGACACTGTAGTTCATACAATAAAGACCAGAACAAATCAACAAATTAATTAACGATTATATTGTTAACCACCGAAACATGAAGAAGAAGAAGCCATGACTCAAATACAGGAACTTGAAAGCCAAGGAATAATAAGAAAAAGCAGGAGCTCAGCCAAATAGCCAAATACCAAAGAAACCGGATAACTATGAAGAATAAAATATCGCTATGCAGTTGATTATAGGAAACTAAATCAAATTAAGGTGAACGATAAGTATTCATTGGCGAATATTGAGAGCATACCAGATAAATTGGACAAAGCATAGTACTTTAGTAATCTAGATCTAGCAAAAGGCTACCACTAAATATTAATAGCAGAAAAGGATATTGAAAAAAAATGCCTTCGTCACACCGGCAGGCTTGTAAAATGAGGAAATAAGGAAATACATAAACAAAATATGTGTCGTATATTTGGATGATATTTTAATTTTTTCAACATCACTACAGGAACATATCAGATCACTACACAATATTTTTGCAAAACTACAAGACACAACCTAAAAATTTAAGCAGATAATTGCTGTTTTCTAAAAGAGGAAACACCATTTTTAGGTCATACATTAACAAAAGATGCTATAAAACCAAATCAAGACAAAGTGGAAGAAATATTAAATTTAAGAGTACCCAAAACCGAGAAACAATTAAAAAGCTTTCTAGGAGCTTATAGAAAATATTATAGAAAATATTATAAAAAATTCTTTAAGGACTATTCAAAAATATCATAACCCATGATTAAATAATTGAGAAAAGTTTATAAAATGCACCCAAATCATCCTCAATATATATTGAAAACCAAAAAGCACTTATATATTGGCATCCAATTTTAAAATATCCAGAATAAAATAAACAATTAACAATTATCACAGATGCAAGCGATTATGCCCTAGGAGCTGTACTTCCATAACAAGGAAGCCAGTATGTTGTATTTCAAGTACATTAATTAACAATTAACATAAATATGCAACAATGAACAAAGAATTTCTTGCAATTATTTATGCAGTAACATATTTCATACCATATATTTATGGAACAAAAGTTGAAATAATAATAGACTGCCCTATTAAATACTTAATCAAAAAATACAAAGGAAAACAGTTTTTTCATATACATCAAAGATGGCTTCTAAAACTGCAAGAGCATAATTATGAAATAGAATATGTAAATGGCAAAAATAATGTAGTTGCAGACTTCCTAAGTAGAATCGAGAATTCTCCTATAATTACAGAAAGAAGATTCAGAAATTTCATTCATTGTCATAATTGGAAATGTGATTTGGTCATAGATGTAGGTGAAAGGAAAGTATTCTGCCACGGTGGTATCACCGAACGCTTTTAAACCAATTTTCCGAATCAAATAATTCGAGAGCGAGTGCATCTCACGGTGCATGCAAACCACCAACGACAATTTGGAAAACCAGTTGATTCCATTGATTCCGTGGACTCAACCAAATTACCGAACATAACGAAAAAACAAAATCAAAAGAAAAATCTAAATTCGATCGTTCCCATCCAACATTCATTTCATATCCACATTCGCATGAAAGAGGACGAGGATACTCAAAAGCTTCTATTTCATCTCGATCCACTGTCAGAATTCGTGCATTTTGGACTGAAGTAAAAAAAACCGATATAAATTTATTCACTCGATTCTTGAATAGCCTACTGAAATTTGGGCTTTGTTAAAGCTCTAATCCGGAAGAGGCTAAGGAATTACTATTGTGAATTGGAAGACTGCCAAGGACGTTCCATTGGATCATATCATACTAAAGACATTCAGCAATAAGTGCAATATTCAGTATCAGATTTTGTACCTTTTAAAACAATTAAATGGGGGCAGTTTGTATCGACTTTGGCTAGTTCAATTATTTCGAGAAAATTTGAAGAATTTGCAAATGGGTTGGTTAATTTTTGTTTTTTTAATGACGAAATTAAAAACGGACGTGGAAAAAGGAAGAAATAAGAAATAAAAAAGTAAGTCCAAAAACTTTCTTCTTTATGTGGCAAAGTTCCTTAACTGATTAGCTGCCCGGAGGAACCCGGTTTAGTGCGGCACTTGAATAGCAAGGACTTTTGAGTTATCATCATAGAGAAGGAGAAATGTAAATCTTGACAACAGCAGTCAATCTGCGAGCCGTGAGTGGAGCCAAAATAAAATTTGAAAAAAAGGAATAAAATACCCATAAAATAATAAGCAAAACTCAGACTCTGCATCTAAATACTGACTTAATTGTATTGTTATTTAGTGTTAAGATATAATTTAGTTTAGATTTAGCTTTTAAAATAAGAATACCGCAAAAGTGATACAGAAAAATTATCCCATCGTATTCTTATGCTGGCAAAGCAAAAACATAAACTATTGACAACACTTAAGACTTTCAGGTCAAAAACATAAACAACACAGAACACTTAAAATCTAGTGAACCAAAGAATCAAGTAACACCACCATAAAAAATAACAATATTCCCTATTCAACATAGGATATCAATTTCACAATGAAACTGGAGCAAGTTGAATCCGATTGCCGATTGGAGGATAAATACAGAATATAAGAATATAACATAAGTGAAATCCAATCCTAACTCTAAGGACAGCCTTGGCGGCTGTCCATCATCCAAAAATATAACTGGTGCAGTCGATAAACCTACAGCTTGTACCTACAGTATGCCAAGTGACCGACGACATTGGAGACAGTGAACACTTCAGCTCCATTCGCAGAGGAACCAAATTAAATAATAGTGAATAAAGTGAAGCAGCAGTGACAAAGCAGCAGTGACAATACTAAACAGTGATAATTATAATCAGCAACAGCAGCAATAATAGTAGCAGCAGCATCAAAAGCAACAGCAGTACCAGAAACAATACAACAACATCGGTGGCAACATAAGGAATTATATAATTAGTAACAATAGAGTAGATTAAAAATTATATTGTAAAAGCTAGTATTGTAATTAATACTTAAAATTCATAAGATATATATATATATATTCTAAAAGGAATCTCTCCAAGCAATTGAAAGGATTAGAAGAGACTATGGAGATCAGGAAGAGATAGGTTTTAGAGTCATTTATGAAAATATTAGGAGCAGCAAAGTTCTTTCTACAAACAGATCCTCCACAAGATTGGGATTCGCAAAATTAAACAATTTGATTGATTATCAAAAGATAAGATGACTATAACCAGGGACGATTAAGAGTAGGAAGCATAGGTGAACTCAGCAGAAGAATTAATTAAATAATATACATTATCAGTGAGTATAGTGCTGTAAATGAAGATGGTAGGGATATGCAGAACATTTTGTCTGGAATGTTTTTCGGAATCTTTGTATATAAAATTAGAACGGTATATAATTCCATTAGATGTGCCATTTCGTGGCACGCAACAAACAAGACTTTGAAATGGTCCAGTACCAATGGTGGATGCTATCGGCAGGACAGAAAAAACAAGCAAGAATCAGGAAATAAACAGGTATTTTATCCTAACAATTAGCCTAGGAAAGTCTAAA
Organism: Coelopa pilipes; assembly: GCA_947389925.1. Taxonomy (NCBI): domain Eukaryota; kingdom Metazoa; phylum Arthropoda; class Insecta; order Diptera; family Coelopidae; genus Coelopa; species Coelopa pilipes. The sequence continues at coordinate 20,614,741 of OX376696.1, forward strand.
TAAAATTCTATTGTCACTCACTCTCTTCACTAAAAAATGGATCGTATTAGTAAACACCGGCTCTACTATAAATATTTTAAAAAAAGCTTTGAAGAATACAATTTATCAATACTAGAAAAGAATAATACAATAATTACTACAATAAGTACTATACTAAATTGAAATTAAATCATGTAATGAAAGACGTAAAACGCCATACCAGAAAAATTTTAATGACCCTCAAAATGCAAGAATGGGTTGGCTAAAAATGGTATTTGATAAATCATATGATCTTTTTCTAGGAAACGATTTTATTCGATTTTATATAAAAATAACTGATATTGAATATAAAGAAAAAAATGTATACAATGACACTAAAATTCGATTCCAACCAAAAGTTATAGAAGAACAGATATGTTCATTGGAAGCCAGAAAGTTACAAAACATTCAATTCTTTCATCTCCAATAAGATGAACGAAAAGGAGTTTCAACTGCTGAAGAAATATGAAAGACTTATCAAAAAAGAAGGATCTCCCCTGACAAATACGGACACTGTAGTTCATACAATGAAGACCAGAAGAAATCAACAAATTAATTAACGATTATATTGTTAACCACCGAAACATGAAGAAGAAGAACCCATGACTCAAATACAGGAACTTGAAAGCCAAGGAATAATAAGAGAAAGCAGGAGCTCAGCCAAATAGCCAAATACCAAAGAAACCGGATAACTATGAAGAATAAAATATCGCTATGCAGTTGATTATAGGAAGCTAAATCAAATTAAGGTGAACGATAAGTATTCATTGGCGAATATTGAGAGCATACCAGATAAATTGGACAAAGCATAGTACTTTAGTAATCTAGATCTAGCAAAAGGCTACCACTAAATATTAATAGCAGAAAAGGATAATGAAAAAAATGCCTTCGTCACACCGGCAGGCTTGTAAAATGAGGAAATAAGGAAATACATAAACAAAATATGTGTCGTATATTTGGATGATATTTTAATTTTTTCAACATCACTACAGGAACATATCAGATCACTACACAATATTTTTGCAAAACTACAAGACACAACCTAAAAATTTAAGCAGATAATTGCTGTTTTCTAAAAGAGGAAACACCATTTTTAGGTCATACATTAACAAAAGATAGTATAAAACCAAATCAAGACAAAGTGGAAGAAATATTAAATTTAAGAGTACCCAAAACCGAGAAACAATTAAAAAGCTTTCTAGGAGCTTATAGAAAATATTATAAAAAATTCTTTAAGGACTATTCAAAAATATCATAACCCATGATTAAATACTTGAGAAAAGTTTATAAAATGCACCCAAATCATCCTCAATATATATTGAAAACCAAAAAGCACTTATATATTGGCATCCAATTTTAAAATATCCAGAATAAAATAAACAATTAACAATTATCACAGATGCAAGCGATTATGCCCTAGGAGCTGTACTTCCATAACAAGGAAGCCAGTATGTTGTATTTCAAGTACATTAATTAACAATTAACATAAATATGCAACAATGAACAAAGAATTTCTTGCAATTATTTATGCAGTAACATATTTCATACCATATATTTATGGAACAAAAGTTGAAATAATAATAGACTGCCCTATTAAATACTTAATCAAAAAATACAAAGGAAAACAGTTTTTTCATATACATCAAAGATGGCTTCTAAAACTGCAAGAGCATAATTATGAAATAGAATATGTAAATGGCAAAAATAATGTAGTTGCAGACTTCCTAAGTAGAATCGAGAATTCTCCTATAATTACAGAAAGAAGATTCAGAAATTTCATTCATTGTCATAATTGGAAATGTGATTTGGTCATAGATGTAGGTGAAAGGAAAGTATTCTGCCACGGTGGTATCACCGAACGCTTTTAAACCAATTTTCCGAATCAAATAATTCGAGAGCGAGTGCATCTCACGGTGCATGCAAACCACCAACGACAATTTGGAAAACCAGTTGATTCCATTGATTCCGTGGACTCAACCAAATTACCGAACATAATGAAAAAACAAAATCAAAAGAAAAATCTAAATTCGATCGTTCCCATCCAACATTCATTTCATATCCACATTCGCATGAAAGAGGACGAGGATACTCAAAAGCTTCTATTTCATCTCGATCCACTGTCAAAATTCGTGCATTTTGGACTGAAGTAAAAAAAAACCGATATAAATTTATTCACTCGATTCTTGAATAGCCTACTGAAATTTGGGCTTTGTTAAAGCTCTAATCCGGAAGAGGCTAAGGAATTACTATTGTGAATTGGAAGACTGCCAAGGACGTTCCATTGGATCATATCATACTAAACACATTCAGCAATAAGTGAAATATTCAGTATCAGATTTTGTACCTTTTAAAACAATTAAATGGGGGCAGTTTGTATCGACTTTGGCTAGTTCAATTATTTCGAGAAAATTTGAAGAATTTGCAAATGGGTTGGTTAATTTTTGTTTTTTTTAACGACGAAATTAAAAACGGACGTGGAAAAAGGAAGAAATAAGAAATAAAAAAGTAAGTCCAAAAACTTTCTTCTTTATGTGGCAAAGTTCCTTAACTGATTAGCTGCCCGGAGGAACCCGGTTTAGTGCGGCACTTGAATAGCAAGGATTTTTGAGTTATCATCATAGAGAAGGAGAAATGTAAATCTTGACAACAGCAGTCAATCTGCGAGCCGTGAGTGGAGCCAAAATAAAATTTGAAAAAAAGGAATAAAATACCCATAAAATAATAAGGAAAATACAGACTCTGCATCTAAATACTGACTTAATTGTATTGTTATTTAGTATTAAGATATAATTTAGTTTAGATTTAGCTTTTAAAATAAGAAAATCGGAAAAGTGATGCAGAAAAATTATCCCATCGTATTCTTATGCTGGCAAAGCAAAAACATAAACTATTGACAACACTTAAGACTTCCAGGTCAAAAACATAAACAACACAGAACACTTAAAATCTAGCGAACCAAAGAATCAAGTAACACCACCATAAAAAATAACAATATTCCCTATTCAACATAGGATATCAATTTCACAATGAAACTGGAGCAAGTTGAATCCGATTGCCGATTGGAGGATAAATACAGAATATAAGAATATAACATAAGTGAAATCCAATCCTAACTCTAAGGACAGCCTTGGCGGCTGTCCATCATCCAAAAATATAACTGGTGCAGTCGATAAACCTACAGCTTGTACCTACAGTATGTCAAGTGACCGACAACATTGGAGACAGTGAACACTTCAGCTCCATTCGCAGAGGAACCAAATTAAATAATAGTGAATAAAGTGAAGCAGCAGTGACAAAGCAGCAGTGACAATACTAAACAGTGATAATTATAATCAGCAACAGCAGCAATAATAGTAGCAGCAGCATCAAAAGCAACAGCAGTAGCAGAAACAATACAACAACATCGGTGGCAACATAAGGAATTATATAATTAGTAACAACAGAGTAGATTAAAAATTATATTGTAAAAGCTAGTATTGTAATTAATACTTAAAATGCATAAGATATATATATATTCTAAAAGGAATCTCTCCAAGCAATTGAAAGGATTAGAAGAGACTATGGAGATCAGGAAGTGATAGGTTTTAGAGTCATTTATGAAAATATTAGGAGCAGCAAAGTTCTTTCTACAAACAGATCCTCCACAAGATTGGGATTCGCAAAATTAAACAATTTAATTGATTATCAGTATAGTGCTGTAAACGAAGATGGTAGGGATATGCAGAACATTTTGTCTGGATTATATTAGTAAACACCGGCTCTACTATAAATATTTTAAAAAAAGCTTTGAAGAATACAATTTACCAATACTAGAAAAGAATAATACAATAATTACTACAATAAGTTCTATACTACATTGAAATTAAATCATGTAATGAAAGAGGTAAAACGCCATACCGGAAAAAATTCAATGACCCTCAAAATGCAAGAATGGGATGGCTAAAAATGGAGTTTGATAAATCATATGATCTTTTTCTAGGAAACGATTTTATTCGATTTTATTTAAAAATAACTGATATTGAATATAAAGAAATAAATTTATACAATGACACTAGAATTCGATTCCAACCAAAAGTTATAGAAGAACAGATATGTTCATTGGAAGCCAGCAAGTTACAAAACATTCAATTCTATCATCTCCAATAAGATGAACGAAAAGGAGTTTCAACTGCTGAAGAAATATGAAAGACTTATCAAAAAAGAAGGATCTCCCCTGACAAATATGGACACTGTAGTTCATACAATAAAGACCAGAACATATCAACAAATTAATTAACGATTTTATTGTTAACCACCGAAACATTAAGAAGAAGAACCCATGACTCAAATACAGGAACTTGAAAGCCAAGGAATAATAAGAAAAAGCAGGAGCTCACCAATAATAATAGCCAAATAGCCAAATACCAAAGAAAACGGATAACTATGAAGAATAAAACTTTCGATTTGCAGTTGATTATAGGAGGCTAAACTAAATTAAGGTGAGCGATAAGTATTCATGGCGAATATTGAGAGCATACCAGATAAATTGGACAAAGTATAGTACTTTAGTACTCTAGATCTAGCAAAAGGCTACCACTAAATATTAATAGCAGAAAAGTATATTGAAAAAAATGCCTTCGTCACACCAGCAGGCCTGTAAAATGCCTCCGCTACATTTCAGCATTTAATTAATAAAATCCTAAGGGAATACATAAACAAAATATGTGTCGTATATTTGGATGATATTTTAATTTTTTCAACATCACTACAGGAACATATCAGATCACTACACAATATTTTTGCAAAACTACAAGACATAACCTAAAAATTTAAGAAGATAATTGCTGTTTTCTAAATGAGAAAACAACATTTATAGGTCATACATTAACAAAAGATGTTATAAAACCAAATCAAGACAAAGTGGAAGAAATAATAAACTTAAGAGTACCCAAAACCGAGAAACAATTAAAAAGCTTTCTAGGAGCAATGGGATATTATAGAAAATTCATTAAGGACTATTCAAAAATATCATTTACTATGCTTACATACTTGAAAAAAGTTTACAAAATGCACCCAAATCATCCTCAGTATATATTGAAAACCAAAAAGCACTTATATTGGCATCCAATTTTAAAATATCCAGAATAAAATAAACAATTCACAATTACCACAGATGCAAGCGATTATGCCCTAGGAGCTGTACTTTCACAACAAGGAACCCAGTATGTTGTATTTCAATATGCAACAATGGACAAAGAATTTCTTGCAATTATTTATGCAGTAACATATTTCATACCATATATTTATGGAACAAAAGTTGAAATAATAATAGACTGCCCTATTAAATACTTAATCAAAAAATACAAAGGAAAACAGTTTTTTCATATACATCAAAGATGGCTTCTAAAACTGCAAGACCATAATTATGAAATAGAATATATAAATGGCAAAGATAATGTAGTTGCAGACTTCCTGAGTAGAATCGAGAATTCTCCAATAATTACAGAAAGAAGTGACAATGAATCAAATTTTGATACGACAGATACAATTCATTCTGCAGATGAAGAACTACTAAAGACTAAATTGTTAATTAATACAAAACACAAATATTATTAACATATAGTCCAAAACTGAAATTCAGAAGATATACAATGGAAAAATAACACAAATTTATCCAATGGAAAAGGAGAATCACATAAAATCAGTGTGTGAAAGACACATCCATGGAGGTAAAATAGTCACACAGGCAACGCAGACAGTGCTGGAGTTGGTAGTAAAGAATTCGACGGAAACGATGAGGATAACATCTCAACAATCTCGCAGAGTTATTGGAAATGTGAGTTGGTCATAGATGTAGGTGAAAGGAAAGGATTCGAAAATTTTCCGAATCAAATAATTCGAGAGCGAGTGCATCTCACGGTGCATGCAAACCACCAACCAGTTGATTTGGAAAACCAGTTGATTCCATTAATTCCGTGAACTCAACCAAATTACCGAACATAACGAAAAAACAAAATCAAAAGAAAAATCTAAATTCGATCGTTCCCATCCAACATTCATTTCATATCCACATTCGCATGAAAGAGGACGAGGATACTCAAAAGCTTCTATTTCATCTCGATCCACTGTCAGAATTCGTGCATTTTGGACTGAAGTAAAAAAAACCGATATAAATTTATTCACTCGATTCTTGAATAGCCTACTGAAATTTGGGCTTTGTTAAAGCTCTAATCTGGAAGAGGCTAAGGAATTACTATTGTGAATTGGAAGACTGCCAAGGACGTTCCATTGGATCATATCATACTAAACACATTCAGCAATAAGTGCAATATTCAGTATCAGATTTTGTACCTTTTAAAACAATTAAATGGGGGCAGTTGTATCGACTTTGGCTAGTTCAATTATTTCGAGAAAATATGAAGAATTTGCAAATGGGTTGGTTAATTTTAGTTTTTTTAACGACGAAATTAAAAACGGACGTGGAAAAAGGAAGAAATAAGAAATAAAAAAGTAAGTCCAAAAACTTTCTTCTTTATGTGGCAAAGTTCCTTAACTGATTAGCTGCCCGGAGGAACCCGGTTTAGTGCGGCACTTGAATAGCAAGGACTTTTGAGTTATCATCATAGAGAAGGAGAAATGTAAATCTTGACAACAGCAGTCAATCTGCGAGCCGTGAGTGGAGCCAAAATAAAATTTGAAAAAAAGGAATAAAATACCCATAAAATAATAAGCAAAACTCAGACTCTGCATCTAAATACTGACTTAATTGTATTGTTATTTAGTGTTAAGATATAATTTAGTTTAGATTTAGCTTTTAAAATAAGAATACCGCAAAAGTGATACAGAAAAATTATCCCATCGTATTCTTATGCTGGCAAAGCAAAAACATAAACTATTGACAACACTTAAGACTTTCAGGTCAAAAACATAAACAACACAGAACACTTAAAATCTAGCGAACCAAAGAATCAAGTAACACCACCATATAAAATAACAATATTCCCTATTCAACATAGGATATCAATTTCACAATGAAACTGGAGCAAGTTGAATCCGATTGCCGATTGGAGGATAAATACAGAATATAAGAATATAACATAAGTGAAATCCAATCCTAACTCTAAGGACAGCCTTGGCGGCTGTCCATCATCCAAAAATATAACTGGTGCAGTCGATAAACCTACAGCTTGTACCTACAGTATGTCAAGTGACCGACGACATTGGAGACAGTGAACACTTCAGCTCCATTCGCAGAGGAACCAAATTAAATAATAGTGAATAAAGTGAAGCAGCAGTGACAAAGCAGCAGTGACAATACTAAACAGTGATAATTATAATCAGCAACAGCAGCAATAATAGTAGCAGCAACATCAAAAGCAACAGCAGTAGCAGAAACAATATAACAACATCGGTGGCAACATAAGGAATTATATAATTAGTAACAATAGAGTAGATTAAAAATTATATTTTAAAAGCTAGTATTGTAATTAATACTTAAAATTCATAAGATATATATATATATATTCTAAAAGGAATCTCTCCAAGCAATTGAAAGGATTAGAAGATACTATGGAGATCAGGAAGAGATAGGTTTTAGAGTCATTTATGAAAATATTAGGAGCAGCAAAGTTCTTTCTACAAACAGATCCTCCACAAGATTGGGATTCGCAAAATTAAACAATTTAATTGATTATCAAAAGATAAGAAGACTATAACCAGGAACGATTAAAAGTAGGTAGCATAGGTGAACTCAGCAGAAGAATTAATTAAATAATATACATTATCAGTGAGTATAGTGCTGTAAACGAAGATGGTAGGGATATGCAGAACATTTTGTCTGGAATGTATTAGTAAACACCGGCTCTACTATAAATATTTTAAAAAAAGCTTTGAAGAATACAATTTACCAATACTAGAAAAGAATAATACAATAATTACTACAATAAGTTCTATACTACATTGAAATTAAATCATGTAATGAAAGAGGTAAAACGCCATACCGGAAAAAATTCAATGACCCTCAAAATGCAAGAATGGGATGGCTAAAAATGGAGTTTGATAAATCATATGATCTTTTTCTAGGAATCGATTTTATTCGATTTTATTTAAAAATAACTGATATTGAATATAAAGAAATAAATTTATACAATGACACTAGAATTCGATTCCAACCAAAAGTTATAGAAGAACAGATATGTTCATTGGAAGCCAGCAAGTTACAAAACATTCAATTCTATCATCTCCAATAAGATGAACGAAAAGGAGTTTCAACTGCTGAAGAAATATGAAAGACTTATCAAAAAAGAAGGATCTCCCCTGAAAAATATGGACACTGTAGTTCATACAATAAAGACCAGAACAAATCAACAAATTAATTAACGATTTTATTGTTAACCACCGAAACATGAAGAAGAAGAACCCATGACTCAAATACAGGAACTTGAAAGCCAAAGAATAATAAGAAAAAGCAGGAGCTCACCAATAATAATAGCCAAATAGCCAAATACCAAAGAAAACGGATAACTATGAAGAATAAAACTTTCGATTTGCAGTTGATTATAGGAGGCTAAACTAAATTAAGGTGAGCGATAAGTATTCATGGCGAATATTGAGAGCATAGCAGATAAATTGGACAAAGCATAGTACTTTAGTACTCTAGATCTAGCAAAAGGCTACCACTAAATATTAATAGCAGAAAAGTATATTGAAAAAAATGCCTTCGTCACACCAGCAGGCCTGTAAAATGCCTACGCTACATTTCAGCATTTAATTAATAAAATCCTAATGGAATACATAAACAAAATATGTGTCGTATATTTGGATGATATTTTAATTTTTTCAACATCACTACAGGAACATATCAGATCACTACACAATATTTTTGCAAAACTACAAGACATAACCTAAAAATTTAAGAAGATAATTGCTGTTTTCTAAAAGAGAAAACAACATTTATAGGTCATACATTAACAAAAGATGTTATAAAACCAAATCAAGACAAAGTGGAAGAAATAATAAACTTAAGAGTACCCAAAACCGAGAAACAATTAAAAAGCTTTCTAGGAGCAATGGGATATTATAGAAAATTCATTAAGGACTATTCAAAAATATCATTTACCATGCTTACATACTTGAAAAAAGTTTACAAAATGCACCCAAATCATCCTCAGTATATATTGAAAACCAAAAAGCACTTATATATTGGCATCCAATTTTAAAATATCCAGAATAAAATAAACAATTCACAATTACCACAGATGCAAGCGATTATGCCCTAGGAGCTGTACTTTCACAACAAGGAACCCAGTATGTTGTATTTCAATATGCAACAATGGACAAAGAATTTCTTGCACTTATTTATGCAGTAACATATTTCATACCATATATTTATGGAACCAAAGTTAATAACCAAAGTTGAAATAATAATAGACTGCCCTATTAAATACTTAATCAAAAAATACAAAGGAAAAAAGTTTTTTCATATACATCAAAGATGGCTTCTAAAACTGTAAGACCATAATTATGAAATAGAATATATAAATGGCAAAGATAATGTAGTTGCAGACTTCCTGAGTAGAATCGAGAATTCTCCAATAATTACAGAAAGAAGTGACAATGAATCAAATTTTGATACGACAGATACAATTCATTCTGCAGATGAAGAACTACTAAAGACTAAATTGTTAATTAATACAAAACACAAATATTATTAACATATAGTCCAAAACTGAAATTCAGAAGATATACAATGAAAAAATAATACAAATTTATCCAATGGAAAAGGAGAATAAAATAAAATCAGTGTTTGAAAGACTCAAATACATCCAAACATCAAAAACATCCATGGAGGTAAAATAGTCACACAGGCAACGCAGACAGTGCTGGAGTTGGTAGTCAAGAATTCGACGGAAACGATGAGGATAACATCTCAGTAATCTCGCAGAGTTATTGGAAATGTGAGTTGGTCATAGATGTAGGTGAAAGGAAAGTATTCTGCCACGGTGTTAACACTGAACGCTTTTAAACCATCTTGCCGAAAATTTTCCGAATCAAATAGTTCGAGAGCGAGTGCATCTCACGGTGCATGCAAACCACCAACGACAATTTGGAAAACCAGTTGATTCCATTAATTCCGTGAACTCAATCAAATTACCGAACATAACGAAAAAACAAAATCAAAAGAAAAATCTAAATTCGATCGTTCCCATCCAACATTAATTTCATATCCACATTCGCATGAAAGAGGACGAGGATACTCAAAAGCTTCTATTCCATCTCGATCCACTGTCAGAATTCGTGCATTTTGGACAGAAGTAAAAAAAACCGATATAAATTTATTCACTCGATTCTTGAATAGCCTACTGAAATTTGGGCTTTGTTAAAGCTCTAATCCGGAAGAGGCTAAGGAATTGCTATTGTGAATTGGAAGACTGCCAAAGACGTTCTATTAGATCATATCATACTAAAGACATTCAGCAATAAGTGCAATATTCAGTATAAGATTTTGTACCTTTTAAAACAATTAAATGGGGGCAGTTTGTATCGACTTTGGCTAGTTCAATTATTTCGAGAAAATATGAAGAATTTGCAAATGGGTTGGTTAATTTTTGTTTTTTTAACGACGAAATTAAAAACGGACGTGGAAAAAGGAAGAAATAAGAAATAAAATAGTAAGTCCAAAAACCTTCTCCTTTATGTGGAAAAGTTCCTTAACTGATTAGCTGCCCGGAGGAACCCGGTTTAGTGCGGCACTTGAATAGCAAGGACTTTTGAGTTATCATCATAGAGAAGGAGAAATGTAAATCTTGACAACAGCAGTCAATCTGCGAGCCATGAGTGGAGCCAAAATAAAATTTGAAAAAAAGGAATAAAATACCCATAAAATAATAAGCAAAACACAGACTCTTCATCTAAATACTGACTTAATTGTATTGTTATTTAGTATTAAGATATAATTTAGTTTAGATTTAGCTTTTAAAATAAGAAAATCGGAAAAGTGATACATAAAAATTATCCCATCGTATTCTTATGCTGGCAAAGCAAAAACATAAACTATTGACAACACTTAAGACTTCCAGGTCAAAAACATAAACAACACAGAACACTTAAAATCTAGCGAACCAAAGAATCAAGTAACACCACCATAAAAAATAACAATATTCCCTATTCAACATAGGATATCAATTTCACAATGAAACTGGAGCAAGTTGAATCCGATTGCCGATTGGAGGATAAATACAGAATATAAGAATATAACATAAGTGAAATCCAATCCTAACTCTAAGGACAGCCTTGGCGGCTGTCCATCATCCAAAAATATAACTGGTGCAGTCGATAAACCTACAGCTTGTACCTACAGTATGTCAAGTGACCGACGACATTGGAGACAGTGAACACTTCAGCTCCATTCGCAGAGGAACCAAATTAAATAATAGTGAATAAAGTGAAGCAGCAGTGACAAAGCAGCAGTGACAATACTAAACAGTGATAATTATAATCAGCAACAGCAGCAATAATAGTAGCAGCAGCATCAAAAGCAACAGCAGTAGCAGAAACAATACAACAACATCGGTGGCAACATAAGGAATTATATAATTAGTAACAATAGAGTAGATTAAAAATTATATTGTAAAAGCTAGTATTGTAATTAATACTTAAAATTCATAAGATATATATATATTCTAAAAGGAATCTCTCCAAGCAATTGAAAGGATTAGAAGAGACTATGGAGATCAGGAAGAGATAGGTTTTAGAGTCATTTATGAAAATATTAGGAGCAGCAAAGTTCTTTCTACAAACAGATCCTCCACAAGATTGGGATTCGCAAAATTAAACAATTTAATTGATTATCAAAAGATAAGATGACTATAACCAGGAACGATTAAAAGTAGGTAGCATAGGTGAACTCAGCAGAAGAATTAATTAAATAATATACATTATCAGTGAGTATAGTGCTGTAAACGAAGATGTTAGGGATATGCAGAACATTTTGTCTGGAATGTATTAGTAAACACCGGCTCTACTATAAATATTTTAAAAAAAGCTTTGAAGAATACAATTTACCAATACTAGAAAAGAATAATACAATAATTACTACAATAAGTTCTATACTACATTGAAATTAAATCATGTAATGAAAGAGGTAAAACGCCATACCGGAAAAAATTCAATGACCCTCAAAATGCAAGAATGGGATGGCTAAAAATGGAGTTTGATAAATCATATGATCTTTTTCTAGGAAACGATTTTATTCGATTTTATTTAAAAATAACTGATATTGAATATAAAGAAATAAATTTATACAATGACACTAGAATTCGATTCCAACCAAAAGTTATAGAAGAACAGATATGTTCATTGGAAGCCAGCAAGTTACAAAACATTCAATTCTATCATCCCCAATAAGATGAACGAAAAGGAGTTTCAACTGCTGAAGAAATATGAAAGACTTATCAAAAAAGAAGGATCTCCCCTGAAAAATATGGACACTGTAGTTCATACAATAAAGACCAGAACAAATCAACAAATTAATTAACGATTTTATTGTTAACCACCGAAACATGAAGAAGAAGAACCCATGACTCAAATACAGGAACTTGAAAGCCAAAGAATAATAAGAAAAAGCAGGAGCTCACCAATAATAATAGCCAAATAGCCAAATACCAAAGAAAACGGATAACTATGAAGAATAAAACTTTCGATTTGCAGTTGATTATAGGAGGCTAAACTAAATTAAGGTGACCGATAAGTATTCATGGCGAATATTGAGAGCATACCAGATAAATTGGACAAAGCATAGTACTTTAGTACTCTAGATCTAGCAAAAGGCTACCACTAAATATTAATAGCAGAAAAGTATATTGAAAAAAATGCCTTCGTCACACCAGCAGGCCTGTAAAATGCCTCCGCTACATTTCAGCATTTAATTAATAAAATCCTAATGGAATACATAAACAAAATATGTGTCGTATATTTGGATGATATTTTAATTTTTTCAACATCACTACAGGAACATATCAGATCACTACACAATATTTATAATACATAAACAAAATATGTGTCGTATATTTGGATGATATTTTAATTTTTTCAACATCACTACAGGAACATATCAGATCACTACACAATATTTTTGCCAAACTACAAGTCACAACCTAAAAATTTAAGCAGATAATTGTAAGCAGACAATTAAAAATTTAAGCAGATAATTGTAAACAATTCACAATTACCACAGATGCAAGCGATTATGCCCTAGGAGCTGTACTTTCACAACAAGGAAACCAGTATGTTGTATTTCAAGTACACTAAATAGCAATTAACATAAATTTGCAACAATGGACAAATAATTTCTTGTAATTATTTATGCAGTAACATATTTCATACCATATATTTATGGAACAAAAGTTGAAATAATAATAGACTGCCCTATTAAATACTTAATCAAAAAATACAAAGGAAAAAAGTTTTTTCATATACATCAAAGATGGCTTCTAAAACTGCAAGAGCATAATTATGAAATAGAATATGTAATTGGCAAAGATAATGTAGTTGCAGACTTCCTGAGTAGAATCGAGAATTCTCCAATAATTACAGAAAGAAAATTCAGAAATTTGATTCATTGTCATAATGAATGAATCATAATAAATTTGGAAAGCCAGTTGATTCCATTGATTCCGTGGACTCAACCAAATTACCGAACATAACGAAAAAACAAAATCAAAAGAAAAATCTAAATTCGATCGTTCCCATCCAACATTCATTTCATTTCCACATTCACATGAAAGAGGACGAGGATACTCAAAAGCTTCTATTTCATCTCGATCCACTGTCAGAATTCGTGCATTTTGGACTGAAGTAAAAAAAACCGATATATATTTGTTCACTCGATTCTTGAATAGCCTAGTGAAATTTGGGCTTTGTTAAAGCCCTAATCCGGAAGATGCTAAGAAATTGCTATTGTGAATTGGAAGACTGCCAAGGACGTTCCATTGGATCATATTATACTAAAGACATTCAGCACTAAGTGCTACATTCGGTATTAGACTTTGTATCTTTTAAAACAATTAAATGGGGGAAATTTGTATCGACTTTGGCTAGTTCGATTATTTCGAGAAAATTTGAAGAATTTGCAGATGTGTTGGATATTTTTTGTTTTTTTTATCGACGAAATTAAAAACGGACGTGGAAAGCGGAAGAAATAAGAAATAAAAGGGTAAGTCAAAAAACTTTCTCGTTTTTGTGGCAAAGTCCGTTAACTGATCAGCTGCCCGGAGGAACCCGATTTAGTGCGGCACTTGAATAACAAGGACTTTTGAGTTAAATCTTGACAACAGCAGTCAATCTGCGAGCCGTGAGTGGAGCCAAAATAAAATTTGAAAAAAAGGAATAAAATACCCATAAAATAATAAGCAAAACTCAGACTCTGCATCTAAATACTGACTTAATTGTATTGTTATTTAGTATTAAGATATAATTTAGTTTAGATTTAGCTTTTAAAATAAGAAAATCGGAAAAGTGATACAGAAAAATTATCCCATCGTATTCTTATGCTGGCAAAGCAAAAACATAAACTATTGACAACACTTAAGACTTCCAGGTCAAAAACATAAACAACACAGAACACTTAAAATCTAGCGAACCAAAGAATCATGTAACACCACCATAAAAAATAACAATATTCCCTATTCAACATAGGATATCAATTTCACAATGAAACTGGAGCAAGTTGACTCCGATTGCCGATTGGAGGATAAATACAGAATATAAGAATATAACATAAGTGAAATCCAGTCCTAACTCTAAGGACAGCCTTGGCGGCTGTCCATCATCCAAAAATATAACTGGTGCAGTCGATAAACCTACAGCTTGTACCTACAGTATGTCAAGTGACCGACGACATTGGAGACAGTGAACACTTCAGCTCCATTCGCAGAGGAACCAAATTAAATAATAGTGAATAAAGTGAAGCAGCAGTGACAAAGCAGCAGTGACAATACTAAACAGTGATAATTATAATCAGCAACAGCAGCAATAATAGTAGCAGCAGCATCAAAAGCAACAGCAGTAGCAGAAACAATACAACAACATCGGTGGCAACATAAGGAATTATATAATTAGTAACAATAGAGTAGATTAAAAATTATATTGTAAAAGCTAGTATTGTAATTAATACTTAAAATTCATAAGATATATATATATTCTAAAAGGAATCTCTCCAAGCAATTGAAAGGATTAGAAGAGACTATGGAGATCAGGAAGAGATAGGTTTTAGAGTCATTTATGAAAATATTAGGAGCAGCAAAGTTCTTTCTACAAACAGATCCTCCACAAGATTGGGATTCGCAAAATTAAACAATTTAATTGATTATCAAAAGATAAGAAGACTATAACCAGGAACGATTAAAAGTAGGTAGCATAGGTGAACTCAGCAGAAGAATTAATTAAATAATATACATTATCAGTGAGTATAGTGCTGTAAACGAAGATGTTAGGGATATGCAGAACATTTTGTCTGGAATGTATTAGTAAACACAGGCTCTACTATAAATATTTTAAAAAAAGCTTTGAAGAATACAATTTACCAATACTAGAAAAGAATAATACAATAATTACTACAATAACTTCTATACTACATTGAAATTAAATCATGTAATGAAAGAGGTAAAACGCCATACCGGAAAAAATTCAATGACCCTCAAAATGCAAGAATGGGATGGCTAAAAATGGAGTTTGATAAATCATATGATCTTTTTCTAGGAAACGATTTTATTCGATTTTATTTAAAAATAACTGATATTGAATATAAAGAAATAAATTTATACAATGACACTAGAATTCGATTCCAACCAAAAGTTATAGAAGAACAGATATGTTCATTGGAAGCCAGCAAGTTACAAAACATTCAATTCTATCATCCCCAATAAGATGAACGAAAAGGAGTTTCAACTGCTGAAGAAATATGAAAGACTTATCAAAAAAGAAGGATCTCCCCTGAAAAATATGGACACTGTAGTTCATACAATAAAGACCAGAACAAATCAACAAATTAATTAACGATTTTATTGTTAACCACCGAAACATGAAGAAGAAGAACCCATGACTCAAACACAGGAACTTGAAAGCCAAAGAATAATAAGAAAAAGCAGGAGCTCACCAATAATAATAGCCAAATAGCCAAATACCAAAGAAAACGGATAACTATGAAGAATAAAACTTTCGATTTGCAGTTGATTATAGGAGGCTAAACTAAATTAAGGTGACCGATAAGTATTCATGGCGAATATTGAGAGCATACCAGATAAATTGGACAAAGCATAGTACTTTAGTACTCTAGATCTAGCAAAAGGCTACCACTAAATATTAATAGCAGAAAAGTATATTGAAAAAAATGCCTTCGTCACACCAGCAGGCCTGTAAAATGCCTCCGCTACATTTCAGCATTTAATTAATAAAATCCTAATGGAATACATAAACAAAATATGTGTCGTATATTTGGATGATATTTTAATTTTTTCAACATCACTACAGGAACATATCAGATCACTACACAATATTTATAATACATAAACAAAATATGTGTCGTATATTTGGATGATATTTTAATTTTTTCAACATCACTACAGGAACATATCAGATCACTACACAATATTTTTGCCAAACTACAAGTCACAACCTAAAAATTTAAGCAGATAATTGTAAGCAGACAATTAAAAATTTAAGCAGATAATTGTAAACAATTCACAATTACCACAGATGCAAGCGATTATGCCCTAGGAGCTGTACTTTCACAACAAGGAAACCAGTATGTTGTATTTCAAGTACACTAAATAGCAATTAACATAAATTTGCAACAATGGACAAATAATTTCTTGTAATTATTTATGCAGTAACATATTTCATACCATATATTTATGGAACAAAAGTTGAAATAATAATAGACTGCCCTATTAAATACTTAATCAAAAAATACAAAGGAAAAAAGTTTTTTCATATACATCAAAGATGGCTTCTAAAACTGCAAGAGCATAATTATGAAATAGAATATGTAAATGGCAAAGATAATGTAGTTGCAGACTTCCTGAGTAGAATCGAGAATTCTCCAATAATTACAGAAAGAAAATTCAGAAATTTGATTCATTGTCATAATGAATGAATCATAATGAATTTGGAAAACCAGTTGATTCCATTGATTCCGTGGACTTAACCAAATTACCGAACATAACGAAAAAACAAAATCAAAAGAAAAATCTAAATTCGATCGTTCCCATCCAACATTCATTTCATTTCCACATTCACATGAAAGAGGACGAGGATACTCAAAAGCTTCTATTTCATCTCGATCCACTGTCAGAATTCGTGCATTTTGGACTGAAGTAAAAAAAACCGATATATATTTGTTCACTCGATTCTTGAATAGCCTAGTGAAATTTGGGCTTTGTTAAAGCCCTAATCCGGAAGATGCTAAGAAATTGCTATTGTGAATTGGAAGACTGCCAAGGACGTTCCATTGGATCATATTATACTAAAGACATTCAGCACTAAGTGCTACATTCGGTATTAGACTTTGTATCTTTTAAAACAATTAAATGGGGGAAATTTGTATCGACTTTGGCTAGTTCGATTATTTCGAGAAAATTTGAAGAATTTGCAGATGTGTTGGATATTTTTTGTTTTTTTTTTATCGACGAAATTAAAAACGGACGTGGAAAGCGGAAGAAATAAGAAATAAAAGGGTAAGTCAAAAAACTTTCTCGTTTCTGTGGCAAAGTCCGTTAACTGATCAGCTGCCCGGAGGAACCCGATTTAGTGCGGCACTTGAATAACAAGGACTTTTGAGTTAAATCTTGACAACAGCAGTCAATCTGCGAGCCGTGAGTGGAGCCAAAATAAAATTTGAAAAAAAGGAATAAAATACCCATAAAATAATAAGCAAAACTCAGACTCTGCATCTAAATACTGACTTAATTGTATTGTTATTTAGTATTAAGATATAATTTAGTTTAGATTTAGCTTTTAAAATAAGAAAATCGGAAAAGTGATACAGAAAAATTATCCCATCGTATTCTTATGCTGGCAAAGCAAAAACATAAACTATTGACAACACTTAAGACTTCCAGGTCAAAAACATAAACAACACAGAACACTTAAAATCTAGCGAACCAAAGAATCAAGTAACACCACCATAAAAAATAACAATATTCCCTATTCAACATAGGATATCAATTTCACAATGAAACTGGAGCAAGTTGAATCCGATTGCCGATTGGAGGATAAATACAGAATATAAGAATATAACATAAGTGAAATCCAATCCTAACTCTAAGGACAGCCTTGGCGGCTGTCCATCATCCAAAAATATAACTGGTGCAGTCGATAAACCTACAGCTTGTACCTACAGTATGTCAAGTGACCGACGACATTGGAGACAGTGAACACTTCAGCTCCATTCGCAGAGGAACCAAATTAAATAATAGTGAATAAAGTGAAGCAGCAGTGACAAAGCAGCAGTGACAATACTAAACAGTGATAATTATAATCAGCAACAGCAGCAATAATAGTAGCAGCAGCAGCAAAAGTAACAGCAGTAGCAGAAACAATACAACAACATCGGTGGCAACATAAAGAATTATATAATTAGTAACAATAGAGTAGATTTAAAATTATATTGTAAAAGCTAGTATTGTAATTAATACTTAAAATTCATAAGATATATATATATTCTAAAAGGAATCTCTCCAAGCAATTGAAAGGATTAGAAGATACTATGGAGATCAGGAAGAGATAGGTTTTAGAGTCATTTATGAAAATATTAGGAGAAGCAAAGTTCTTTCTACAAACAGATCCTCCACAAGATTGGGATTCGCAAAATTAAACAATTTAATTGATTATCAAAAGATAAGATGACTATAATCAGGAACGATTAAAAGTAGGTAGCATAGGTGAACTCAGCAGAAGAATTAATTAAATAATATACATTATCAGTGAATATAGTGCTGTAAACGAAGATGGTAGGGATATGCAGAACATTTTGTCTGGAATGTATTAGTAAGCACAGGCTATACTATAAATATTTAAAAAAAGGCTTTGAAGAATACAATTTACCAATACGAGAAAAGAATAATACAATAATTACTACAATAAGTTCTATACTACATTGAAATTAAATCATGTAATGAAAGAGGTAAAACGCCATACCGGAAAAAATTCAATGACCATCAAAATGCAAGAATGGGATGGCTAAAAATGGAGTTTGATAAATCATATGATCTTTTTCTAGGAATCGATTTTATTCGATTTTATTTAAAAATAACTGATATTGAATATAAAGAAATAAATTTATACAATGACACTAGAATTCGATTCCAACCAAAAGTTATAGAAGAACAGATATGTTCAGCCAGCAAGTTACAAAACATTCAATTCTTTCATCTCCAATAAGATGAACGAAAAGGAGTTTCAACTGCTGAAGAAATATGAAAGACTTATAAAAAAGGAAGGATCTCCCCTGACAAATACGGGCACTGTAGTTCATACAATAAAGACCAGAACAAATCAACAAAGTAATTCAAGATTATATTGTTTACCACCGAAGCATGATTAAGAAGCCATGACTCAAATACAGGAACTTAAAAGCCAAGGAATAATAAGAAAAAGCAGGAGCTCACCAATAATAATAGCCAAATACCAAAGAAAACGGATAACTATGAAGAATAAAAATTTCGCTTTGCAATTGAGGAAGCTAAACCACATTAAGGTGAACGATAAGTATTCATTGGCGAATATTGAGAGCATACTAGATAAATTGGACAAAGCATAGTAATTTAGTAATCTAGATCTAGCAAAAGGCTACCACTAAATATTAATAGCAGAAAAGGATACTGAAAAAAATGCCTTCGTCACACCGGGAGGCCTGTAAAATGCCTCCGCTACATTTCAGCGTTTAATTAATGAAATCCTAAGGGAACACATAAACAAAATATGTGTCGTATATTTGGATGATATTTTAATTTTTTCAACATCACTACAGGAACATATCAGATCACTACATAATATTTTTGCCAAACTACAAGTCATAACCTAAAAATTTAAGCAGATAAGTGTAAGCAGATAATTAAAAATTTAAGCAGATAATTGTAAACAATTCACAATTACCACAGATGCAAGCGATTATGCCCTAAGAGCTGTACTTTCACAACAAGGAAACCAGTATGTTGTATTTCAATATGCAACAATGGACAAAGAATTTCTTGCAATTATTTATGCAGTAACATATTTCATACCATATATTTATGGAACCAAAGTTGAAATAATAATAGACTGCCCTATTAAATACTTAATCAAAAAATACAAAGGAAAACAGTTTTTTCATATACATCAAAGATGGCTTCTAAAACTACAAGAGCATAATTATGAAATAGAATATGTAAATGGCAAAGATAATGTAGTTGCAGACTTCCTAAGTAGAATCGAGAATTCTCCTATAATTACAGAAAGAAGATTCAGAAATTTCATTCATTGTCATAATTGGAAATGTGATTTGGTCATAGATGTAGGTGAAAGGAAAGTATTCTGCCACGGTGGTATCACCGAATGCTTTTAAACCATCTTGCCGAAAATTTTCCGAATCAAATAATTCGAGAGCGAGTGCATCTCACGGTGCATGCAAACCACCAACGACAATTTGGAAAACCAGTTGATTCCATTGATTCCGTGGACTCAACCAAATTACCGAACATAACGAAAAAACAAAATCAAAAGAAAAATCTAAATTCGATCGTTCCCATCCAACATTAATTTCATATCCACATTCGCATGAAAGGGGACGAGGATACTCAAAAGCTTCTATTTCATCTCGATCCACTGTCAGAATTCGTGCATTTTGGACTGAAGTAAAAAAAACCGATATAAATTTATTCACTCGATTCTTGAATAGCCTACTGAAATTTGGGCTTTGTTAAAGCTCTAATCCGAAAGAGGCTAAGGAATTACTATTGTGAATTGGAAGACTGCCAAGGACGTTCCATTGGATCATATCATACTAAAGACATTCAGCAATAAGTGCAATATTCAGTATCAGATTTTGTACCTTTTAAAACAATTAAATGGGGGCAGTTTGTATCGACTTTGGCTAGTTCAATTATTTCGAAAAAAATTTGAAGAATTTGCAATTGGGTTGGTTAATTTTTGTTTTTTTAACGACGAAATTAAAAACGGAAGTGGAAAAAGGAAGAAATAAGAAATAAAAAAGTAAGTCCAAAAACTTTCTCCTTTATGTGGCAAAGTTCCTTAACTGATTAGCTGCCCGGAGGAACCCGGTTTAGAGCGGCACTTGAATAGCAAGGACTTTTGAGTTATCATCATAGAGAAGGAGAAATGTAAATCTTGACAACAGCAGTCAATCTGCGAGCCGTGAGTGGAGCCAAAATAAAATTTGAAAAAAAGGAATAAAATACCCATAAAATAATAAGCAAAACACAGACTCTGAATCTAAATACTGACTTAATTGTATTGTTATTTAGTATTAAGATATAATTTAGTTTAGATTTAGCTTTTAAAATAAGAATATCGGAAAAGCGATAGAGAAAAATTATTCCATCGTATTCTTATGCTGGCAAAGCAAAAACATAAACTATTGACAACAATTAAGACATCCAGGTCAAAAACATATACAATATAGAACACTTAAAATCTAGCGAACCAAAGAATCAAGTAACACCACCATAAAAAATAACAATATTCCCCATTCAACATAGCATATCAATTTCACAATGAAACTGGAGCAAGTTGCCGATTGGAGGATAAATGCAACAAAGGTGAAATCCAATCCTAACTCTAAGGACAGCCTTGGCGGTTGTCCATCATCCAAAAATATAACTGGTGCAGTCGATAAACCAACAGCTTGTACCTACAGTATGTCAAGTGACCGACGACATTGGAGACAGTGAACACTTCAGCTCCATTCGCAGAGGAACCAAATTAAATAATAGTGAATAAAGTGAAGCAGCAGTGACAAAGCAGCAACAGCAGCAATAATAGTAGCAACAGCATCAAAAGCAACAGCAGTAGCAGAAACAATACAACAACATCGGCGGCAACATAAGGAATTATATAATTAGTAACAATAGAGTAGATTAAAAATAAAAGATATATATATATATATATTCTAAAAGGAATCTCTACAAGCAATTGAAAGGATTAGAAGAGACTATGGAGATCAGGAAGAGATAGGTTTTAGAGTCATTTATGAAAATATTAGGAGCAGCAAAGTTCTTTCTACAAACAGATCCTCCACAAGATTGGGATTCGCAAAATTAAACAATTTAATTGATTATCAAAAGATAAGATGACTATAACCAGGAATGTTTAAAAGTAGGTAGCATAGGTGAACTCAGCAGAAGAATTAATTAAATAATATACATTATCAGTGAGCATAGTGCTGTAAACGAAGATGGTAGGGATGTGCAGAACATTTTGTCTGGAATGTATTAGTAAGCACAGTCTATACTATAAATATTTAAAAAAAGGCTTTGAAGAATACAATTTACCAATACTAGAAAAGAATAATACAATAATTACTACAATAAGTACTATACTACATTGAAATTAAATCATGTAATGAAAGAGGTAAAACGCCATACCGGAAAAAATTCAATGACCCTCAAAATGCAAGAATGGGATGGCTAAAAATGGAGTTTGATAAATCATATGATCTTTTTCTAGGAAACGATTTTATTCGATTTTATTTAAAAATAACTGATAGTGAATATAAAGAAATAAATTTGAATAAGAAACCATGACTCAAATACAGGAACTTGAAACCCAAGGAATAATAAGAAAAAGCACGAGCTCACCAATAATAATAGCCAAATACCAAAGAAAACGGATAACTATGAAGAATAAAAATTTCGATTTGCAGTTGATTATAGGAGGCTAAACCAAATTAAGGTGAACGATAAGTATTCATTGGCGAATGTTGAGAGCATACCAGATAAATTGGACAGAACTTTAGTACTCTAGATCTAGAAAAAGCTACCACTAAATATTAATAGCAGAAAAGGATATTGAAGAAAATGTCTTCGTCACACCGGGAGGCCTGTAAAACGCCTCCGCTACATTTCAGCGTTTAATTAATGAAATCCTAAGGGAATACATAAACAAAATATGTGTCGTATATTTGGATGATATTTTAATTTTTTCAACATCACTACAGGAACATATCAGATCACTACACAATATTTTTGCCAAACTACAAGTCACAACCTAAAAATTTAAGCAGATAATTGTAAGCAGATAATTAAAAATTTAAGCAGATAATTGTAAACAGTTCACAATTACCACAGATGCAAGCGATTATGCCCTAGGAGCTGTACTTTCACAACAAGGAAACCAGTATGTTGTATTTCAAGTACACTAAATAGCAATTAACATAAATTTGCAACAATGGACAAATAATTTCTTGTAATTATTTATGCAGTAACATATTTCATATCATATATTTATGGAACAAAAGTTGAAATAATAATAGACTGCCCTATTAAATACTTAATCAAAAAATACAAAGGAAAACAGTTTTTTCATATACATCAAAGATGGCTTCTAAAACTGCAAGAGCATAATTATGAAATAGAATACGTAAATGGCAAAGATAATGTAGTTGCAGACTTCCTAAGTAGAATCGAGAATTCTCCAATAATTACAGAAAGAAAATTCAGAAATTTGATTCATTGTCATAATGAATGAATCATAATAAATTTGGAAAGCCAGTTGATTCCATTGATTCCGTGGACTCAACCAAATTACCGAACATAACGAAAAAACAAAATCAAAAGAAAAATCTAAATTCGATCGTTCCCATCCAACATTCATTTCATATCCACATTCGCATGAAAGAGGACGAGGATACTCAAAAGCTTCTATTTCATCTCGATCCACTGTCAGAATTTGTGCATTTTGGACTGAAGTAAAAAAAACCGATATAAATTTATTCACTCGATTCTTGAATAGCCTACTGAAATTTGGGCTTTGTTAAAGCTCTAATCCGGAAGAGGCTAAGGAATTACTATTGTGAATTGGAAGACTGCCAAGGACGTTCCATTGGATCATATCATACTAAAGACATTCAGCAATAAGTGCAATATTCAGTATCAGATTTTGTACCTTTTAAAACAATTAAATGGGGGCAGTTTGTATCGACTTTGGCTAGTTCAATTATTTCGAGAAAATTTGAAGAATTTGCAAATGGGTTGGTTAATTTTTGTTTTTTTAACGACGAAATTAAAAACGGACGTGGAAAAAGGAAGAAATAAGAAATAAAAAAGTAAGTCCAAAAACTTTCTTCTTTATGTGGCAAAATTCCTTAACTGATTAGCTGCCCGGAGGAACCCGGTTTAGAGCGGCACTTGAATAGCAAGGACTTTTGAGTTATCATCATAGAGAAGGAGAAATGTAAATCTTGACAACAGCAGTCAATCTGCAAGCCGTGAGTGGAGCCAAAATAAAATTTGAAAAAAAGGAATAAAATACCCATAAAATAATAAGCAAAACACAGACTCTGAATCTAAATACTGACTTAATTGTATTGTTATTTAGTATTAAGATATAATTTAGTTTAGATTTAGCTTTTAAAATAAGAATATCGGAAAAGCGATAGAGAAAAATTATTCCATCGTATTCTTATGCTGGCAAAGCAAAAACATAAACTATTGACAACACTTAAGACTTCCAGGTCAAAAACATAAACAACACAGAACACTTAAAATCTAGCGAACCAAAGAATCAAGTAACACCACCATAAAAAATAACAATATTCCCTATTCAACATAGGATATCAATTTCGCAATGAAACTGGAGCAAGTTGAATCCGATTGCCGATTAGAGGATAAATGCAATATAAGTGAAATCCAATCCTAACTCTAAGGACAGCCTTGGCGGTTGTCCATCATCCAAAAATATAACTGGTGCAGTCGATAAACCTACAGCTTGTACCTACAGTATGTCAAGTGACCGACGACATTGGAGACAGTGAACACTTCAGCTCCATTCGCAGAGGAACCAAATTAAATAATAGTGAATAAAGTGACGCAGCAGTGACAAAGCAGCAGTGATAATACTAAACAGTGATCATTATAATCAGCAACAGCAGCAATAATAGTAGCAACAGCAGTAGCAGAAACAATACAACAACATCGGCGGCAACATAAGGAATTATATAATTAGTAACAATAGAGTAGATTAAAAATAAAAGATATATATATATATATTCTAAAAGGAATCTCTCCAAGCAATTGAAAGGATTAGAAGAGACTATGGAGATCAGGAAGAGATAGGTTTTAGAGTCATTTATGAAAATATTAGGAGCAGCAAAGTTCTTTCTACAAATAGATCCTCCACAAGATTGGGATTCGCAAAATTAAACAATTTAATTGATTATCAAAAGATAAGATGACTATAACCAGGAATGATTAAAAGTAGGTAGCATAGGTGAACTCCGCAGAAGAATTAATTAAATAATATACATTATCAGTGAGCATAGTGCTGTAAACGAAGATGGTAGGGATATGCAGAACATTTTGTCTGGAATGTATTAGTAAGCACAGGCTATACTATAAATATTTAAAAAAAGGCTTTGAAGAATACAATTTACCAATACTAGAGAAGAATAATACAATAATTACTACAATAAGTACTATATTACATTGAAATTAAATCATGTAATGAAAGAGGTAAAACGCCATACCGGACCCTCAAAATGCAAGAATGGGATGGCTAAAAATGGAGTTTGATAAATCATATGATATTTTTCTAGGAAACGATTGTATTCGTTTTTATTTAAAAATAACTGATAGTGAATATAAAGAAATAAATTTATACAATCACACTAGAATTCGATTCCAACCAAAAGTTATAGAAGAACAGATATGTTCATTGGAAGCCAGCAAGTTACAAAACATTCAATTCAAGGAGTTTCAACTGCTGAAGAAATATGAAAGGCTTATGAAAAAGGAAGGATCTCCCCTGACAAATACGGGCACTGTAGTTCATACAATAAAGACCAGAACAAATCAAAAAAGTAATTCAAGATTATATTGTTTACCACCGAAGCATGATTAAGAAGCCATGACTCAAATACAGGAACTTAAAAGCCAAGGAATAATAAGAAAAAGCAGGAGCTCACCAATAATAATAGCCAAATACCAAAGAAAACGGATAACTATGAAGAATAAAAATTTCGCTTTGCAATTGAGGAAGCTAAACCACATTAAGGTGAACGATAAGTATTCATTGGCGAATATTGAGAGCATACCAGATATATTGGACAAAGCAGTTCTTTCGTACTCTAGATCTAGCAAAAGGCTACCACTAAATATTAATAGCAGAAAAGGATATTGAATAAAAAGCCTTCGTCACACCGGCAGGCCTGCAAAATGACGAAATAAGGAAATTTATAAACAAAATATGTGTCGTATATTTGGATGATATTTTAATTTTTTCAACATCACTACAGGAACATATCAGATCACTACACAATATTTTTGCAAAACTACAAGACACAACCTAAAAATTTAAGCAGATAATTGCTGTTTTCTAAAAGAGGAAACACCATTTTTAGGTCATACATTAACAAAAGATAGTATAAAACCAAATCAAGATAAAGTGGAAGAAATAATAAACTTAAGAGTACCCAAAACCGAGAAACAATTAAAAAGCTTTCTAGGAGCTTATAGAAAATATTATAGAAAATTCATTAAGGACTATTCAAAAATATTATTTCCCATGATTAAATACTTGAAAAAAGTTTATAAAATGGACCCAAATCATCTTCAATATATATTGAAAACCAAAAAGCACTTATATATTGGCATCCAATTTTAAAATATCCAGAATAACATAAACAATTCGCAATTACCACAGATGCAAGCGATTATGCCCTAGGAGCTGTACTTTCACAATAAGGAAACCAGTATATTGTATTTCAAGTACACTAAATAATAACTAACATAAATATGCAACAATGGACAAAGAATTTCTTGCAATTATTTATGCAGTAACATATTTCACACCCTATTAAATACTTAATCAAAAAATACAAAGGAAAAAAGTTTTTTCATATACATCAAATATGGCTTCTAGAACTGCAAGAGCATTATTATGAAATAGAATATGTAAACGGCAAAGATAATGTAGTTGCAGAATGTAGAGTAGAATCGAGAATTCTCCAATAATTACAGAAAGAAATGACAATGAATCAAATTTTGATACGACAGATACAATTCATTCTGCAGATGAAGAACTACTAAAGACTAAATTGTTAATAAATACAAAACACAAATATTATTAACATATAGTCCAAAAACTGAAATTCAGAAGATATACAATGGAAAAATAACACAAATTTATCCAATGGAAAAGGAGAATCACATAAAATCAGTGTGTGAAAGACACATCCATGGGGGTAAAATAGTCACACAGGCAACGCAGACAGTGCTGGAGTTGGTAGTAAAGAATTCGACGGAAACGATGAGGATAACATCTCAACAATCTCGCAGAGTTATTGGAAATGTGGGCGAGTTGGTCATAGATACCAAGAGTGTGTAGGTGAGAGGAAAGAATTCTGCCACAGTGCTAACACTGAACGCTTTTAAACCATCTTGCCGAAAATTTTCCGAATCAAATAATTCGAGAGCGAGTGCATCTCACGGTGCATGCAAACCACCAACGACAATATGGAAAACCAGTTGATTCCGTTGATTCCGTGGACTCAACGAAAAGAAAGAAAAATCTAAATTCGATCATTCCCATCCAACATTCATTTCATACCCACATTCGCATGAAAGAGGACGAGGATACTCAAAAGCTTCTATTTCATCTCGATCCACTGTCAGAATTCGTGCATTTTGGACTGAAGTAAAAAAAACCAATATAAATTTGTTCACTCTATTCTTGAATAGCCTAGTGAAATTTGGGCTTTGTTAAAGCCCTAATCCGGAAGAGGATAAGGAATTGCTATTGTGAATTGGAATACTGCCAAGGACGTTCCATTGGATCATATCATACTAAAGACATTCAGCAATAAGTGCTACATTCGGTATCAAATTTTGAGTCTTTTAAATCAATTAAATGGGGAAATTTGTATCGACTTTGGCTAGTTCGAGAAAATTTTAAGAATTTGCAAGTGGATTTGGTTGGTTATTTTTTGTTTTTTTTATCGACGAAATTAAAAACGGATGTGGAAAAAGGAAGAAATAAGAAATAAAACAGTAAGTCCAAAAACTTTTTCGTTTATGTGGCAAAGTTTCTTAACTGATCATCTGCCCGGAGGAACCCGATTTAGTGCGGCACTTGAATAGCAAGGACTTTTGAGTTATCATCATAGAGAAGGAGAAATGTAAATCTTGACAACAGCAGTCAGTCTGCGAGCCGTGAGTGGAAAGTGAAAGTGGAAAAGTAAAATGCTCTCAAAATAAAATTTGAAAAAAAGGAATAAAATACCCATAAAATAATAAGCAAAACACAGACTCTGCGTCTAAATACTGACTTAATTGTATTGTTATTTAGTATTAAGATATAATTTAGTTTAGATTTATCTTTTAAAATAAGAATATCGGAAAAGTGATACAGAAAAATTATCCCATCGTATTCTTATGCTGGCAAAGCAAAAACATAAACTATTGACAACACTTAAGACCTCCAGGTGAAAAACATAAACAACACAGAACACTTAAAATCTAGCGAACCAAAGAATCAAGTAACACCACCATAAAAAATAACAATATTCCCTATTCAACATAAGATATCAATTTCACAATGAAACTGGAGCAAGTTGAATCCGATTGCCGATTGGAGGATAAATGCAACATAAGTGAAATCCAATCCTAACTCTAAGGACAGCCTTGGCGGCTGTCCATCATCCAAAAATATAACTGGTGCAGTCGATATCCTACAGCTTGTACCTACAGTATGTCAAGTGACCGACGATATTGGAGACAGTGAACACTTCAGCTCCATTCGCAGAGGAACCAAATTAAATAATAGTGAATAAAGTGAAGCAGCAGTGACAAAGCAGCACTGTAGTAGCAGCAGCAATAGTAACAGCAGTAACAGCAACAATACAACAATATCGTCGGCAACATAAGGAATTATATAATTAGTAACAATAAAGTAGATTAAAAATTATATTGTAAAAGTTAGTATTGTGCTTAAAGCTTAAAATTCATAAGATATATATATTCTAAAAGGAATCTCTCCAAGCAATTGAAAGGATTAGAAGAGACTATGTAGATGAGGAAGAGATAGGTTTTAGGGTAATTTATGAAAATATTAGGAGCAGCAAAGTTCTTTGTACAAACAGATCCTCCACAAGATTGGGATTCGCAACGCAAAACTAAAACATTTTAATAGATTATCAAAAGATAAGATTACTATAACCAGGAATAATTAAAAGTAGGTAGCATAGGTGAACTCCGCAGAAGAATTAATTAAATAATATACATTATCAGTGAGCATAGTGCTGTAAACGAAGATGGTAGGGATATGCAGAACATTTTGTCTGGAATGTATTAGTAAGCACAGGCTATACTATAAATATTTAAAAAAAGGCTTTGAAGAATACAATTTACCAATACTAGAGAAGAATAATACAATAATTACTACAATAAGTACTATATTACATTGAAATTAAATCATGTAATGAAAGAGGTAAAACGCCATACCGGACCCTCAAAATGCAAGAATGGGATGGCTAAAAATGGAGTTTGATAAATCATATGATATTTTTCTAGGAAACGATTGTATTCGTTTTTATTTAAAAATAACTGATAGTGAATATAAAGAAATAAATTTATACAATCACACTAGAATTCGATTCCAACCAAAAGTTATATAGAAGAACAGATATGTTCATTGGAAGCCAGCAAGTTACAAAACATTCAATTCAAGGAGTTTCAACTGCTGAAGAAATATGAAAGGCTTATGAAAAAGGAAGGATCTCCCCTGACAAATACGGGCACTGTAGTTCATACAATAAAGACCAGAACAAATCAAAAAAGTAATTCAAGATTATATTGTTTACCACCGAAGCATGATTAAGAAGCCATGACTCAAATACAGGAACTTAAAAGCCAAGGAATAATAAGAAAAAGCAGGAGCTCACCAATAATAATAGCCAAATACCAAAGAAAACGGATAACTATGAAGAATAAAAATTTCGCTTTGCAATTGAGGAAGCTAAACCACATTAAGGTGAACGATAAGTATTCATTGGCGAATATTGAGAGCATACCAGATATATTGGACAAAGCAGTTCTTTCGTACTCTAGATCTAGCAAAAGGCTACCACTAAATATTAATAGCAGAAAAGGATATTGAATAAAAAGCCTTCGTCACACCGGCAGGCCTGCAAAATGACGAAATAAGGAAATTTATAAACAAAATATGTGTCGTATATTTGGATGATATTTTAATTTTTTCAACATCACTACAGGAACATATCAGATCACTACACAATATTTTTGCAAAACTTCAAGACACAACCTAAAAATTTAAGCAGATAATTGCTGTTTTCTAAAAGAGGAAACACCATTTTTAGGTCATACATTAACAAAAGATAGTATAAAACCAAATCAAGATAAAGTGGAAGAAATAATAAACTTAAGAGTACCCAAAACCGAGAAACAATTAAAAAGCTTTCTAGGAGCTTATAGAAAATATTATAGAAAATTCATTAAGGACTATTCAAAAATATTATTTCCCATGATTAAATACTTGAAAAAAGTTTATAAAATGGACCCAAATCATCTTCAATATATATTGAAAACCAAAAAGCACTTATATATTGGCATCCAATTTTAAAATATCCAGAATAACATAAACAATTCGCAATTACCACAGATGCAAGCGATTATGCCCTAGGAGCTGTACTTTCACAATAAGGAAACCAGTATATTGTATTTCAAGTACACTAAATAATAACTAACATAAATATGCAACAATGGACAAAGAATTTCTTGCAATTATTTATGCAGTAACATATTTCACACCCTATTAAATACTTAATCAAAAAATACAAAGGAAAAAAGTTTTTTCATATACATCAAATATGGCTTCTAGAACTGCAAGAGCATAATTATGAAATAGAATATGTAAACGGCAAAGATAATGTAGTTGCAGAATGTAGAGTAGAATCGAGAATTCTCCAATAATTACAGAAAGAAATGACAATGAATCAAATTTTGATACGACAGATACAATTCATTCTGCAGATGAAGAACTACTAAAGACTAAATTGTTAATAAATACAAAACACAAATATTATTAACATATAGTCCAAAAACTGAAATTCAGAAGATATACAATGGAAAAATAACACAAATTTATCCAATGGAAAAGGAGAATCACATAAAATCAGTGTGTGAAAGACACATCCATGGGGGTAAAATAGTCACACAGGCAACGCAGACAGTGCTGGAGTTGGTAGTAAAGAATTCGACGGAAACGATGAGGATAACATCTCAACAATCTCGCAGAGTTATTGGAAATGTGGGCGAGTTGGTCATAGATACCAAGAGTGTGTAGGTGAGAGGAAAGAATTCTGCCACAGTGCTAACACTGAACGCTTTTAAACCATCTTGCCGAAAATTTTCCGAATCAAATAATTCGAGAGCGAGTGCATCTCACGGTGCATGCAAACCACCAACGACAATATGGAAAACCAGTTGATTCCGTTGATTCCGTGGACTCAACGAAAAGAAAGAAAAATCTAAATTCGATCATTCCCATCCAACATTCATTTCATACCCACATTCGCATGAAAGAGGACGAGGATACTCAAAAGCTTCTATTTCATCTCGATCCACTGTCAGAATTCGTGCATTTTGGACTGAAGTAAAAAAAACCAATATAAATTTGTTCACTCTATTCTTGAATAGCCTAGTGAAATTTGGGCTTTGTTAAAGCCCTAATCCGGAAGAGGATAAGGAATTGCTATTGTGAATTGGAATACTGCCAAGGACGTTCCATTGGATCATATCATACTAAAGACATTCAGCAATAAGTGCTACATTCGGTATCAAATTTTGAGTCTTTTAAATCAATTAAATGGGGAAATTTGTATCGACTTTGGCTAGTTCGAGAAAATTTTAAGAATTTGCAAGTGGATTTGGTTGGTTATTTTTTGTTTTTTTTATCGACGAAATTAAAAACGGATGTGGAAAAAGGAAGAAATAAGAAATAAAACAGTAAGTCCAAAAACTTTTTCGTTTATGTGGCAAAGTTTCTTAACTGATCATCTGCCCGGAGGAACCCGATTTAGTGCGGCACTTGAATAGCAAGGACTTTTGAGTTATCATCATAGAGAAGGAGAAATGTAAATCTTGACAACAGCAGTCAGTCTGCGAGCCGTGAGTGGAAAGTGAAAGTGGAAAAGTAAAATGCTCTCAAAATAAAATTTGAAAAAAAGGAATAAAATACCCATAAAATAATAAGCAAAACACAGACTCTGCGTCTAAATACTGACTTAATTGTATTGTTATTTAGTATTAAGATATAATTTAGTTTAGATTTATCTTTTAAAATAAGAATATCGGAAAAGTGATACAGAAAAATTATCCCATCGTATTCTTATGCTGGCAAAGCAAAAACATAAACTATTGACAACACTTAAGACCTCCAGGTGAAAAACATAAACAACACAGAACACTTAAAATCTAGCGAACCAAAGAATCAAGTAACACCACCATAAAAAATAACAATATTCCCTATTCAACATAAGATATCAATTTCACAATGAAACTGGAGCAAGTTGAATCCGATTGCCGATTGGAGGATAAATGCAACATAAGTGAAATCCAATCCTAACTCTAAGGACAGCCTTGGCGGCTGTCCATCATCCAAAAATATAACTGGTGCAGTCGATATCCTACAGCTTGTACCTACAGTATGTCAAGTGACCGACGATATTGGAGACAGTGAACACTTCAGCTCCATTCGCAGAGGAACCAAATTAAATAATAGTGAATAAAGTGAAGCAGCAGTGACAAAGCAGCACTGTAGTAGCAGCAGCAATAGTAACAGCAGTAACAGCAACAATACAACAATATCGTCGGCAACATAAGGAATTATATAATTAGTAACAATAAAGTAGATTAAAAATTATATTGTAAAAGTTAGTATTGTGCTTAAAGCTTAAAATTCATAAGATATATATATTCTAAAAGGAATCTCTCCAAGCAATTGAAAGGATTAGAAGAGACTATGTAGATCAGGAAGAGATAGGTTTTAGGGTAATTTATGAAAATATTAGGAGCAGCAAAGTTCTTTGTACAAACAGATCCTCCACAAGATTGGGATTCGCAACGCAAAACTAAAACAATTTAATAGATTATCAAAAGATAAGATTACTATAACCAGGAACGATTAAGAGTAGGAAGCATAGGTGAACTCAGCAGAAGGAATAATTAAATAATGTATATTCAAAATAATGTATATCAGTGAGTATAGTGCTGTAAATGAAGATGGTAGGGATATGCAAAACATTTTGTCTGGAATGTTTTCTGGAACCTTTGTATATACAATGAGAACGGTAACCTCGTTATCTGAAATTTCCAAAATAGTATATAATTCCATTAGATGTGCCATTTCGTGGTACGCAACAAATAAGACTTTGAAATGGTCCAGTACCAATGGAAGTGGATGCTATCGGCAGGACAGAAAAAACAAACAAGAATCAGGAAATAAACAGATATTTTGTCCTAACAATTAGCCTAGGAAAGTCTAAATAAAATTCTATTGTCACTCACTCCTTTCACTAAAAAATGGATCGTATTAGTAAACACCGGCTCCACTATAAATATTTTAAAAAAGGCTTTGAAGAATACAATTTACAAATACTAGAAAAGAATAATACAATATTTACTGCAATAAGTACTATACTACATTGAAATTAAATCATGTAATGAAAGAGGTAAAAACCGGAAAAAATTCAATGACCCTCAAAATGCAAGAATGGGATGGCTAAAAATGGAGTTTGATAAATCATATGATCTTTTTCTAGGAAACGATTATATTCGATTTTATTTAAAAATAACTGATATTGAATTTAAAGAAAAAAATTTATACAATGACACTAGAATTCGATTCCAACCAAAAGTTATAGAAGAACAGATATGTTCATTGGAAGCCAGCAAGTTACAAAACATTTAATTCTATCATCTCCAATAAGATGAACGAAAAGGAGTTTCAACTGCTGAAGAAATATGAAAGACTTATAAAAAAGGAAGGATCTCCCCTGACAAATACGGACACTGTAGTTCATACAATAAAGACCAGAACAAATCAAGAAATTAATTCAAGATTATATTGTTTACCACCGAAACATGAAGAAGAAGCCATGACTCAAATACAGGAACTTAAAAGCCAAGGAATAATAAGAAAAAGCAGGATCTCACCAATAATAATAGCCAAATACCAAAGAAAACGGATAACTATGAAGAATAAAAATTTCGCTTTGCAATTGAGGAAGCTAAACCACATTAAGGTGAACGATAAGTATTCATTGGCGAATATTGAGAGCATACCAGATATATTGGACAAAGCAGTTCTTTAGTACTCTAGATCTAGCAAAAGGGTACCACTAAATATTAATAGCAGAAAAGGATATTGAAAAAAATGCCTTCGTCACACCGGCAGGCCTGCAAAATGAGGAAATAAGGAAATTTATAAACAAAATATGTGTCGTATATTTGGATGATATTTTAATTTTTTCAACATCACTACAGGAACATATCAGATCACTACACAATATTTTTGCAAAACTACAAGACACAACCTAAAATTTTAAGCAGATAATTGCTGTTTTCTAAAAGAGGAAACACCATTTTTAGGTCATACATTAACAAAAGATAGTATAAAACCAAATCAAGATAAAGTGGAAGAAATAATATACTTAAGAGTACCCAAAACCGAGAAACAATTAAAAAGCTTTCTAGGAGCTTATAGAAAATATTATAGAAAATTCATTAAGGACTATTCAAAAATATTATTTCCCATGATTAAATACTTGAAAAAAGTTTATAAAATGGACCCAAATCATCTTCAATATATATTGAAAACCAAAAAGCACTTATATATTGGCATCCAATTTTAAAATATCCAGAATAAAATAAACAATTCGCAATTACCACAGATGCAAGCGATTATGCCCTAGGAGCTGTACTTTCACAATAAGGAAACCAGTATATTGTATTTCAAGTACACTAAATAATAACTAACATAAATATGCAACAATGGACAAAGAATTTCTTGCAATTATTTATGCAGTAACATATTTCACACCCTATTAAATACTTAATCAAAAAATACAAAGGAAAAAAGTTTTTTCATATACATCAAATATGGCTTCTAGAACTGCAAGAGCATAATTATGAAATAGAATATGTAAACGGCAAAGATAATGTAGTTGCAGAATGTAGAGTAGAATCGAGAATTCTCCAATAATTACAGAAAGAAATGACAATGAATCAAATTTTGATACGACAGATACAATTCATTCTGCAGATGAAGAACTACTAAAGACTAAATTGTTAATAAATACAAAACACAAATATTATTAACATATAGTCCAAAAACTGAAATTCAGAAGATATACAATGGAAAAATAACACAAATTTATCCAATGGAAAAGGAGAATCACATAAAATCAGTGTGCGAAAGACACATCCATGGAGGTAAAATAGTCACACAGGCAACGCAGACAGTGCTGGAGTTGGTAGTAAAGAATTCGACGGAAACGATGAGGATAACATCTCAACAATCTCGCAGAGTTATTGGAAATGTGGGCGAGTTGGTCATAGATACCAAGAGTGTGTAGGTGAGAGGAAAGAATTCTGCCACGGTGCTAACACTGAACGCTTTTAAACCATCTTGCCGAAAATTTTCCGAATCAAATAATTCGAGAGCGAGTGCATCTCACGGTGCATGCAAACCACCAACGACAATATGGAAAACCAGTTGATTCCGTTGATTCCGTGGACTCAACGAAAAGAAAGAAATACCCACATTCGCATGAAAGAGGACGAGGATACTCAAAAGCTTCTATTTCATCTCGATCCACTGTCAGAATTCGTGCATTTTGGACTGAAGTAAAAAAAACCAATATAAATTTGTTCACTCTATTCTTGAATAGCCTAGTGAAATTTGGGCTTTGTTAAAGCCCTAATCCGGAAGAGGATAAGGAATTGCTATTGTGAATTGGAATACTGCCAAGGACGTTCCATTGGATCATATCATACTAAAGACATTCAGCAATAAGTGCTACATTCGGTATCAAATTTTGAGTCTTTTAAATCAATTAAATGGGGAAATTTGTATCGACTTTGGCTAGTTCGAGAAAATTTTAAGAATTTGCAAGTGGATTTGGTTGGTTATTTTTTGTTTTTTTTTTATCGACGAAATTAAAAACGGATGTGGAAAAAGGAAGAAATAAGAAATAAAACAGTAAGTCCAAAAACTTTTTCGTTTATGTGGCAAAGTTTCTTAACTGATCATCTGCCCGGAGGAACCCGATTTAGTGCGGAACTTGAATAACAAGGACCTTTTGAGTTATCAGTATAGAGAAAGAGAAATGTAAATCTTGACAACAGCAGTCAGTCTGCGAGCCGTGAGTGGAAAGTGAAAGTGGAAAAGTAAAATGCTCTCAAAATAAAATTTGAAAAAAAGGAATAAAATACCCATAAAATAATAAGCAAAACACAGACTCTGCGTCTAAATACTGACTTAATTGTATTGTTATTTAGTATTAAGATATAATTTAGTTTAGATTTAGCTTTTAAAATAAGAATACCGCAAAAGTAATAGAGAAAAATTATCCCATCGTATTCTTATGCTGGCAAAGCGAAAACATAAACTATTGACAACACTTAAGACCTCCAGGTGAAAAACATAAACAACACAGAACACTTAAAATCTAGCGA
The DNA here is from genome assembly GCA_947389925.1 of Coelopa pilipes. NCBI lineage: Eukaryota > Metazoa > Arthropoda > Insecta > Diptera > Coelopidae > Coelopa > Coelopa pilipes. The sequence continues at coordinate 20,651,700 of OX376696.1, forward strand.
ACCAAAGAATCAAGTAACACCACCATAAAAAATAACAATATTCCCTATTCAACATAAGATATCAATTTCACAATGATACTGGAGCAAGTTGAATCCGATTGCCGATTGGAGGATAAATGCAACATAAGTGAAATCCAATCCTAACTCTAAGGACAGCCTTGGCGGCTGTCCATCATCCAAAAATATAACTGGTGCAGTCGATATCCTACAGCTTGTACCTACAGTATGTCAAGTGACCGACGATATTGGAGACAGGGGACACTTCAGCTCCATTCGCAGAGGAACCAAATTAAATAATAGTGAATAAAGTGAAGCAGCAGTGACAAAGCAGCACTGTAGTAGCAGCAGCAATAGTAACAGCAGTAACAGCAACAATACAACAATATCGGCGGCAACATAAGGAATTATATAATTAGTAACAATAGAGTAGATTAAAAATTATATTGTAAAAGCTAGTATTGTATTTCAAGCTTAAAATTCATAAGATATATATATTCTAAAAGGAATCTCTCCAAGCAATTGAAAGGATTAGAAGAGACTATGTAGATCAGGAAGAGATAGGTTTTAGGGTAATTTATGAAAATATTAGGAGCAGCAAAGTTCTTTCTACAAACAGATCCTCCACAAGATTGGGATTCGCAACGCAAAACTAAAACAATTTAATAGATTATCAAAAGATAAGATTACTATAACCAGGAACGATTAAGAGTAGGAAGCATAGGTGAACTCAGCAGAAGGAATAATTAAATAATGTATATTCAAAATAATGTATATCAGTGAGTATAGTGCTGTAAATGAAGATGGTAGGGATATGCAAAACATTTTGTCTGGAATGTTTTCTGGAACCTTTGTATATACAATGAGAACGGTAACCTCGTTATCTGAAATTTCCAAAATAGTATATAATTCCATTAGATGTGCCATTTCGTGGTACGCAACAAATAAGACTTTGAAATGGTCCAGTACCAATGGAAGTGGATGCTATCGGCAGGACAGAAAAAACAAACAAGAATCAGGAAATAAACAGATATTTTGTCCTAACAATTAGCCTAGGAAAGTCTAAATAAAATTCTATTGTCACTCACTCCTTTCACTAAAAAATGGATCGTATTAGTAAACACCGGCTCCACTATAAATATTTTAAAAAAGGCTTTGAAGAATACAATTTACAAATACTAGAAAAGAATAATACAATATTTACTGCAATAAGTACTATACTACATTGAAATTAAATCATGTAATGAAAGAGGTAAAAACCGGAAAAAATTCAATGACCCTCAAAATGCAAGAATGGGATGGCTAAAAATGGAGTTTGATAAATCATATGATCTTTTTCTAGGAAACGATTATATTCGATTTTATTTAAAAATAACTGATATTGAATTTAAAGAAAAAAATTTATACAATGACACTAGAATTCGATTCCAACCAAAAGTTATAGAAGAACAGATATGTTCATTGGAAGCCAGCAAGTTACAAAACATTTAATTCTATCATCTCCAATAAGATGAACGAAAAGGAGTTTCAACTGCTGAAGAAATATGAAAGACTTATAAAAAAGGAAGGATCTCCCCTGACAAATACGGACACTGTAGTTCATACAATAAAGACCAGAACAAATCAAGAAATTAATTCAAGATTATATTGTTTACCACCGAAACATGAAGAAGAAGCCATGACTCAAAAACAGGAACTTGAAGGCCAAGGAATAATAAGAAAAAGCAGGAGCTCACCAGTAATAATAACCAAATACCAAAGAAAACAGATAACTATGAAGAATAAAAATTTCGATTTGCAGTTGATTATAGGAGGCTAAACCAAATTAAGGTGAACGATAAGTATTCATTGGCGAATGTTGAGAGCATACCAGATAAATTGGACAGAAATTTAGTACTCTAGATCTAGAAAAAGCTACCACTAAATATTAATAGCAGAAAAGGATAATGAAAAAAATGCCTTCGTCACACCGGCAGGCCTGTAAAATACCTCCGCTACATTTCAGCATTTAATTAATGAAATCCTAAGGGAATACATAAACAAAATATGTGTCGTATATTTGGATGATATTTTAATTTTTTCAACATCACTACAGGAACATATCAGATCACTACACTATTTTGCAAAACTACAAGACCCAACCTAAATATTTAAGCAGATAATTGTAAGCAGATAATTAAAAATTTAAGCAGATAATTGTAAACAGTTCACAATTACCACAGATGCAAGCGATTATGCCCTAGGAGCTGTACTTTCACAACAAGGAAACCAGTATGTTGTATTTCAAGTACACTAAATAGCAATTAACATAAATTTGCAACAATGGACAAATAATTTCTTGTAATTATTTATGCAGTAACATATTTCATACCATATATTTATGGAACAAAAGTTGAAATAAAAATAGATTGCCCTATTAAATACTTAATCAAAAAATACAAAGGAAAACAGTTTTTTCATATACATCAAAGATGGCTTCTAAAACTGCAAGAGCATAATTATGAAATAGAATATGTAAATGGCAAAGATAATGTAGTTGCAGAATGTAGAGTAGAATCGAGAATTCTCCAATAATTACAGAAAGAAAATTCAGAAATTTGATTCATTGTCATAATGAATGAATCATAATAAATTTGGAAAGCCAGTTGATTCCATTGATTCCGTGGACTCAACCAAATTACCGAACATAACGAGAAAACAAAATCAAAAGAAAAATCTAAATTCGATCGTTCCCATCCAACATTCATTTCATATCCACATTCGCATGAAAGAGGACGAGGATACTCAAAAGCTTCTATTTCATCTCGATCCACTGTCAGAATTCGTGCATTTTGGACTGAAGTAAAAAAAACCGATATAAATTTATTCACTCGATTCTTGAATAGCCTACTGAAATTTGGGCTTTGTTAAAGCTCTAATCCGGAAGAGGCTAAGGAATTACTATTGTGAATTGGAAGACTGCCAAGGACGTTCCATTGGATCATATCATACTAAAGACATTCAGCAATAAGTGCAATATTCAGTATCAGATTTTGTACCTTTTAAAACAATTAAATGGGGGTAGTTTGTATCGACTTTGGCTAGTTCAATTATTTCGAAAAAAATTTGAAGAATTTGCAAATGGGTTGGTTAATTTTTGTTTTTTTAACGACGAAATTAAAAACGGACGTGGAAAAAGGAAGAAATAAGAAATAAAAAAGTAAGTCCAAAAACTTTCTTCTTTATGTGGCAAAGTTCCTTAACTGATTAGCTGCCCGGAGGAACCCGGTTTAGTGCGGCACTTGAATAGCAAGGACTTTTGAGTTATCATCATAGAGAAGGAGAAATGTAAATCTTGACAACAGCAGTCAATCTGCGAGCCGTGAGTGGAGCCAAAATAAAATTTGAAAAAAAGGAATAAAATACCCATAAACTAATAAGCAAAACACAGACTCTTCATCTAAATACTGACTTAATTGTATTGTTATTTAGTATTAAGATATAATTTAGTTTAGATTTAGCTTTTAAAATAAGAAAATCGGAAAAGTGATGCAGAAAAATCATCCCATCGTATTCTTATGCTGGCAAAGCAAAAACATAAACTATTGACAACACTTAAGACTTCCAGGTCAAAAACATAAACAACACAGAACACTTAAAATCTAGCGAACCAAAGAATCAAGTAACACCACCATAAAAAATAACAATATTCCCTATTCAACATAGGATATCAATTTCACAATGAAACTGGAGCAAGTTGAATCCGATTGCCGATTGGAGGATAAATGCAACATAAGTGAAATCCAATCCTAACTCTAAGGACAGCCTTGGCGGTTGTCCATCATCCAAAAATATAACTGGTGCTGTCAATAAACCTACAGCTTGTATCTACAGTATGTCAAGTGACCGACGACATTGGAGACAGTGAACACTTCAGCTCCATTCGCAGAGGAACCAAATTAAATAATAGTGAATAAAGTGAAGCAGCAGTGACAAAGCAGCAGTGACAATACTAAACAGTGATAATTATAATCAGCAACAGCAGCAATAATAGTAGCAACAGCATCAAAAGCAACAGCAGTAGCAGAAACAATACAACAACTTCGGCGGCAACATAAGGAATTATATAATTAGTAACAATAGAGTAAATTAAAAATAAAAGATATATATATATATATTCTAAAAGGAATCTCTCCAAGCAATTGAAAGGATTAGAAGAGACTATGGAGATCAGGAAGAGATAGGTTTTAGAGTCATTTATGAAAATATTAGGAGCAGCAAAGTTCTTTCTACAAACAGATCCTCCACAAGATTGGGATTCGCAAAATTAAACAATTTAATTGATTATCAAAAGATAAGATGACTATAACCAGGAATGATTAAAAGTAGGTAGCATAGGTGAACTCAGCAGAAGAATTAATTAAATAATATACATTATCAGTGAGCATAGTGCTGTAAACGAAGATGGTAGGGATATGCAGAACATTTTGTCTGGAATGTATTAGTAAGCACAGGCTATACTATAAATATTTAAAAAAAGGCTTTGAAGAATACAATTTACCAATACTAGAGAAGAATAATACAATAATTACTACAATGAGTACTAATTACATTGAAATTAAATCATGTAATGAAAGAGGTAAAACGCCATACCGGAAAAAATTCAATGACCCTCAAAATGCAAGAATGGGATGGCTAAAAATGGAGTTTGATAAATCATATGATATTTTTCTAGGAAACGATTGTATTCGTTTTTATTTAAAAATAACTGATAGTGAATATAAAGAAATAAATTTATACAATGACACTAGAATTCGATTCCAACCAAAAGTTATAGAAGAACAGATATGTTCATTGGAAGCCAGCAAGTTACAAAACATTCAATTCTATCATCTCCAATAAGATGAACGAAAAGAAGTTTCAACTGCTGAAGAAATATGAAAGACTTATAAAAAAGGAAGGATCTCCCCTGACAAATACGGGCACTGTAGTTCATACAATAAAGACCAGAACAAATCAAAAAAGTAATTCAAGATTATATTGTTTACCACCGAAGCATGATTAAAAAGCCATGACTCAAATACAGGAACTTAAAAGCCAAGGAATAATAAGAAAAAGCAGGATCTCACCAATAATAATAGCCAAATACCAAAGAAAACGGATAACTATGAAGAATAAAAATTTCGCTTTGCAATTGAGGAAGCTAAACCACATTAAGGTGAACGATAAGTATTCATTGGCGAATATTGAGAGCATACCAGATATATTGGACAAAGCAGTTCTTTAGTACTCTAGATCTAGCAAAAGGGTACCACTAAATATTAATAGCAGAAAAGGATATTGAAAAAAATGCCTTCGTCACACCGGCAGGCCTGCAAAATGAGGAAATAAGGAAATTTATAAACAAAATATGTGTCGTATATTTGGATGATATTTTAATTTTTTCAACATCACTACAGGAACATATCAGATCACTACACAATATTTTTGCAAAACTACAAGACACAACCTAAAATTTTAAGCAGATAATTGCTGTTTTCTAAAAGAGGAAACACCATTTTTAGGTCATACATTAACAAAAGATAGTATAAAACCAAATCAAGATAAAGTGGAAGAAATAATATACTTAAGAGTACCCAAAACCGAGAAACAATTAAAAAGCTTTCTAGGAGCTTATAGAAAATATTATAGAAAATTCATTAAGGACTATTCAAAAATATTATTTCCCATGATTAAATACTTGAAAAAAGTTTATAAAATGGACCCAAATCATCTTCAATATATATTGAAAACCAAAAAGCACTTATATATTGGCATCCAATTTTAAAATATGCAGAATAAAATAAACAATTCGCAATTACCACAGATGCAAGCGATTATGCCCTAGGAGCTGTACTTTCACAATAAGGAAACCAGTATATTGTATTTCAAGTACACTAAATAATAACTAACATAAATATGCAACAATGGACAAAGAATTTCTTGCAATTATTTATGCAGTAACATATTTCACACCCTATTAAATACTTAATCAAAAAATACAAAGGAAAAAAGTTTTTTCATATACATCAAATATGGCTTCTAGAACTGCAAGAGCATAATTATGAAATAGAATATGTAAACGGCAAAGATAATGTAGTTGCAGAATGTAGAGTAGAATCGAGAATTCTCCAATAATTACAGAAAGAAATGACAATGAATCAAATTTTGATACGACAGATACAATTCATTCTGCAGATGAAGAACTACTAAAGACTAAATTGTTAATAAATACAAAACACAAATATTATTAACATATAGTCCAAAAACTGAAATTCAGAAGATATACAATGGAAAAATAACACAAATTTATCCAATGGAAAAGGAGAATCACATAAAATCAGTGTGCGAAAGACACATCCATGGAGGTAAAATAGTCACACAGGCAACGCAGACAGTGCTGGAGTTGGTAGTAAAGAATTCGACGGAAACGATGAGGATAACATCTCAACAATCTCGCAGAGTTATTGGAAATGTGGGCGAGTTGGTCATAGATACCAAGAGTGTGTAGGTGAGAGGAAAGAATTCTGCCACGGTGCTAACACTGAACGCTTTTAAACCATCTTGCCGAAAATTTTCCGAATCAAATAATTCGAGAGCGAGTGCATCTCACGGTGCATGCAAACCACCAACGACAATATGGAAAACCAGTTGATTCCGTTGATTCCGTGGACTCAACGAAAAGAAAGAAATACCCACATTCGCATGAAAGAGGACGAGGATACTCAAAAGCTTCTATCTCATCTCGATCCACTGTCAGAATTCGTGCATTTTGGACTGAAGTAAAAAAAAACCAATATAAATTTGTTCACTCTATTCTTGAATAGCCTAGTGAAATTTGGGCTTTGTTAAAGCCCTAATCCGGAAGAGGATAAGGAATTGCTATTGTGAATTGGAATACTGCCAAGGACGTTCCATTGGATCATATCATACTAAAGACATTCAGCAATAAGTGCTACATTCGGTATCAAATTTTGAGTCTTTTAAATCAATTAAATGGGGAAATTTGTATCGACTTTGGCTAGTTCGAGAAAATTTTAAGAATTTGCAAGTGGATTTGGTTGGTTATTTTTTGTTTTTTTTATCGACGAAATTAAAAACGGATGTGGAAAAAGGAAGAAATAAGAAATAAAACAGTAAGTCCAAAAACTTTTTTGTTTATGTGGCAAAGTTTCTTAACTGATCATCTGCCCGGAGGAACCCGATTTAGTGCGGCACTTGAATAACAAGGACCTTTTGAGTTATCAGTATAGAGAAAGAGAAATGTAAATCTTGACAACAGCAGTCAGTCTGCGAGCCGTGAGTGGAAAGTGAAAGTGGAAAAGTAAAATGCTCTCAAAATAAAATTTGAAAAAAAGGAATAAAATACCCATAAAATAATAAGCAAAACACAGACTCTGCGTCTAAATACTGACTTAATTGTATTGTTATTTAGTATTAAGATATAATTTAGTTTAGATTTAGCTTTTAAAATAAGAATACCGCAAAAGTAATAGAGAAAAATTATCCCATCGTATTCTTATGCTGGCAAAGCGAAAACATAAACTATTGACAACACTTAAGACCTCCAGGTGAAAAACATAAACAACACAGAACACTTAAAATCTAGCGAACCAAAGAATCAAGTAACACCACCATAAAAAATAACAATATTCCCTATTCAACATAAGATATCAATTTCACAATGATACTGGAGCAAGTTGAATCCGATTGCCGATTGGAGGATAAATGCAACATAAGTGAAATCCAATCCTAACTCTAAGGACAGCCTTGGCGGCTGTCCATCATCCAAAAATATAACTGGTGCAGTCGATATCCTACAGCTTGTACCTACAGTATGTCAAGTGACCGACGATATTGGAGACAGTGAACACTTCAGCTCCATTCGCAGAGGAACCAAATTAAATAATAGTGAATAAAGTGAAGCAGCAGTGACAAAGCAGCACTGTAGTAGCAGCAGCAATAGTAACAGCAGTAACAGCAACAATACAACAATATCGGCGGCAACATAAGGAATTATATAATTAGTAACAATAGAGTAGATTAAAAATTATATTGTAAAAGCTAGTATTGTACTTAAAGCTTAAAACAAGAATCAGGAAATAAACAGATATTTTATCCTAACAATTAGCCTAGGAAAGTCTAAATAAAATTCTATTGTCACTCACTCCTTTCACTAAAAAATGGATCGTATTAGTAAACACCGGCTCCACTATAAATATTTTAAAAAAGGCTTTGAAGAATACAATTTACCAATACTAGAAAAGAATAACACAATATTTACTACAATAAGTACTATACTACATTGAAATTAAATCATGTAATGAAAGAGGTAAAAACCGGAAAAAATTCAATGACCCTCAAAATGCAAGAATGGGATGGCTAAAAATGGAGTTTGATAAATCATATGATCTTTTTCTAGGAAACGATTATATTCGATTTTATTTAAAAATAACTGATATTGAATTTAAAGAAAAAAATTTATACAATGACACTAGAATTCGATTCCAACCAAAAGTTATAGAAGAACAGATATGTTCATTGGAAGCCAGCAAGTTACAAAACATTTAATTCTATCATCTCCAATAAGATGAACGAAAAGGAGTTTCAACTGCTGAAGAAATATGAAAGACTTATAAAAAAGGAAGGATCTCCCCTGACAAATACGGACACTGTAGTTCATACAATAAAGACCAGAACAAATCAACAAATTAATTCAAGATTATATTGTTTACCACCGAAACATGAAGAAGAAGCCATGACTCAAAAACAGGAAATTGAAGGCCAAGGAATAATAAGAAAAAGCAGGAGCTCACCAGTAATAATAACCAAATACCAAAGAAAACGGATAACTATGAAGAATACAAATTTCGATTTGCAGTTGATTATAGGAGGCTAAACCAAATTAAGGTCAACGATAAGTATTCATTGGCGAATGTTGAGAGCATACCAGATAAATTGGACAGAAATTTAGTACTCTAGATCTAGAAAAAGCTACCACTAAATATTAATAGCAGAAAAGGATAATGAAAAAAATGCCTTCGTCACACCGGCAGGCCTGTAAAATACCTCCGCTACATTTCAGCATTTAATTAATGAAATCCTAAGGGAATACATAAACAAAATATGTGTCGTATATTTGGATGATATTTTAATTTTTTCAACATCACTACAGGAACATATCAGATCACTACACTATTTTGCAAAACTACAAGACCCAACCTAAATATTTAAGCAGATAATTGTAAGCAGATAATTAAAAATTTAAGCAGATAATTGTAAACAGTTCACAATTACCACAGATGCAAGCGATTATGCCCTAGGAGCTGTACTTTCACAACAAGGAAACCAGTATGTTGTATTTCAAGTACACTAAATAGCAATTAACATAAATTTGCAACAATGGACAAATAACTTCTTGTAATTATTTATGCAGTAACATATTTCATACCATATATTTATGGAACAAAAGTTGAAATAATAATAGACTGCCCTATTAAATACTTAATCAAAAAATACAAAGGAAAACAGTTTTTTCATATACATCAAAGATGGCTTCTAAAACTGCAAGAGCATAATTATGAAATAGAATATGTAAATGGCAAAGATAATGTAGTTGCAGACTTCCTGAGTAGAATCGAGAATTCTCCAATAATTACAGAAAGAAAATTCAGAAATTTGATTCATTGTCATAATGAATGAATCATAATAAATTTGGAAAGCCAGTTGATTCCATTGATTCCGTGGACTCAACGAAATTACCGAACATAACGAAAAAACAAAATCAAAAGAAAAATCTAAATTCGATCGTTCCCATCCAACATTCATTTCATATCCACATTCGCATGAAAGAGGACGAGGATACTCAAAAGCTTCTATTTCATCTCGATCCACTGTCAGAATTCGTGCATTTTGGACTGAAGTAAAAAAAACCGATATAAATTTATTCACTCGATTCTTGAATAGCCTACTGAAATTTGGGCTTTGTTAAAGCTCTAATCCGGAAGAGGCTAAGGAATTACTATTGTGAATTGGAAGACTGCCAAGGACGTTCCATTGGATCATATCATACTAAACACATTCAGCAATAAGTGCAATATTCAGTATCAGAGTTTGTACCTTTTAAAACAATTAAATGCGGGCAGTTTGTATCGACTTTGGCTAGTTCAATTATTTCGAGAAAATTTGAAGAATTCGCAAATGGGTTGGTTAATTTTTGTTTTTTTAACGACGAAATTAAAAACGGACGTGGAAAAAGGAAGAAATAAGAAATAAAAAAGTAAGTCCAAAAACTTTCTTCTTTATGTGGCAAAGTTCCTTAACTGATTAGCTGCCCGGAGGAACCCGGTTTAGTGCGGCACTTGAATAGCAAGGACTTTTGAGTTATCATCATAGAGAAGGAGAAATGTAAATCTTGACAACAGCAGTCAATCTGCGAGCCGTGAGTGGAGCCAAAATAAAATTTGAAAAAAAGGAATAAAATACCCATAAACTAATAAGCAAAACACAGACTCTTCATCTAAATACTGACTTAATTGTATTGTTATTTAGTATTAAGATATAATTTAGTTTAGATTTAGCTTTTAAAATAAGAAAATCGGAAAAGTGATACAGAAAAATTATCCCATCGTATTCTTATGCTGGCGAAGCAAAAACATAAACTATTGACAACACTTAAGACTTCCAGGTCAAAAACATAAACAACACAGAACACTTAAAATCTAGCGAACCAAAGAATCAAGTAACACCACCATAAAAAATAACAATATTCCCTATTCAACATAGGATATCAATTTCACAATGAAACTGGAGCAAGTTGAATCCGATTGCCGATTGGAGGATAAATGCAACATAAGTGAAATCCAATCCTAACTCTAAGGACAGCCTTGGCGGTTGTCCATCATCCAAAAATATAACTGGTGCAGTCGATAAACCTACAGCTTGTACCTACAGTATGTCAAGTGACCGACGACATTGGATACAGTGAACACTTCAGCTCCATTCACAGAGGAACCAAATTAAATAATAGTGAATAAAGTGAAGCAGCAGTGACAAAGCGGCAGTGACAATACTAAACAGTGATAATTATAATCAGCAACAGCAGCAATAATAGTAGCAACAGCATCAAAAGCAACAGCAGTAGCAGAAAAAATACAACAACATCGGCGGCAACATAAGGAATTATATAATTAGTAACAATAGAGTAGATTAAAAATAAAAGATATATATATATATATTCTAAAAGGAATCTCTCCAAGCAATTGAAAGGATTAGAAGAGACTATGGAGATCAGGAAGAGATTGGTTTTAGAGTCATTTATGAAAATATTAGGAGCAGCAAAGTTCTTTCTACAAACAGATCCTCCACAAGATTGGGATTCGCAAAATTAAACAATTTAATTGATTATCAAAAGATAAGATGACTATAACCAGGATGATTAAAAGTAGGTAGCATAGGTGAACTCAGCAGAAGAATTAATTAAATAATATACATTATAAGTGAGCATAGTGTTGTAAACGAAGATGGTAGGGATATGCAGAACATTTTGTCTGGAATGTATTAGTAAGCACAGGCTATACTATAAATATTTAAAAAAAGGCTTTGAAGAATACAATTTACCAATACTAGAGAAGAATAATACAATAATTACTACAATAAGTACTATATTACATTGAAATTAAATCATGTAATGAAAGAGGTAAAACGCCATACCGGAAAAAATTCAATGACCCTCAAAATGCAAGAATGGGATGGCTAAAAATGGAGTTTGATAAATCATATGATATTTTTCTAGGAAACGATTGTATTCGTTTTTATTTAAAAATAACTGATAGTGAATATAAAGAAATAAATTTATACAATCACACTAGAATTCGATTCCAACCAAAAGTTATAGAAGAACAGATATGTTCATTGGAAGCCAGCAAGTTACAAAACATTTAATTCTATCATCTCCAATAAGATGAACGAAAAGGAGTTTCAACTGCTGAAGAAATATGAAAGACTTATAAAAAAGGAAGGATCTCCCCTGACAAATACGGACACTGTAGTTCATACAATAAAGACCAGAACAAATCAACAAATTAATTCAAGATTATATTGTTTACCACCGAAACATGAAGAAGAAGCCATGACTCAAAAACAGGAAATTGAAGGCCAAGGAATAATAAGAAAAAGCAGGAGCTCACCAGTAATAATAACCAAATACCAAAGAAAACGGATAACTATGAAGAATACAAATTTCGATTTGCAGTTGATTATAGGAGGCTAAACCAAATTAAGGTGAACGATAAGTATTCATTGGCGAATGTTGAGAGCATACCAGATAAATTGGACAGAAATTTAGTACTCTAGATCTAGAAAAAGCTACCACTAAATATTAATAGCAGAAAAGGATAATGAAAAAAATGCCTTCGTCACACCGGCAGGCCTGTAAAATACCTCCGCTACATTTCAGCATTTAATTAATGAAATCCTAAGGGAATACATAAACAAAATATGTGTCGTATATTTGGATGATATTTTAATTTTTTCAACATCACTACAGGAACATATCAGATCACTACACTATTTTGCAAAACTACAAGACCCAACCTAAATATTTAAGCAGATAATTGTAAGCAGATAATTAAAAATTTAAGCAGATAATTGTAAACAGTTCACAATTACCACAGATGCAAGCGATTATGCCCTAGGAGCTGTACTTTCACAACAAGGAAACCAGTATGTTGTATTTCAAGTACACTAAATAACAATTAACATAAATATGCAACAATGAACAAAGAATTTCTTGCAATTATTTATGCAGTAACATATTTCATACCATATATTTATGGAACAAAAGTTGAAATAATAATAGACTGCCCTATTAAATACTTAATCAAAAAATACAAAGGAAAACAGTTTTTTCATATACATCAAAGATGGCTTCTAAAACTGCAAGAGCATAATTATGAAATAGAATATGTAAATGGCAAAGATAATGTAGTTGCAGACTTCCTGAGTAGAATCGAGAATTCTCCAATAATTACAGAAAGAAAATTCAGAAATTTGATTCATTGTCATAATGAATGAATCATAATAAATTTGGAAAGCCAGTTGATTCCATTGATTCCGTGGACTCAACGAAATTACCGAACATAACGAAAAAACAAAATCAAAAGAAAAATCTAAATTCGATCGTTCCCATCCAACATTCATTTCATATCCACATTCGCATGAAAGAGGACGAGGATACTCAAAAGCTTCTATTTCATCTCGATCCACTGTCAGAATTCGTGCATTTTGGACTGAAGTAAAAAAAACCGATATAAATTTATTCACTCGATTCTTGAATAGCCTACTGAAATTTGGGCTTTGTTAAAGCTCTAATCCGGAAGAGGCTAAGGAATTACTATTGTGAATTGGAAGACTGCCAAGGACGTTCCATTGGATCATATCATACTAAACACATTCAGCAATAAGTGCAATATTCAGTATCAGAGTTTGTACCTTTTAAAACAATTAAATGCGGGCAGTTTGTATCGACTTTGGCTAGTTCAATTATTTCGAGAAAATTTGAAGAATTCGCAAATGGGTTGGTTAATTTTTGTTTTTTTAACGACGAAATTAAAAACGGACGTGGAAAAAGGAAGAAATAAGAAATAAAAAAGTAAGTCCAAAAACTTTCTTCTTTATGTGGCAAAGTTCCTTAACTGATTAGCTGCCCGGAGGAACCCGGTTTAGTGCGGCACTTGAATAGCAAGGACTTTTGAGTTATCATCATAGAGAAGGAGAAATGTAAATCTTGACAACAGCAGTCAGTCTGCGAGCCGTGAGTGGAAAGTGAAAGTGGAAAAGTAAAATGCTCTCAAAATAAAATTTGAAAAAAAGGAATAAAATACCCATAAAATAATAAGCAAAACACAGACTCTGCGTCTAAATACTGACTTAATTGTATTGTTATTTAGTATTAAGATATAATTTAGTTTATATTTAGCTTTTAAAATAAGAATACCGCAAAAGTAATAGAGAAAAATTATCCCATCGTATTCTTATGCTGGCAAAGCAAAAACATAAACTATTGACAACACTTAAGACTTCCAGGTCAAAAACATAAACAACACAGAACACTTAAAATCTAGCGAACCAAAGAATCAAGTAACACCACCATAAAAAATAACAATATTCCCTATTCAACATAGGATATCAATTTCACAATGAAACTGGAGCAACTTGAATCCGATTGCCGATTGGAGGATAAATGCAACATAAGTGAAATCCAATCCTAACTCTAAGGACAGCCTTGGCGGTTGTCCATCATCCAAAAATATAACTGGTGCAGTCGATAAACCTACAGCTTGTACCTACAGTATGTCAAGTGACCGACGACATTGGATACAGTGAACACTTCAGCTCCATTCGCAGAGGAACCAAATTAAATAATAGTGAATAAAGTGAAGCAGCAGTGACAAAGCGGCAGTGACAATACTAAACAGTGATAATTATAATCAGCAACAGCAGCAATAATAGTAGCAACAGCATCAAAAGCAACAGCAGTAGCAGAAAAAATACAACAACATCGGCGGCAACATAAGGAATTATATAATTAGTAACAATAGAGTAGATTAAAAATAAAAGATATATATATATATATATTCTAAAAGGAATCTCTCCAAGCAATTGAAAGGATTAGAAGAGACTATGGAGATCAGGAAGAGATAGGTTTTAGAGTCATTTATGAAAATATTAGGAGCAGCAAAGTTCTTTCTACAAACAGATCCTCCACAAGATTGGGATTCGCAAAATTAAACAATTTAATTGATTATCAAAAGATAAGATGACTATAACCAGGAATGATTAAAAGTAGGTAGCATAGGTAAACTCAGCAGAAGAATTAATTAAATAATATACATTATAAGTGAGCATAGTGCTGTAAACGAAGATGGTAGGGATATGCAGAACATTTTGTCTGGAATGTATTAGTAAGCACAGGCTATACTATAAATATTTAAAAAAAGGCTTTGAAGAATACAATTTACCAATACTAGAGAAGAATAATACAATAATTACTACAATAAGTACTATATTACATTGAAATTAAATCATGTAATGAAAGAGGTAAAACGCCATACCGGAAAAAATTCAATGACCCTCAAAATGCAAGAATGGGATGGCTAAAAATGGAGTTTGATAAATCATATGATATTTTTCTAGGAAACGATTGTATTCGTTTTTATTTAAAAATAACTGATAGTGAATATAAAGAAATAAATTTATACAATCACACTAGAATTCGATTCCAACCAAAAGTTATAGAAGAACAGATATGTTCATTGGAAGCCAGCAAGTTACAAAACATTCAATTCTATCATCTCCAATAAGATGAACGAAAAGGAGTTTCAACTGCTGAAGAAATATGAAAGACTTATAAAAAAGGAAGGATCTCCCCTGACAAATACGGGCACTGTAGTTCATACAATAAAGACCAGAACAAATCAAAAAAGTAATTCAAGATTATATTGTTTACCACCGAAGCATGATTAAGAAGCCATGACTCAAATACAGGAACTTAAAAGCCAAGGAATAATAAGAAAAAGCAGGAGCTCACCAATAATAATAGCCAAATACCAAAGAAAACGGATAACTATGAAGAATAAAAATTTCGCTTTGCAATTGAGGAAGCTAAACCACATTAAGGTGAACGATAAGTATTCATTGGCGAATATTGAGAGCATACCAGATATATTGGACAAAGCAGTTCTTTAGTACTCTAGATCTAGCAAAAGGCTACCACTAAATATTAATAGCAGAAAGGGATATTGAAAAAAATGCCTTCGTCACACCGGCAGGCCTGCAAAATGAGGAAATAAGGAAATTTATAAACAAAATATGTGTCGTATATTTGGATGATATTTTAATTTTTTCAACATCACTACAGGAACATATCAGATCACTACACAATATTTTTGCAAAACTACAAGACACAACCTAAAAATTTAAGCAGATAATTGCTGTTTTCTAAAAGAGGAAACACCATTTTTAGGTCATACATTAACAAAAGATAGTATAAAACCAAATCAAGATAAAGTGGAAGAAATAATAAACTTAAGAGTACCCAAAACCGAGAAACAATTAAAAAGCTTTCTAGGAGCTTATAGAAAATATTATAGAAAATTCATTAAGGACTATTCAAAAATATATATATGAAAAAGTTTTTTCATATACATCAAATATGGCTTCTAGAACTGCAAGAGCATAATTATGAAATAGAATATGTAAACGGCAAAGATAATGTAGTTGCAGAATGTAGAGTAGAATCGAGAATTCTCCAATAATTACAGAACGAAATGACAATGAATCAAATTTTGATACGACAGATACAATTCATTCTGCAGATGAAGAACTACTAAAGACTAAATTGTTAATAAATACAAAACACAAATATTATTAACATATAGTCCAAAAACTGAAATTCAGAAGATATACAATGGAAAAATAACACAAATTTATCCAATGGAAAAGGAGAATCACATAAAATCAGTGTGCGAAGGACACATCCATGGAGGTAAAATAGTCACACAGGCAACGCAGACAGTGCTGGAGTTGGTAGTAAAGAATTCGACGGAAACGATGAGGATAACATCTCAACAATCTCGCAGAGTTATTGGAAATGTGGGCGAGTTGGTCATAGATACCAAGAGTGTGTAGGTGAGAGGAAAGAATTCTGCCACGGTGCTAACACTGAACGCTTTTAAACCATCTTGCCGAAAATTTTCCGAATCAAGTAATTCGAGAGCGAGTGCATATCACGGTGCATGCAAACCACCAACGACAATATGGAAAACCAGTTGATTCCGTTGATTCCGTGGACTCAACGAAAAGAAAGAAAAATCTAAATTCGATCGTTCCCATCCAACATTCATTTCATACCCACATTCGCATGAAAGAGGACGAGGATACTCAAAAGCTTCTATCTCATCTCGATCCACTGTCAGAATTCGTGCATTTTGGACTGAAGTAAAAAAAACCAATATAAATTTGTTCACTCTATTCTTGAATAGCCTAGTGAAATTTGGGCTTTGTTAAAGCCCTAATCCGGAAGAGGATAAGGAATTGCTATTGTGAATTGGAATACTGCCAAGGACGTTCCATTGGATCATATCATACTAAAGACATTCAGCAATAAGTGCTACATTCGGTATCAAATTTTGAGTCTTTTAAATCAATTAAATGGGGAAATTTGTATCGACTTTGGCTAGTTCGAGAAAATTTTAAGAATTTGCAAGTGGATTTGGTTGGTTATTTTTTGTTTTTTTTTATCGACGAAATTAAAAACGGATGTGGAAAAAGGAAGAAATAAGAAATAAAACAGTAAGTCCAAAAACTTTTTCGTTTATGTGGCAAAGTTTCTTAACTGATCATCTGCCCGGAGGAACCCGATTTAGTGCGGAACTTGAATAACAAGGACCTTTTGAGTTATCAGTATAGAGAAAGAGAAATGTAGATCTTGACAACAGCAGTCAGTCCGCGAGCCGTGAGTGGAAAGTGAAAGTGGAAAAGTAAAATGCTCTCAAAATAAAATTTGAAAAAAAGGAATAAAATACCCATAAAATAATAAGCAAAACACAGACTCTGCGTCTAAATACTGACTTAATTGTATTGTTATTTAGTATTAAGATATAATTTAGTTTAGATTTAGCTTTTAAAATAAGAATACCGCAAAAGTAATAGAGAAAAATTATCCCATCGTATTCTTATGCTGGCAAAGCGAAAACATAAACTATTGACAACACTTAAGACCTCCAGGTGAAAAACATAAACAACACAGAACACTTAAAATCTAGCGAACCAAAGAATCAAGTAACACCACCATAAAAAATAACAATATTCCCTATTCAACATAGGATATCAATTTCACAATGAAACTGGAGCAAGTTGAATCCGATTGCCGATTGGAGGATAAATGCAACATAAGTGAAATCCAATCCTAACTCTAAGGACAGCCTTGGCGGTTGTCCATCATCCAAAAATATAACTGGTGCAGTCGATAAACCTACAGCTTGTACCTACAGTATGTCAAGTGACCGACGACATTGGATACAGTGAACACTTCAGCTCCATTCGCAGAGGAACCAAATTAAATAATAGTGAATAAAGTGAAGCAGCAGTGACAAAGCAGCACTGTAGTAGCAGCAGCAATAGTAACAGCAGTAACAGCAACAATACAACAATATCGGCGGCAACATAAGGAATTATATAATTAGTAACAATAGAGTAGATTAGAAATTATATTGTAAAAGCTAGTATTGTATTTCAAGCTTAAAATTCATAAGATATATATATTCTAAAAGGAATCTCTCCAAGCAATTGAAAGGATTAGAAGAGACTATGTAGATCAGGAAGAGATAGGTTTTAGGGTAATTTATGAAAATATTAGGAGCAGCAAAGTTCTTTCTACAAACAGATCCTCCACAAGATTGGGATTCGCAACGCAAAACTAAAACAATTTAATAGATTATCAAAAGATAAGATTACTATAACCAGGAACGATTAAGAGTAGGAAGCATAGGTGAACTCAGCAGAAGGAATAATTAAATAATGTATATTCAAAATAATGTATATCAGTGAGTATAGTGCTGTAAATGAAGATGGTAGGGATATGCAAAACATTTTGTCTGGAATGTTTTCTGGAACCCTTGTATATACAATGAGAACGGTAACCTCGTTATCTGAAATTTCCAAAATAGTATATAATTCCATTAGATGTGCCATTTCGTGGCACGCAACAAATAAGACTTTGAAATGGTCCAGTACCAATGGAAGTGGATGCTATCGGCAGGACAGAAAAAACAAACAAGAATCAGGAAATAAACAGATATTTTATCCTAACAATTAGCCTAGGAAAGTCTAAATAAAATTCTATTGTCACTCACTCCTTTCACTAAAAAATGGATCGTATTAGTAAACACCGGCTCCACTATAAATATTTTAAAAAAGGCTTTGAAGAATACAATTTACCAATACTAGAAAAGAATAATACAATATTTACTACAATAAGTACTATACTACATTGAAATTAAATCATGTAATGAAAGAGGTAAAAACCGGAAAAAATTCAATGACCCTCAAAATGCAAGAATGGGATGGCTAAAAATGGAGTTTGATAAATCATATGATCTTTTTCTAGGAAACGATTATATTCGATTTTATTTAAAAATAACTGATATTGAATTTAAAGAAAAAAATTTATACAATGACACTAGAATTCGATTCCTAACAAAAGTTATAGAAGAACAGATATGTTCATTGGAAGCCAGCAAGTTACAAAACATTTAATTCTATCATCTCCAATAAGATGAACGAAAAGGAGTTTCAACTGCTGAAGAAATATGAAAGACTTATAAAAAAGGAAGGATCTCCCCTGACAAATACGAACACTGTAGTTCATACAATAAAGACCAGAACAAATCAACAAATTAATTCAAGATTATATTGTTTACCACCGAAACATTAAGAAGAAGCCATGACTCAAAAACAGGAACTTGAAGGCAAAGGAATAATAAGAAAAAGCAGGAGCTCACCAGTAATAATAACCAAATACCAAAGAAAACAGATAACTATGAAGAATAAAAATTTCGATTTGCAGTTGATTATAGGAGGCTAAACCAAATTAAGGTGAACGATAAGTATTCATTGGCGAATGTTGAGAGCATACCAGATAAATTGGACAGAAATTTAGTACTCTAGATCTAGAAAAAGCTACCACTAAATATTAATAGCAGAAAAGGATAATGAAAAAAATGCCTTCGTCACACCGGCAGGCCTGTAAAATACCTCCGCTACATTTCAGCAATTAATTAATGAAATCCTAAGGGAATACATAAACAAAATATGTGTCGTATATTTGGATGATATTTTAATTTTTTCAACATCACTACAGGAACATATCAGATCACTACACTATTTTGCAAAACTACAAGACCCAACCTAAAAATTTAAGCAGATAATTGTTGTTTTCTAAAAGAGGAAACATCATTTTTAGGTCATACATTAACAAAAGATGTTATAAAACCAAATCAAGACAAAGTGGAAGAAATATTAAACTTAAGAGTACCCAAAACCGAGGAACAATTAAAAAGCTTTCTAGGAGCTTGTAGAAAATATTATAAAATATATTATAAAAAATTCATTAAGGACTATTCAAAAATATCATTTCCCATGGTTAAATACTTGAAAAAAGTTTATAAAATATACCCAAGTCATCCACAATATATATTGAAAACCAAAAAGCACTTATATATTGGCATCAAATTTTAAAATATCCAGAATAAAATAAACAGTTAACAATTATCACAGACGCAAGCGATTATGCCCTAGGAGCTGTATTTCCACAACAAGGAAGCCAGTACGTTGTATTTCAAGTATACTAAAAAACAATTAACATAAATATGCAACAATGAACAAAGAATTTCTTGCAATTATTTATGCAGTAACATATTTCATACCAAATATTCATGGAACCAAAGTTGAAATAATAATAGACTGCCCTATTAAATACTTAACCAAAAAATACAAAGGAAAAAAGTTTTTCTTATACATCAAAGATGGCTTCTAAAACTGCAAGACCATAATTATGAAATAGAATATGTAAATGGCAAAGATAATATAGTTGCAGAATGTAAAGTAGAATCAATGTAGAATGTAGAGTAGAATCAAATTCTCCAATAATTACAGAAAGAAATGACAATGAATCAAATTTGGATACCACAGATACAATTCATTCTGCAGATGAAGAACTACTAAAGACTAAATTGTTAATTAATACAAAACACAAATATTATTAACATATAGTCCAAAAACTGAAATTCAGAAGATATACAATGGAAAAATAACACAAATTTATCCAATGGAAAAGGAGAATCACATAAAATCAGTGTGCGAAAGACACATCCATGGAGGTAAAATAGTCACACAGGCAACGCAGACAGTGCTGGAGTTGGTAGTCAAGAATTCGACGGAAACGATGAGGATAACATCTCAACAATCTCGCAGAGTTATTGGAAATGTGGGCGAGTTGGTCATAGATACCAAGAGTGTGTAGGTGAAAGGAAAGAATTCTGCCACGGTGGTAACACTGAACGCTTTTAAACCATCTTGCCGAAAATTTTCCGAATCAAATAATTCGAGAGCGAGTGCATCTCACGGTGCATGCAAACCACCAACGACAATATGGAAAACTAGTTGATTCCATTGATTCCGTGAACTCAACCAAATTACCGAACATAACGAAAAAACAAAATCAAAAGAAAAATCTAAATTCGATCGTTCCCATCCAACATTCATTTCATATCTACATTCGCATGAAAGAGGACGAGGATACTCAAAAGCTTCTATTTCATCTCGATCCACTGTCAGAATTCGTGCATTTTGGACTGAAGTAAAAAAAACCGATATATATTTGTTCACTCGATTCTTGAATAGCCTAGTGAAATTTGGGCTTTGTTAAAGCCCTAATCCGGAAGATGCTAAGAAATTGCTATTGTGAATTGGAAGACTGCCAAGGACGTTCCATTGGATCGTATTATACTAAAGACATTCAGCACTAAGTGCTACATTCGGTATTAGATTTTGTATCTCTTAAAACAATTAAATGGGGGAAATTTGTATCGACTTTGGCTAGTTCGATTATTTCGAGAAAATTTGAAGAATTTGCAGATGTGTTGGATATTTTTTGTTTTTTTTTTATCGACGAAATTAAAAACGGACGTGGAAAACGGAAGAAATAAGAAATAAAAGGGTAAGTCAAAAAACTTTCTCGTTTATGTGGCAAAGTCCGTTAACTGATCAGCTGCCCGGAGGAACCCGATTTAGTGCGGCACTTGAATAACAAGGACTTTTGAGTTATCATCATAGAGAAGGAGAAATGTAAATCTTGACAACAGCAGTCAATCTGCGAGCCGTGAGTGAAGCCAAAATAAAATTTGAAAAAAAGGAATAAAATACCCATAAAATAATAAGCAAAACACAGACTCTTCATCTAAATACTGACTTAATTGTATTGTTATTTAGTATTAAGATATAATTTAGTTTAGATTTAGCTTTTAAAATAAGAATATCGGAAAAGTGATAGAGAAAAATTATCCCATCGTATTCTTATGCTGGCAAAGCAAAAACATAAACTATTGACAACAATTAAGACATCCAGGTCAAAAACATATACAATACAGAACACTTAAAATCTAGCGAACCAAAGAATCAAGTAACACCACCATAAAAAATAACAATATTCCCTATTCAACATAAGATATCAATTTCACAATGATACTGGAGCAAGTTGAATCCGATTGCCGATTGGAGGATAAATGCAATATAAGTGAAATCCAATCCTAACTCTAAGGACAGCCTTGGTGGCTGTCCATCATCCAAAAATATAACTGGTGCAGTCGATAAACCTACAGCTTGTACCTACAGTATGTCAAGTGATCGACGACATTGGATAATATAATATAATAATAGTGAATAAAGTAAAGCAGCAGTGACAATACTAAACAGTGATAATTATAATCGACAACAGCAGCAATAATAGTAGCAACAGCAGCAAAAGCAACAGCAGTAGCAGAAGAAATACAACAACATCAGCGGCAACAATAGGAATTATATAATTAGTAACAATAGAGTAGATTAAAAATTATATTGTAAAAGCTAGTATTGTTATTAATACTTAAAATTCATAAGATATATATATTCTAAAAGTAATCTCTCCAAGCAAGTGAAAAGATTAGAAGAGACTATGTAGATCAGCAAGAGATAGGTTTTATAGTCATTTATGAAAATATTAGGAGCAGCAAAGTTCTTTCTACAAACAGATCCTCCACAAGATTGGGATTCGCAACGCAAAACTAAAACAATTTAATTGATTATCAAAAGATAAGATTACTATAACCAGGAACGATTAAGAGTAGGAAGCATAGGTGAACTCAGCAGAAGAATTAATTAAATCATATACATTACCAGTGAGTATATGCTGTAAACGAAGATGGTAGGGATATGCAGAAGATTTTGTCTGGAATATATTAGTAAACAGAGGCTCTACTATAAATATTTTAAAGAAAAGCTTAGAAGAATATAATTTACCAGTACTAGAAAAGAATAATACAATAAGTACTATACTAAATTGAAATTAAATCATGTAATGAAAGAGGTAAAACGCCATACCGAAAAAAATTCAATGACCCTCAAAATGCAAGAATTGGTTGTCTAAAAATGGAGTTTGATAAATCATATGATCTTTTTCAAGGAAACGATTGTATTCGTTTTTATTTAAAAATAACTGATAGTGAATATAAAGAAATAAATTTATACAATGACACTAGAATTCGATTCCAACCAAAAGTTATAGAAGAACAGATATGTTCATTGGAAGCCAGCAAGTTACAAAACATTCAATTCTATCATCTCCAATAAGATAAACGAAAAGGAGTTTCAACTGGTGAAGAAATATGAAAGACTTTTCAAAAAGGAAGGATCTCCCCTGACAAATACGGACACTGTAGTTCATACAATAAAGACCAGAACAAATCAACAAATTAATTCAAGATTATATTGTTTACCACCGAAACATGAAGAAGAAGCCATGACTCAAATACAGGAACTTGAAAGCTAAGGAATAATAAGGAAAAGCAGGAGCTCACCAATAATAATAGCCAAATACCAAAGAAAACGGATAACTATGAAGAATAAAAATTTCGATTTGCAGTTGATTATAGGAGGCTAAACCAAATTAAGGTGAACGATAAGTATTCATGGCGAATGTTGAGAGCATACCAGATAAATTGGACAGAAATTTAGTACTCTAGATCTAGAAAAAGCTACCACTAAATATTAATAGCAGAAAAGGATAATGAAAAAAATGCCTTCGTCACACCGGCAGGCCTGTAAAATACCTCCGCTACATTTCAGCAATTAATTAATGAAATCCTAAGGGAATACATAAACAAAATATGTGTCGTATATTTGGATGATATTTTAATTTTTTCAACATCACTACAGGAACATATCAGATCACTACACTATTTTGCAAAACTACAAGACCCAACCTAAAAATTTAAGCAGATAATTGTTGTTTTCTAAAAGAGGAAACATCATTTTTAGGTCATACATTAACAAAAGATGTTATAAAACCAAATCAAGACAAAGTGGAAGAAATATTAAACTTAAGAGTACCCAAAACCGAGGAACAATTAAAAAGCTTTCTAGGAGCTTGTAGAAAATATTATAAAATATATTATAAAAAATTCATTAAGGACTATTCAAAAATATCATTTCCCATGGTTAAATACTTGAAAAAAGTTTATAAAATATACCCAAGTCATCCACAATATATATTGAAAACCAAAAAGCACTTATATATTGGCATCAAATTTTAAAATATCCAGAATAAAATAAACAGTTAACAATTATCACAGACGCAAGCGATTATGCCCTAGGAGCTGTATTTCCACAACAAGGAAGCCAGTACGTTGTATTTCAAGTATACTAAAAAACAATTAACATAAATATGCAACAATGAACAAAGAATTTCTTGCAATTATTTATGCAGTAACATATTTCATACCAAATATTCATGGAACCAAAGTTGAAATAATAATAGACTGCCCTATTAAATACTTAACCAAAAAATACAAAGGAAAAAAGTTTTTCTTATACATCAAAGATGGCTTCTAAAACTGCAAGACCATAATTATGAAATAGAATATGTAAATGGCAAAGATAATATAGTTGCAGAATGTAAAGTAGAATCAATGTAGAATGTAGAGTAGAATCAAATTCTCCAATAATTACAGAAAGAAATGACAATGAATCAAATTTGGATACCACAGATACAATTCATTCTGCAGATGAAGAACTACTAAAGACTAAATTGTTAATTAATACAAAACACAAATATTATTAACATATAGTCCAAAAACTGAAATTCAGAAGATATACAATGGAAAAATAACACAAATTTATCCAATGGAAAAGGAGAATCACATAAAATCAGTGTGCGAAAGACACATCCATGGAGGTAAAATAGTCACACAGGCAACGCAGACAGTGCTGGAGTTGGTAGTCAAGAATTCGACGGAAACGATGAGGATAACATCTCAACAATCTCGCAGAGTTATTGGAAATGTGGGCGAGTTGGTCATAGATACCAAGAGTGTGTAGGTGAAAGGAAAGAATTCTGCCACGGTGGTAACACTGAACGCTTTTAAACCATCTTGCCGAAAATTTTCCGAATCAAATAATTCGAGAGCGAGTGCATCTCACGGTGCATGCAAACCACCAACGACAATATGGAAAACTAGTTGATTCCATTGATTCCGTGAACTCAACCAAATTACCGAACATAACGAAAAAACAAAATCAAAAGAAAAATCTAAATTCGATCGTTCCCATCCAACATTCATTTCATATCTACATTCGCATGAAAGAGGACGAGGATACTCAAAAGCTTCTATTTCATCTCGATCCACTGTCAGAATTCGTGCATTTTGGACTGAAGTAAAAAAAACCGATATATATTTGTTCACTCGATTCTTGAATAGCCTAGTGAAATTTGGGCTTTGTTAAAGCCCTAATCCGGAAGATGCTAAGAAATTGCTATTGTGAATTGGAAGACTGCCAAGGACGTTCCATTGGATCGTATTATACTAAAGACATTCAGCACTAAGTGCTACATTCGGTATTAGATTTTGTATCTTTTAAAACAATTAAATGGGGGAAATTTGTATCGACTTTGGCTAGTTCGATTATTTCGAGAAAATTTGAAGAATTTGCAGATGTGTTGGATATTTTTTGTTTTTTTTTTATCGACGAAATTAAAAACGGACGTGGAAAACGGAAGAAATAAGAAATAAAAGGGTAAGTCAAAAAACTTTCTCGTTTATGTGGCAAAGTCCGTTAACTGATCAGCTGCCCGGAGGAACCCGATTTAGTGCGGCACTTGAATAACAAGACTGAAGAAGAACAAGACTTTTGAGTTATCATCATAGAGAAGGAGAAATGTAAATCTTGACAACAGCAGTCAATCTGCGAGCCGTGAGTGAAGCCAAAATAAAATTTGAAAAAAAGGAATAAAATACCCATAAAATAATAAGCAAAACACAGACTCTTCATCTAAATACTGACTTAATTGTATTGTTATTTAGTATTAAGATATAATTTAGTTTAGATTTAGCTTTTAAAATAAGAATATCGGAAAAGTGATAGAGAAAAATTATCCCATCGTATTCTTATGCTGGCAAAGCAAAAACATAAACTATTGACAACAATTAAGACATCCAGGTCAAAAACATATACAATACAGAACACTTAAAATCTAGCGAACCAAAGAATCAAGTAACACCACCATAAAAAATAACAATATTCCCTATTCAACATAAGATATCAATTTCACAATGATACTGGAGCAAGTTGAATCCGATTGCCGATTGGAGGATAAATGCAACATAAGTGAAATCCAATCCTAACTCTAAGGACAGCCTTGGTGGCTGTCCATCATCCAAAAATATAACTGGTGCAGTCGATAAACCTACAGCTTGTACCTACAGTATGTCAAGTGATCGACGACATTGGATAATATAATATAATAATAGTGAATAAAGTAAAGCAGCAGTGACAATACTAAACAGTGATAATTATAATCGACAACAGCAGCAATAATAGTAGCAACAGCAGCAAAAGCAACAGCAGTAGCAGAAGAAATACAACAACATCAGCGGCAACAATAGGAATTATATAATTAGTAACAATAGAGTAGATTAAAAATTATATTGTAAAAGCTAGTATTGTTATTAATACTTAAAATTCATAAGATATATATATTCTAAAAGTAATCTCTCCAAGCAAGTGAAAAGATTAGAAGAGACTATGTAGATCAGCAAGAGATAGGTTTTATAGTCATTTATGAAAATATTAGGAGCAGCAAAGTTCTTTCTACAAACAGATCCTCCACAAGATTGGGATTCGCAACGCAAAACTAAAACAATTTAATTGATTATCAAAAGATAAGATTACTATAACCAGGAACGATTAAGAGTAGGAAGCATAGGTGAACTCAGCAGAAGGAATAATTAAATAATGTATATTCAAAATAATGTATATCAGTGAGTATAGTGCTGTAAATGAAGATGGTAGGGATATGCAAAACATTTTGTCTGGAATGTTTTCTGGAACCCTTGTATATACAATGAGAACGGTAACCTCGTTATCTGAAATTTCCAAAATAGTATATAATTCCATTAGATGTGCCATTTCGTGGCACGCAACAAATAAGACTTTGAAATGGTCCAGTACCAATGGAAGTGGATGCTATCGGCAGGACAGAAAAAACAAACAAGAATCAGGAAATAAACAGATATTTTATCCTAACAATTAGCCTAGGAAAGTCTAAATAAAATTCTATTGTCACTCACTCCTTTCACTAAAAAATGGATCGTATTAGTAAACACCGGCTCCACTATAAATATTTTAAAAAAGGCTTTGAAGAATACAATTTACCAATACTAGAAAAGAATAATACAATATTTACTACAATAAGTACTATACTACATTGAAATTAAATCATGTAATGAAAGAGGTAAAAACCGGAAAAAATTCAATGACCCTCAAAATGCAAGAATGGGATGGCTAAAAATGGAGTTTGATAAATCATATGATCTTTTTCTAGGAAACGATTATATTCGATTTTATTTAAAAATAACTGATATTGAATTTAAAGAAAAAAATTTATACAATGACACTAGAATTCGATTCCTAACAAAAGTTATAGAAGAACAGATATGTTCATTGGAAGCCAGCAAGTTACAAAACATTTAATTCTATCATCTCCAATAAGATGAACGAAAAGGAGTTTCAACTGCTGAAGAAATATGAAAGACTTATAAAAAAGGAAGGATCTCCCCTGACAAATACGAACACTGTAGTTCATACAATAAAGACCAGAACAAATCAACAAATTAATTCAAGATTATATTGTTTACCACCGAAACATTAAGAAGAAGCCATGACTCAAAAACAGGAACTTGAAGGCAAAGGAATAATAAGAAAAAGCAGGAGCTCACCAGTAATAATAACCAAATACCAAAGAAAACAGATAACTATGAAGAATAAAAATTTCGATTTGCAGTTGATTATAGGAGGCTAAACCAAATTAAGGTGAACGATAAGTATTCATTGGCGAATGTTGAGAGCATACCAGATAAATTGGACAGAAATTTAGTACTCTAGATCTAGAAAAAGCTACCACTAAATATTAATAGCAGAAAAGGATAATGAAAAAAATGCCTTCGTCACACCGGCAGGCCTGTAAAATACCTCCGCTACATTTCAGCAATTAATTAATGAAATCCTAAGGGAATACATAAACAAAATATGTGTCGTATATTTGGATGATATTTTAATTTTTTCAACATCACTACAGGAACATATCAGATCACTACACTATTTTGCAAAACTACAAGACCCAACCTAAAAATTTAAGCAGATAATTGTTGTTTTCTAAAAGAGGAAACATCATTTTTAGGTCATACATTAACAAAAGATGTTATAAAACCAAATCAAGACAAAGTGGAAGAAATATTAAACTTAAGAGTACCCAAAACCGAGGAACAATTAAAAAGCTTTCTAGGAGCTTGTAGAAAATATTATAAAATATATTATAAAAAATTCATTAAGGACTATTCAAAAATATCATTTCCCATGGTTAAATACTTGAAAAAAGTTTATAAAATATACCCAAGTCATCCACAATATATATTGAAAACCAAAAAGCACTTATATATTGGCATCAAATTTTAAAATATCCAGAATAAAATAAACAGTTAACAATTATCACAGACGCAAGCGATTATGCCCTAGGAGCTGTATTTCCACAACAAGGAAGCCAGTACGTTGTATTTCAAGTATACTAAAAAACAATTAACATAAATATGCAACAATGAACAAAGAATTTCTTGCAATTATTTATGCAGTAACATATTTCATACCAAATATTCATGGAACCAAAGTTGAAATAATAATAGACTGCCCTATTAAATACTTAACCAAAAAATACAAAGGAAAAAAGTTTTTCTTATACATCAAAGATGGCTTCTAAAACTGCAAGACCATAATTATGAAATAGAATATGTAAATGGCAAAGATAATATAGTTGCAGAATGTAAAGTAGAATCAATGTAGAATGTAGAGTAGAATCAAATTCTCCAATAATTACAGAAAGAAATGACAATGAATCAAATTTGGATACCACAGATACAATTCATTCTGCAGATGAAGAACTACTAAAGACTAAATTGTTAATTAATACAAAACACAAATATTATTAACATATAGTCCAAAAACTGAAATTCAGAAGATATACAATGGAAAAATAACACAAATTTATCCAATGGAAAAGGAGAATCACATAAAATCAGTGTGCGAAAGACACATCCATGGAGGTAAAATAGTCACACAGGCAACGCAGACAGTGCTGGAGTTGGTAGTCAAGAATTCGACGGAAACGATGAGGATAACATCTCAACAATCTCGCAGAGTTATTGGAAATGTGGGCGAGTTGGTCATAGATACCAAGAGTGTGTAGGTGAAAGGAAAGAATTCTGCCACGGTGGTAACACTGAACGCTTTAAACCATCTTGCCGAAAATTTTCCGAATCAAATAATTCGAGAGCGAGTGCATCTCACGGTGCATGCAAACCACCAACGACAATATGGAAAACTAGTTGATTCCATTGATTCCGTGAACTCAACCAAATTACCGAACATAACGAAAAAACAAAATCAAAAGAAAAATCTAAATTCGATCGTTCCCATCCAACATTCATTTCATATCTACATTCGCATGAAAGAGGACGAGGATACTCAAAAGCTTCTATTTCATCTCGATCCACTGTCAGAATTCGTGCATTTTGGACTGAAGTAAAAAAAACCGATATATATTTGTTCACTCGATTCTTGAATAGCCTAGTGAAATTTGGGCTTTGTTAAAGCCCTAATCCGGAAGATGCTAAGAAATTGCTATTGTGAATTGGAAGACTGCCAAGGACGTTCCATTGGATCGTATTATACTAAAGACATTCAGCACTAAGTGCTACATTCGGTATTAGATTTTGTATCTTTTAAAACAATTAAATGGGGGAAATTTGTATCGACTTTGGCTAGTTCGATTATTTCGAGAAAATTTGAAGAATTTGCAGATGTGTTGGATATTTTTTGTTTTTTTTTTATCGACGAAATTAAAAACGGACGTGGAAAACGGAAGAAATAAGAAATAAAAGGGTAAGTCAAAAAACTTTCTCGTTTATGTGGCAAAGTCCGTTAACTGATCAGCTGCCCGGAGGAACCCGATTTAGTGCGGCACTTGAATAACAAGGACTTTTGAGTTATCATCATAGAGAAGGAGAAATGTAAATCTTGACAACAGCAGTCAATCTGCGAGCCGTGAGTGAAGCCAAAATAAAATTTGAAAAAAAGGAATAAAATACCCATAAAATAATAAGCAAAACACAGACTCTTCATCTAAATACTGACTTAATTGTATTGTTATTTAGTATTAAGATATAATTTAGTTTAGATTTAGCTTTTAAAATAAGAATATCGGAAAAGTGATAGAGAAAAATTATCCCATCGTATTCTTATGCTGGCAAAGCAAAAACATAAACTATTGACCACAATTAAGACATCCAGGTCAAAAACATATACAATACAGAACACTTAAAATCTAGCGAACCAAAGAATCAAGTAACACCACCATAAAAAATAACAATATTCCCTATTCAACATAAGATATCAATTTCACAATGATACTGGAGCAAGTTGAATCCGATTGCCGATTGGAGGATAAATGCAACATAAGTGAAATCCAATCCTAACTCTAAGGACAGCCTTGGTGGCTGTCCATCATCCAAAAATATAACTGGTGCAGTCGATAAACCTACAGCTTGTACCTACAGTATGTCAAGTGATCGACGACATTGGATAATATAATATAATAATAGTGAATAAAGTAAAGCAGCAGTGACAATACTAAACAGTGATAATTATAATCGACAACAGCAGCAATAATAGTAGCAACAGCAGCAAAAGCAACAGCAGTAGCAGAAGAAATACAACAACATCAGCGGCAACAATAGGAATTATATAATTAGTAACAATAGAGTAGATTAAAAATTATATTGTAAAAGCTAGTATTGTTATTAATACTTAAAATTCATAAGATATATATATTCTAAAAGTAATCTCTCCAAGCAAGTGAAAAGATTAGAAGAGACTATGTAGATCAGCAAGAGATAGGTTTTATAGTCATTTATGAAAATATTAGGAGCAGCAAAGTTCTTTCTACAAACAGATCCTCCACAAGATTGGGATTCGCAACGCAAAACTAAAACAATTTAATTGATTATCAAAAGATAAGATTACTATAACCAGGAACGATTAAGAGTAGGAAGCATAGGTGAACTCAGCAGAAGAATTAATTAAATCATATACATTACCAGTGAGTATATGCTGTAAACGAAGATGGTAGGGATATGCAGAAGATTTTGTCTGGAATATATTAGTAAACAGAGGCTCTACTATAAATATTTTAAAGAAAAGCTTAGAAGAATATAATTTACCAGTACTAGAAAAGAATAATACAATAAGTACTATACTAAATTGAAATTAAATCATGTAATGAAAGAGGTAAAACGCCATACCGAAAAAAATTCAATGACCCTCAAAATGCAAGAATTGGTTGTCTAAAAATGGAGTTTGATAAATCATATGATCTTTTTCAAGGAAACGATTGTATTCGTTTTTATTTAAAAATAACTGATAGTGAATATAAAGAAATAAATTTATACAATGACACTAGAATTCGATTCCAACCAAAAGTTATAGAAGAACAGATATGTTCATTGGAAGCCAGCAAGTTACAAAACATTCAATTCTATCATCTCCAATAAGATAAACGAAAAGGAGTTTCAACTGGTGAAGAAATATGAAAGACTTTTCAAAAAGGAAGGATCTCCCCTGACAAATACGGACACTGTAGTTCATACAATAAAGACCAGAACAAATCAACAAATTAATTCAAGATTATATTGTTTACCACCGAAACATGAAGAAGAAGCCATGACTCAAATACAGGAACTTGAAAGCTAAGGAATAATAAGGAAAAGCAGGAGCTCACCAATAATAATAGCCAAATACCAAAGAAAACGGATAACTATGAAGAATAAAAATTTCGATTTGCAGTTGATTATAGGAGGCTAAACCAAATTAAGGTGAACGATAAGTATTCATGGCGAATGTTGAGAGCATACCAGATAAATTGGACAGAAATTTAGTACTCTAGATCTAGAAAAAGCTACCACTAAATATTAATAGCAGAAAAGGATATTGAAAAAAATGCCTTCGTCACACCGGCAGGCCTGTAAAATGCTTCCGCTACATTTCAGCATTTAATTAATGAAATCCTAAGGGAATACATAAACAAAATATGTGTCGTATATTTGGATGATATTTAAATTTTTTCAACATCACTACAGGAACATATCAGATCACTACACTATTTTGCAAAACTACAAGACCCAACCTAAAAATTTAAGCAGATAATTGTTGTTTTCTAAAAGAGGAAACATCATTTTTAGGTCATACATTAACAAAAGATGTTATAAAACCAAATCAAGACAAAGTGGAAGAAATATTAAACTTAAGAGTACCCATAACCGAGGAAATATTATAAAATATATTATAAAAAATTCATTAAGGACTATTCAAAAATATCATTTCCCATGATTAAATACTTGAAAAAAGTTTATAAAATATACCCAAATCATCCTCAATATATATTGAAAACCAAAAAGCACTTATATATTGGCATCAAATTTTAAAATATCCAGAATAATATAAACAGTTAACAATTATCACAGACGCAAGCGATTATGCCCTAGGAGCTGTACTTCCACAACAAGGAAGCCAGTATGTTGTATTTCAAGTATACTAAATAACAATTAACATAAATATGCAACAATGAACAAAGAATTTCTTGCAATTATTTATGTAGTAACATATTTCATACCATATATTTATGGAACCAAAGTTGAAATAATAATAGACTGCCCTATTAAATACTTAATCAAAAAATACAAAGGAAAACAGTTTTTCTTATACATCAAAGATGGCTTCTAAAACTGCAAGACCATAATTATGAAATAGAATATGTAAATGGCAAAGATAATATAGTTGCAGAATGTAGAGTAGAATCAAAAATTCTCCAATAATTACAGAAAGAAATGACAATGAATCAAATTTGGATACCACAGATACAATTCATTCTGCAGATGAAGAACTACTAAAGACTAAATTGTTAATTAATACAAAACACAAATATTATTAACATATAGTCCAAAAACTGAAATTCAGAAGATATACAATGGAAAAATAACACAAATTTATCCAATGGAAAAGGAGAATCACATAAAATCAGTGTGCGAAAGACACATCCATGGAGGTAAAATAGTCACACAGGCAACGCAGACAGTGCTGGAGTTGGTAGTCAAGAATTCGACGGAAACGATGAGGATAACATCTCAACAATCTCGCAGAGTTATTGGAAATGTGGGCGAGTTGGTCATAGATACCAAGAGTGTGTAGGTGAAAGGAAAGAATTCTGCCACGGTGGTAACACTGAACGCTTTTAAACCATCTTGCCGAAAATTTTCCGAATCAAATAATTCGAGAGCGAGTGCATCTCACGGTGCATGCAAACCACCAACGACAATTTGGAAAACCACTTGATTCCATTGATTCCGTGAACTCAACGAAATTACCGAACATAACGAAAAAACCAAATCAAAAGAAAAATCTAAATTCGATCGTTCCCATCCAACATTCATTTCATTTCCACATTCGCATGAAAGAGGACGAGGATACTCAAAAGCTTCTATTTCATCTCGATCCACTGTCAGAATTCGTGCATTTTGGACTGAAGTAAAAACAACCGATATATATTTGTTCACTCGATTCTTGAATAGCCTAGTGAAATTTGGGCTTTGTTAAAGCCCTAATCCGGAAGATGCTAAGAAATTGCTATTGTGAATTTGAAGACTGCCAAGGACGTTCCATTGGATCATATCATACTAAAGACATTCAGCACTAAGTGCTACATTCGGTATTAGATTTTGTATCTTTTAAAACAATTAAATGGGGGAAATTTGTATTGACTTTGGCTAGTTCGATTATTTCGAGAAAATTTGAAGAATTTGCAGATGTGTTGGATATTTTTTGTTTTTTTTTTTATCGACGAAATTAAAAACGGACGTAGAAAACGGAAGAAATAAGAAATAAAAGGGTAAGTCAAAAAACTTTCTCGTTTATGTGGCAAAGTTCCTTAACTGATTAGCTGCCCGGAGGAACCCGGTTTAGTGCGGCACTTGAATAGCAAGGACTTTTGAGTTATCATCATAGAGAAGGAGAAATGTAAATCTTGACAACAGCAGTCAGTCTGCGAGCCGTGAGTGGAGCCAAAATAAAATTTGAAAAAAAGGAATAAAATACCCATAAACTAATAAGCAAAGCACAGACTCTTCATCTAAATACTGACTTAATTGTATTGTTATTTAGTATTAAGATATAATTTAGTTTAGATAATTTAAAAATTATCCCATCGTATTCTTATGCTGGCAAAGCAAAAACATAAACTATTGATAACACTTAAGATCTCCAGGTCAAAAACATATACAATACAGAACACTTAAAATCTAGCGAACCAAAGAATTAAGTAACACCACCATAAAAAATAACAATATTCCCCTTTCAATATAGCATATCAATTTCTCAATGAAACTGGAGCAAGTTGAATCCGATTGCCGATTGGAGGATAAATGCAACATAAGTGAAATCCAATCCTAACTCTAAGGACAGCCTTGGCGGCTGTCCATCATCCAAAAATATAACTGGTGCAGTCGATAAACCTACAGCTTGTACCTACAGTATGTCAAGTGACCGACGACATTGAAGACAGTGAACACTTCAGCTCCATTCGCAGAGGAACTAAATTAAATAATAGTGAATAAAGTGAAGCAGCAGTGACAAAGCAGCAGTGACAATACTAAACAGTGATAATTATAATCAGCAACAGCAGCAATAATAGTAGTAGCAGCAGCAAAAGTAACAGCAGTAGCAGCAACAATACAACAACATCGGCGGCAACATAAGGAATTATATAATTAGTTACAATAGAGTAGATTTAAAATAAAAGATATATATATATATATATTCTAAAAGGAATCTCTCCCAGCAATTGAAAGGATTAGAAGAGACTATGTAGATCAGGAAGAGATAGGTTTTAGGGTAATTTATGAAAATATTAGGAGCAGCAAAGTTCTTTCTACAAACAGATCCTCCACAAGATTGGGATTCGCAAAACTAAAACAATTTAATAGATTATCAAAAGATAAGATTACTATAACCAGGAACGATTAAGAGTAGGAAGCATAGGTGAACTCAGCAGAAGAATTAATTAATTAATATATATTATCAGTGAATATAGTGCGATAAACGATGATAGGGATATGCAGAACATTTTGTCTGGAATATTTTCTGGAAACTTTGTATATACAATTAGGACGGTAACCTCGTTATCTGAAATTTCCAAAATAGTATATAATTCCATTGGATGTGCCATTTCGTGGCACGCAACAAACAAGACTTTGAAATGGTCCAGTACCAATGGAAGATGCTATCGGCAGGACAGAAAAAACAAACAAGAATCAGGAAATAAACAGATATTTTATCCTAACAATAAGCCTAGGAAAGTCTAAATAAAATTCTATTGTCACTCACTCTCTTCACTAAAAAATGGATCGTATTGGTAAACACATGCTCTACTATAAATATTTTAAAAAAAGCTTTGAAGAATACAATTTACCAATACTAGAAAAGAATAATACAATAATTACTACTATAAGTACTATACTAAATTAAAATTAAATCATGTAATGAAAGAGGTAAAACGCCATAAGCTAAACCAAATTAAGGTGAACGATAAGTATTCATTGGCGAATATTGAGAGCATACCAGATAAATTGGACAAAGCATAGTACTTTAGTAATCTAGATCTAGCAAAACTCTACCACTAAATATTAATAGCAGAAAAGGATATTGAAAAAAATGCCTTCGTCACACCGGTAAAATGCCTCCGCTACATTTCAGCGTTTAATTAATGAAATCCTAAGGGAATACATAAGCAAAATATGTGTCGTATATTTGGATGATATTTTAATTTTTTCAACATCACTACAGGAACATATCAGATCACTACACAATATTTTTGCCAAACTACAAGTCACAACCTAAAAATTTAAGCAGATAATTGTAAGCAGATAATTAAAAATTTAAGCAGATAATTGTAAACAATTCACAATTACCACAGATGCAAGCGATTATGCCCTAGGAGCTGTACTTTCACAAGAAGGAAACCAGTATGTTGTATTTCAAGTACAATAAATAACAATTAATATAAATTTGCAACAATGGACAAAAAATTTCTTGCAATTATTTATGCAGTAACATATTTCATACTATATATATATGGAACAAAAGTTGAAATAATAATAGACTGCCCTATTAAATACTTAATCAAAAAATACAAAGAAAAAAAGTTTTTTCATATACATCAAAGATGGCTTCTAAAACTGCAAGAGCATAATTATGAAATAGAATATGTAAATGGCAAAGATAATGTAGTTGCAGACTTCCTGAGTAGAGTCGAGAATTCTCCAATAATTACAGAAAGAAATGACAATGAATCAAATTTGGATACGACAGATACAATTCATTCTGCAGATGAAGAACTACTAAAGATTAAATTGTTAATTAATACAAAACACAAATATTATTAACATATAATCAAAAAACAGAAATTCAGAAGATATACAATGGAAAAATAACACAAATTTATCCAATGGAAAAGAAGAATAAAATAAAATCAGTGTTTGAAAGACACATCCATGGAGGTAAAATAGTCACACAGGCAACGCAGACAGTGCTGGAGTTGGTAGTCAAGAATTCGACGGAAACGATGAGGATAACATCTCAGCAATCTCGCAGAGTTATTGGAAATGTGGGCGAGTTGGTCATAGATACCACGAGTGTGTAGGTGAGAGGAAAGTATTCTGCCACGGTGCTAACACTGAACGCTTATAAACCATCTTGCCGAAAGTTTTCTGAATCAAATAATCCGAGTGCATCTCACGGTACATGCAAACCACCAACGACAATTTGGAAAACCAGTTGATTCCATTGATTCCGTGGACTCAACGAAATTACCGAACATAATAAAAAAACAAAATCAAAAGAAAAATCTAAATTCGATCGTTCCCATCCAACATTTATTTCATATTCACATTCGCATGAAAGAGGGCGAGGATACTCAAATGCTTCTATTTCATCTCGATCCACAATCAGAATTCGTGCATTTTGGACTGAAAAAACCAATATAAATTTATTCACTCGATTCTTGAAGAGTCTACTGAAATTTTGGCTTTGTTAAAGCCCTAATCCCGAAGAGGCTAAGAAATTGCTATTGTGAATTGGAAGACTACCAAGGACGTTCCATTGGATCATATCATACTAAAGACATTCAGCAATAAGTGCTACATTCGGTATCAGATTTTGTTTTTTTTAAAACAAGTAAATATGAGAAATTTGTATCGACTTTGGCTAGTTCGATTATTTCGAGAAAATTTGAAGAATTTGCAAATGGGTTGGTTATTTTTTGTTTTTTTTTTATCGGACGTGGAAAACGGAAGAAATAAGAAATAAAAAAGTAAGTCCAAAAACTTTCTCGCTTATGTGGCAAAGTTCCTTAACTGATGAGCTGCCGGGAGGAACCCGATTTAGTGCGGCACTTGAATAGCAAGGACTTTTAAGTTATCAGCTTAGAGAAAGAGAAATGTAAATTTTGACAACAGCAGTCAGTCTGCGAGCCGTGACCTGATTCATAGTGGAAAAATATAATACTCCTAAAATATAATTTGAAAAAAAGGTATAAAATACCCATAAAATAATAGGCAAAACACAGAGTCTGCGTCTAAATACTGACTTAATTGTATTGAACCGAAGAATCAAGTAACACCACCATAAAAAATAACAATATTCCCCATTCAACATAGGATATCAATTTCACAATAAAACTGGAGCAAGTTGCCGATTGGAGGATTAATGCAACATAAGTGAAATCCAATCCTAACTCTAAGGACAGCCTTGGCGGCTGTCCATCCTCCAAAAATATAACTGGTGCAGTCGATAAACCTACAGCTTGTACCTACAGTATGTCAAGTGACCGACGACATTGGAGACAGTGAACACTTCAGCTCCATTCGCAGAGGAACCAAATTAAATAATAGTGAATAAAGTGAAGCAGCAGTGACAAAACAGCAGTGACAATACTAAACAGTGATAATTATAATCAGCAACAGCAGCAATAATAGTAGCAACAGTATCAAAAGCAACAGCAGTAGCAGAAACAATACAACAACATCGGCGGCAACATAAGGAATTATATAATTAGTAACAATAGAGTAGATTAAATATATATATATATATATATATATATATATATATATATATATATATATATATATATATATATATATATATATATATATATATATATATTCTAAAAGGAGTCTCTCCAAGCAATTGAAAGGATTAGAAGAGACTATGGAGATCAGGAAGAGATAGGTTTTAGAGTCATTTATGAAAATATTAGGAGCAGCAAAGTTCTTTCTACAAACAGATCCTCCACAAGATTGGGATTCGCAAAATTAAACAATTTAATTGATTATCAAAAGATAAGATGACTATAACCAGGAATGATTAAAAGTAGGTAGCATAGGTGAACTCAGCAGAAGAATTAATTAAATAATATACATTATCAGTGAGCATAGTGCTGTAAACGAAGATGGTAGGGATATGCAGAACATTTTGTCTCGAATGTATTAGTAAGCACAGGCTATACTATAAATATTTAAAAAAAGGCTTTGAAGAATACAATTTACCATTACTAGAAAAGAATAATAAAATAATTACTATAATAAGTACTATACTAAATTGAAATTAAATCTTGTAATGAAAGAGGTAAAACGCCATACCAGAAAAAACTCAATGACCCTCAAAATGCAAGAAAGGGTTGGCTAAAAATGGAGTTTGATAAATCATATGATCTTTTTCTAGGAAACGATTATATTCGATTTTATTTAAAAATAACTGATAGTGAATATAAAGAAATAAATTTATACAATGACACTAGAATTCGATTCCAACCAAAAGTTATAGAAGAACAGATATGTTCATTGGAAGCCAGCAAGTTACAAAACATTCAATTCTATCATCTCCAATAAGATGAACGAAAAGGAGTTTCAACTGCTGAAGAAATATGAAAGACTTATAAAAAAGGAAGGATCTCCCCTGACAAATACGGGCACTGTAGTTCATACAATAAAGACCAGAACAAATCAAAAAAGTAATTCAAGATTATATTGTTTACCACCGAAGCATGATTAAGAAGCCATGACTCAAATACAGGAACTTAAAAGCCAAGGAATAATAAGAAAAAGCAGGAGCTCACCAATAATAATAGCCAAATACCAAAGAAAACGGATAACTATGAAGAATAAAAATTTCGCTTTGCAATTGAGGAAGCTAAACCACATTAAGGTGAACGATAAGTATTCATTGGCGAATATTGAGAGCATACCAGATATATTGGACAAAGCAGTTCTTTAGTACTCTAGATCTAGCAAAAGGCTACCACTAAATATTAATAGCAGAAAAGGATATTGAAAAAAATGCCTTCGTCACACCGGCAGGCCTGCAAAATGAGGAAATAAGGAAATTTATAAACAAAATATGTGTCGTATATTTGGATGATATTTTAATTTTTTCAACATCACTACAGGAACACATCAGATCACTACACAATATTTTTGCAAAACTACAAGACACAACCTAAAAATTTAAGCAGATAATTG
Source organism: Coelopa pilipes (assembly GCA_947389925.1). Classification (NCBI taxonomy): domain Eukaryota; kingdom Metazoa; phylum Arthropoda; class Insecta; order Diptera; family Coelopidae; genus Coelopa; species Coelopa pilipes. Next base: position 20,691,758 of record OX376696.1, read on the forward strand.
CTGTTTTCTAAAAGAGGAAACACCATTTTTAGATCATACATTAACAAAAGATAGTATAAAACCAAATCAAGATAAAGTGGAAGAAATAATAAACTTAAGAGTACCCAAAACAGAGAAACAATTAAAAAGCTTTCTAGGAGCTTATAGAAAATATTATAGAAAATTCATTAAGGACTATTCAAAAATATTATTTCCCATGATTAAATACTTGAAAAAAGTTTATAAAATGGACCCAAATCATCTTCAATATATATTGAAAACCAAAAAGCACTTATATATTGGCATCCATTTTTAAAATATCCAGAATAAAATAAACAATTCACAATTACCACAGATGCAAGCGATTATGCCCTAGGAGCTGTACTTTCACAACAAGGAACCCAGTATGTTGTATTTCAATATGCAACAATGGACAAAGAATTTCTTGCAAGTATTTATGCAGTAACATATTTCATACCATATATTTATGGAACCAAAGTTGAAATAATAATAGACTGCCCTATTAAATACTTAATCAAAAAATACAAAGGAAAAAAGTTTTTTCATATACATCAAATATGGCTTCTAGAACTGCAAGAGCATAATTATGAAATAGAATATGTAAACGGCAAAGATAATGTAGTTGCAGAATGTAGAGTAGAATCGAGAATTCTCCAATAATTACAGAAAGAAATGACAATGAATCAAATTTTGATACGACAGATACAATTCATTCTGCAGGTGAAGAACTACTAAAGACTAAATGTTAATTAATACAAAACGCAAATATTATTAACATAAAATCCAAAAACAGAAATTCAGGAGATATACAATGGAAAAATAACACAAATTTATCCAATGGAAAAGAAGAATAAAATAAAATCAGTGTTTGAAAGACACATCCATGGAGGTAAAATAGTCACACAGGCAACGCAGACAGTGCTGGAGTTGGTAGCCAAGAATTCGACGGAAACGATGAGGATAACATCTCAGCAATCTCGCAGAGTTATTGGAAATGTGGGCGAGTTGGTCATAGATACCACGAGTGTGTAGGTGAGAGGAAAGTATTCTGCCACGGTGCTAACACTGAACGCTTATAAACCATCTTGCCGAAAGTTTTCCGAATCAAATAATCCGAGTGCATCTCACGGTACATGCAAACCACCAACGACAATTTGGGAAACCAGTTGATTCCATTGATTCCGTGGACTCAACGAAATTACCGAACATAATAAAAACACAAAATCAAAAGAAAAATCTAAATTCGATCGTTCCCATCCAACATTCATTTCATATTCACATTCGCATGAAAGAGGGCGAGGATACTCAAATGCTTCTATTTCATCTCGATCCACAATCAGAATTCGTGCATTTTGGACTGACGTAAAAAAAAAAAACAATATAAATATATTCACTCGATTCTTGAAGAGCCTACTGAAATTTTGGCTTTGTTAAAACCCTAATCCGGAAGAGGCTAAGAAATTGCTATTGTGAATTGGAAGACTACCAAGGACGTTCCATTGGATCATATCATACTAAAGACATTCAGCAATAAGTGCTACATTCGGTATCAGATTTTGTTTTTTTTTTAAACAAGTAAATGTGAGAAATTTGTATCGACTTTGGCTAGTTCGATTATTTCGAGAAAATTTGAAGAATTTGCAGATGGGTTGGTTATATTTTGTTTTTTTTTTTATCGACGAAATTAAAAACGGACGTGGAAAACGGAAGAAATAAGAAATAAAACAGTAAGTCCAAAAACTTTCTCGCTTATGTGGCAAAGTTCCTTAACTGATGAGCTGCCCGGAGGAACCCGATTTAGTGCGGCACTTGAATAGCAAGGACTTTTAAGTTATCAGCATAGAGAAAGAGAAATGTAAATTTTGACAACAGCAGTCAGTCAGCGAGCCGTGACCTGATTCATAGTGGAAAAGTAAAATACTCCCAAAATATAATTTGAAATAAAGGTATAAAATACCCATAAAATAATAGGCAAAACATAGACTCTGCGTCTAAATACTGACTTAATTGTATTGTTATTTAGTACTAAGTTATAACTTAGTATAGATTTAGTTTTTAAAATAAGAATATCGCAAAAGTGATAGAGAAAAATTATCCCATCGTATTCTTATGCTGGCAAAGCAAAAACATAAACTATTGACAACACTTAAGATCTCCAGGTCAAAAACATAAACAATACAGAACACTTAAAATCTAGCGAACCAAAGAATCAAGTAACACCACCATAAAAAATAACAATATTCCCCATTCAACATAGGATATCAATTTCACAATAAAACTGGAGCAAGTTGCCGATTGGAGGATTAATGCAACATAAATGAAATCCTATCCTAACTCTAAGGACAGCGGCCAAAAGACAGCATCCAAAAATATAACTGGTGCAGTCGATAAACCTACAGCTTGTACCTACAGTATGTCAAGTGACCGACGACATTGGAGACAGTGAACACTTCAGCTTCATTCGCAGAAGAACCAAATTAAATAATAGTGAATAAAGTGAAGCAGCAGTGACAAAGCAGCAGAGACAATACTAAACAGTGATAATTATAATCAGCAACAGCAGCAATAATAGTAGCAACAGTATCAAAAGCAACAGCAGTAGCAGCAACAATACAACAACATCGGCGGCTACATAAGGAATTATATAATTAGTAACAATAGAGAAGATTAAAAATAAAAGATATATAAATATATATTCTAAAAGGAATTTCTCCAAGCAATTGAAAGGATTAGAAGAGACTATGTAGATCAGGAAGAGATAGGTTTTAGGGTAATTTATGAAAATATTAGGAGCAGCAAAGTTCTTTCTACAAACAGATCCTCCACAAGATTGGGATTCGCAAAACTAAAACAATTTAATAGATTATCAAAAGATAAGATTACTATAACCAGGAACGATTAAGAGTAGGAAGCATAGGTGAACTCAGCAGAAGAATTAATTAAATAATATACATTATCAGTGAGTATAGTGCTGTAAATGAAGATGGAAGGGATATGCAGAACATTTTGTCTGGAATGTTTTCTGGAACCTTTGTTTATATAATTAGAACGGTAACCTCGTTATCTGAAATTTCCAAAATAGTAACAACAACAATAGCTACAAACAAGACTTTGAAATGGTCCAGTACCAATGGAAGATGCTATCGGCAGGACAGAAAAAACAAACAAGAATCAGGAAATAAACAGGTATTTTATCCTAACAATTAGCCTAGGAAAGTCTAAATAAAATTCTATTGTCACTCACTCTCTTCACTAAAAAATGGATCGTATTGGTAAACACATGCTCTACTATAAATATTTTAAAAAAAGCTTTGAAGAATACAATTTACCAATACTAGAAAAGAACAATACAATAATTACTACAATAAGTACTATACTAAATTAAAATTAAATCATGTAATGAAAGAGGTAAAACGCCATACCGGAAAATATTCAATGACCCTCAAAATGCAAGAATGGGTTGGCTAAAAATGGTGTTTGATAAATCATATGATCATTTTCTAGGAAACGATTATATTCGATTTTATTTAAAAATAACTGATATTGAATTTAAAGAAAAAAATTTATACAATGACACTAGAATTCGATTCCAACCAAAAGTTATAGAAGAACAGATATGTTCATTGGAAGCCAGCAAGTTACAAAACATTCAATTCTATCATCTCCAATAAGATGAACGAAAAGACTTTCAACTGCTGAAGAAATATGAAAGACTTATAAAAAAGGAAGGATCTCCCCTGACAAATACGGGCGCTGTAGTTCATACAATAAAGACCAGAACAAATCAACAAAGTAATTCAAGATTATATTGTTTACCACCGAAGCATGATTAAGAAGCTATGACTCAAATACAGGAACTTGAAAGCCAAGGAATAATAAGAAAAAGCAGGAGCTCACCAATAATAATAGCCAAATAGCCAAATACCAAAGAAAACGGATAACTATGAAGAATAAAACTTTCGATTTGCAGTTGAGGAAGCTAAACCAAATTAAGGTGAACGATAAGTATTCATTGGCGAATATTGAGGGCATACCAGATAAATTGGACAAAGCATAGTACTTTAGTAATCTAGATCTAGCAAAAGGCTACCACTAAATATTAATAGCAGAAAAGGATATTGAAAAAAATGCCTTCGTCACACCGGGAGGCCTGTAAAATGACTCCGCTAACACAAATTTATCCAATAGAAAAGTAGAATAAAATAAAATCAGTGTTTGAAAGATACATCCATGGAGGTAAAATAGTCACACAGGCAACGCAGACAGTGCTGGAGTTGGTAGTCAAGAATTCGACGGAAACGATGAGGATAACATCTCAGCAATCTCGCAGAGTTATTGGAAATGTGGGCGAGTTGGTCATAGATGCCAAGAGTGTATAGGTGAGAGGAAAGTATTCTGCCAAGGTGCTAACACCGAATGCTTATTTACCGAACATAATAAAACAATAAAATCAAAAGAAAATCTAAATTCGATCGTTCCAATCCAAAATTCATTTAATTTCCACATTCGCATGAAAGAGGACGAGGATACTCAAAAGCTTCTATTTCATCTCGATCCACTGTCAGAATTCGGACTGAGGTAAAAAAACCAATATAAATTTATTCACTCGATTCTTGAATAGCCTAGTGAAATTTGGGCTTTGTTAAAGCTCTAATCCGGAAGAGGCTAATGAATTGCTATTGTGAAATGGAAGACTACCAAGGATTTTCCATTGGATTATATAATACTAAAGACATTCAGCAATAAGTGCTGCATTCGGTATCAGATTTTGTGTCTCTTAAAACAATTAAATGGGGGAAATTCGTATCGAATTCGGCTACTTCGATTCTTTCGAGAAAATTTGAAGAATTGGCAAATTATTATGTTATTTTTTGTTTTTTTTTTTTTTGTATCAATGAAATTAAAAACGGACGTGGATAAGAATAAAAGGTAAGTCCAATAACTTTCTCTTTTATGTGGCAAAGTTCCTTTACTGATCAGTTGCCCGGAGGAACCCGGCACTTGAATAGCAAGCACCTTTTGAGTTATCAGCATAGAGAAGGAGAAATGTAAATCCTGACAACAGCAGTCAGTCTGCGAGCCGTGAGCTGAATCATAGTAAAAAGTAAAATACTGCCAACATAAAATTTGATTAAACCGAATAAAATACCCATAAAATAATAGGCAAAACACAGACTCTGCGTCTAAATACTGACTTAATTGTATTGTTATTTAGTATTAAGATATCATTTAGTTTACATTTTGTTTTTAAAATAAGAATATCGCAAAAGTGATAAAGTAAAATGATCAAAAACTAAAAACAAAAAACATCAAACCAAAAGTGTGCAAATGGCTGGCGAGAACTGAACGAAAGAATATGACTTAAGTAAGCATGTAAATCCTAAGAGCATGAAAAATTCCAAATATAGTTAATAAACGTGAAAAGAATAACTAAATGCAAAATAAAGAATAAATAAAAATTTCCAGAAAGTTTATAAATTTCTGTTCTGATTCACGTTAGTTATGGATGACGCAGCGACACTACAAACGATAGCAAGACCCACCCCAGCATTAGCAGAGGTAATGAAAATAAAAACATAATTAAACTTAAGCCCAGCGTATTCTTATGCTGGCAAAGCAAAAACATAAACTATTGATAACACTTAAGATCTCCAGGTCAAAAACATAAACAATACAGAACACTTAAAATCTAGCGAACCAAAGAATCAAGTACACCACCAGCTGAGGACGGATGCCATAAAAAATAACAATATTCCCTGTTCAACATAGGACATCAATTTCACAATGAAAATGGAGCAAGTTGAATCCGATTGCCGATTGGAGGATAAATGCAACATAAGTGAAATCCAATCCTATCTCTAAGGACAGCTGCCAAAACACATCATCAAAAAATATAACTGGTGCAGTCGATAAACCTACAGCTTGTACCTATAGTATTGCCAGTGACCGACGACATTGGAGACAGTGAACCTTTCAGCTCCATTCGCAGAGGAACCAAATTAAATAATAGTGAATAAAGTGAAGCAGCAGTGACAAAGCAGCAGTGACAATTCCAAACAGTGGTAATTATAATCAGCAACAGCAGCAATAATAGTAGTAGCAGCAGCAAAAGCAATAGCAGTAGCAGCAACAATACAACAGCATCGGCGGCAACATAAGGAATTATATAATTAGTAACAATAGAGTAGATTCAAAATTATATTTTAAAAGCTAGTATTATAATTAATACTTAAAAGTAATAAGATATATATATTCTAAATAGAATCTCTCCAAGCAATCGAAAGGATTAGAAGAGACTATGTGATCAGGAAGAGATAGGTTTTAGGGTCATTTATGAAAATATTAGGAGTAGCAAAGTTCTTTCTACAAACAGATCCTCCGCAAGCTTGAGATTCGCAATGCAAAACAAAAACAAAACAAAAAAAAAACAATTTAATAGATTATCAAAAGATAAGATTACTATAACCAGGGACGATTAAGAGTAGGAAGCATAGGTGAACTCAGCAGAAGAATTAATTAAATAATATATATTATCAGTGAATATAGTGCTATAAACGATGATAGGGATATGCAGAACATTTTGTCTGGAATGTTTTCTGGAACCTTTGTATATACAATTAGGACGGTAACCTCGTTATCTGAAATTTCCAAAATAGTATATAATTCCATAAGATGTGCCATTTCGTGGCACGCAACAAACAAGACTTTGAAATGGTCCAGTACCAATGGAAGTGGATGCTATCGGCAGTACAGAAAAATCACACAAGAATCAGGAAATAAACAGCGAGGAATTTGATCCTAACAATTAGCCTAGGAAAGTCTAAATAAAATTCTATTGTCACTCACTCTCTTCACTAAAAAATGGATCGTATTAGAAAACACAGGCTCTACTATAAATATTTTTAAAAAAGCTTTACCAATACTAGAAAAGAATAATACAATAATTACTATAATAAGTACTACACTAAATTGAAAATAAATCATATAACGAAAGATGTAAATCGCCATACCGGGAAAAAATTTAATGACCCTCAAAATGCAAGAATAGGTTGGCTAAAAATTGTGTTTGATAAATCATATGATCTTTTTCTGATCTTATTCGATTTTATTTCAAAATAACTGATGTTGAATATAAAGAACAAATTTAAACAATGACACTAGAATTCGATTCCAACCAAAAGAAACCAAATAGAAGAACAGATATGTTCCTTGGAAGCCAGCAAGTTACAAAACATTCAATTCTATCATCTACAATAACATGAACGAAAAGGAGTTTCAACTGATGAAGAAATATGAAAGACTTATAAAAAAAGAAGGATCTCCCCTGACAAATACCGACACTGTAGTTCATACAATAAAGACCAGAACAAATCAACAAATTAATTCAAGATTATATTGTTTACCACCGAAACATGAAGAAGAAGCCATGACTCAAATACAGGAACTTGAAAGCCAAGGAATAATAAGAAAAAGCAGGAGCTCACCAATAATAATAGCCAAATAGCTAAATACCAAAGTAAACGGATAATTATGGAAAATAAAAATTTCGCTTTGCAGTTGATTATAGGAGGCTAAACCAAATTACGGTGAACGATAAGTATTCATTGGGGAGTATTGAGAGCATACCAGATATATTGGACAAAGCAGTTCTTTAGTACTCTAGATCTAGCAAAAGGCTACCACTAAATATTAATAGCAGAAAAGGATATTGAAGAAAATGTCTTCGTCACACCGGCAGGCCTGTGAACTGATATCCTAAGGGAATATATAAATAAAATATGTGTCGTATATTTGGATGATATTTTAATTTTTTCAACATCATTACAGGAACATATGAACATACACAATATTTTTGCAAAACTCCAAGACACAACCTAAAAATTCAAGCACATAATTGCTGTTTTCTAAAAGGGGAAACATCATTTTTAGGTCATACATTAACAAAAGATGCTATAAAACCAAATCAAGACAAAGTGGAAGAAATATTAAATTTAAGATTATCCAAAACCGAGAAACAATTAAAAAGCTTTCTGGGAGCAGTGAGATAATATAGAAAATTCACAAAGGACTATTCAAAAATATCATTTCCCATGATTAAATACTTGAAAAAAGTTTACAAAATGCACCCAAATCATCCTCAATATATATTGAAAAGCAAAACGCACTTATATATATGCATCAAATTTTAAAGTATCCAGAATAAAATAAACAATTCACAATTATCACAGATGCAAGCGATTATGCGATTATGTACTTTCACAACAAAGACATCTAGTGTGTTGTATTTCAAGTACACTAAATAGCAATTAACATAAATATGCAACAATGGACAAAGAATTTCTTCCAATTATTTATGCAGTAACATATTTCATACCATATATTTATGGAACAAAAGTTGATATAATAACAGACTGCCCTATTAAATACTTAATCAAAAAATACGAAGTAAAAATGTTTCTTTCTATACATCAAAGATGGCTACTGAAACTGCAAGAACATAATTATGAAATAGAATATGTAAACGGCAATGATAATGTAGTTGCAGACTTCCTGAGTAGAGTCGTGAATTCTCCAATAATTACAGAAGGAAATAACAATGAATCAAATTTTGATACGAGATATACAATTCATTTTGCAGATGAAGAACTACTAAAGACGAAATTGATAATTAATACAAAACACAAATAATATTATCATATAGTCCAAAAACTGGTATTCAGAAGATATACAATGGAAAAATAATATTTAGAAAGTTTCTCAGACGCAGATTGGGCAGGCGAAATCGATGAAATAAAATCAGTAATATATGTATTCAAGTTTCAAGGAGGATAGCTCTCAAAGACACAACCAACAGTTGCGCTCTCAACCACACAAGCTGAATACATGTCAAGGAGCTATTTGGCTGAAATCACTATTTAGAGAATTGTATAAATTTAATAATAACATAATATTGCGGTGCGATAATTAAAGTGCCATTAATTTATCGCAGAATATTACATATCATATACGCTCAAAATACATTGATATTAGACATAATTTTTTATGCGATATTGTTGATGACAGAAAATTAGATATAGAATACTGAAGATATGACAGCAGATCCGATGACAAACAGTACAAAATTCTACAACACGATTAGAATATAAGTACCGTGTAAAAATACACTTCTTAGTTTTAAATTTCATTTTAGCAATATACATTTGACATGTCATATCAATAAATCGTATCAAATAAAATTTCACTTCTCGTTTCAAATCCGAATACAATAATTCATTAAAAACAGCAGTTAAACGAAAGTTTTGATTCCTTCTATGAAACCAACTTAGAATTGACCAATCAGTTCGAACTGTGCTGCCTGAGAATTCTTTGATCGAGATCCTAAAAAAAATTGACTCCCAAATATTCAACATGACTCCTGAATGTAAAAATTTACTTGGTTTCACTTCAGCGTGGTATTTGTAGGCGCAGAGAGTATTTTTTTCACTATTTTAGAAAAAACGTGGCCGATTTGGAAAATGGAGAAGACAGTGCTTGCGTTGGTGAAATAAATTGATTCACTCAGTTTTGAATAGCCTAGTGACATTTGGGCTTTGTTAAAGCCCCAATCCGGAAGAGGCTAAGAAATTGTTATTGTGAATTGGAAGACTGCCAAGCTCGATCCATTTGGTCGTATCATACTAAAGACATTTGGCAATAAGTGCTACAATCGGTATCAGATATTACGTCTTTTATCACAAAATCTGATTAATGCGGGGGGAAATATGTATCTACGCTTGTAGCCAAAGTTTGATTATTTCGAGAAAATTTGAAGAATTTTGAAATTGGTTGGTTACTGTTTTTTTATTGACGTAAATAAAAACGGACGTGGAAAAAGGAAGAAAAAAGAAGTAAGTCCAAATACTTGTATGTAGTTTCCTTTTTTTTTTTTCCATTTACACTCTCTCTTTCTGATTTATATTGCAAAGTTCGTTAACTGAACAGCTGCCCGGAGGATTGTGTGGTGAAATCGGTAATTTGCAGTGATATGGAGCTCCAGAGCGGCACTTGAAATCGCATAAAGAATCTCCAGAATTGAAACTTAACAACAGCTGTCAGTCTGGGAGCCGTGAGCTGAATCGTAGTTGGAAAGTAAAATACTCACAAATGAAAATTTGAAAATAGTTTTGTTTTGTAAAAATTACATAAATAGTGCATAAAATAAGAGGCAAAACACAGACTTCCCGAAAGTTTATAAATTTCTGTTCTGATTCACGTTAGTTATGGATGACACTGCGGCACCACAAACGATAGCAAGACCCACCCCAGCAACAGCAGAGATAATGAAAATAAAAACATCAAACCTAAGCCCAGCGTATTCTTATGTTGTCAAAGCAAAAACATAAACTATTGACAATACTAAAACCTGGAGGATCCAAACATAAACAATACAGAACACATAATATCTAGCGAACCAAAGAATCAAGTTACACCACCAAGCTGAGGAGGATGCAGACCATAACCAATAACAATATTCCCCTCAACATAGAATATCAATTTCACAACGAAATTGAAGCAAGTTGAATCATGAACTGATTTTGAAATCAACAAAGTGGAACATAAACGTACCGTTTGGAGGAATAAATGCAACATAAGTGAAATCCAATCCTAACTCCAAGGACAGCCGTCAAAACATAGAATTAATGTAGATGTCATGGTTTTAAGTATTAAATGTAAACATCTTAAATAGGTATAAATGTAAAGCATCTATCCATTGTTTCACATGATTCACTTCTGATGCGAATAACTTATAACTTATTTTGATTGAATAACCTAAAATGGCATAAATTAACACGCAAATTGAGTAGCTACGCGGAAGTGAAAATTTCGAGGATTGGAAGTTCTCCGTGAAAGGAAAAATTACACGAAATAAAGTCGGCTGTCGTATATGTTCCTAATGAGAAAATGAAGAAGCTGGATGTAAGAGGGAGATAAATGTTTTTTTTTTTGGCTATTCTACTCACGCAAAAACGTACAGATTTTTTTATAACGTATATACCAGATAAATTTATGATATATATAAGTTGTATTTTCTGAATTTACGTTTCCGAAAAAATCCATCAAAATAACTTTATTAATTTTTCCCATATGCGATTCAGTGAAACCTCAGAAGCTGAACAAGAAATTCTAGAAAAGTCGTCAACTAAAGATATTTTTCTCAAACGACGAAGAAAAATGTGAAGTCTATGATAAATCTCCAAATCGCAAATATCCCTATAAGAAGATCAACTAAAAAATCCGGTCATAAGGGATGAGTATGTAGCCTACATTGCAGCTGATTCTGAAGAGGATCCTAAAACATTGAGAGAAGCTATGAACAGCAACAAACAACACTCTTAATGAGAACTGAACTTGGGAATAGATTATGAAGACACATTTTCTCCTGTGCATTTATACGTCTGTTGTTGAGACTGGCAGTTAGATTTTACCTGGAAAAAGTGTCCTGAAGATTTTGATACCAATGGCAAGGTATGTAAATTGAATAAATTCTTATATGGATAAAACTAAGCTAGCCCAGTCTGGAACAAGAAACTTGACATGACTCTGAAAGACATTGGCTTGACACCATCGAAAACTGATCCATGAATATATTACAGCTTATAAAATAATAAAATAACATATGATGCAATCATTGCCATACAGAAAAGAAGAAGAATAAAATAAAAGACAATATAATAATAATTTCAGAATGAAGGATTAGGAGAAACCAAATACGCGATTGGCATACAGGTAATACGTGACCGAAAGAGAGCAAAGATATGGCTAGACCAAGAAATGTATATTAATGATATGCTGGTAATCTTCTAAATGCAGAATGCAATCCCATATCAACTGCTCTTGACATTAATCAGAAGCATTCCAAAGACATGTGTCCCAAAAGTGAATAAGATAAATATTATATATAGACGGTACCATATTAAGAAGTTATAGGAAGCCTAATGTATGCAGCTCCAGTAAGTCGACTTGACATATCCTTTGCGATGGGGCCTTTATCTAAATTTATCTAAATTGAATTCTCTTAAGATACGAAAGGTGATTTAGAAGGTTTCTCAGACGCAGATTGGGCAGGTGACATCGATGAAATAAAATCGGTAACATATGTATTCAAGTTTCAAGGAGGATGTATATCTTGGATCTCAAAGACACAACCAACAGTCGCACTGTCAACCACACAAGTCGAATACATGGATTTTGCTGCGTCATATCAAGAAGCTGTTTGGCTGAAATCACTATTTGGAGAATTGTATAACTGTAATAATAACATAATATTGCGGTGCGATAATTAAAGTGCCATTAATTTATCGCAGAATATTACATATCATACACGCTCAAAACACATTGATCTTAGACATATTTTTTTATGCGATATTGTTAATGACATCAAAACCCATTGACATTAGACAAAATTTTGTATGCGATATTGTTGATGACAGAATAGATATAGAATACTGAAGACATGACAGCAGATCCGATCACAAACAGTACAAAATTCTACAGCACGATTAGAATATAAATACTGTGTAAAAATACACTTCTTAGTTTTAAATTTCATTTTGGAAATATACATTTGACATGTCATATCAATAAATTGTATCAAATAAAATTTCACTTCTCGTTTCAAATCCGAATACATCAATTCATTAAAAACAGCAGTTAAACGAAAGTTTTGATTCCTTCTATGAAACCAACTTAGAATTGACCAATCGGTTCGAACTGTGCTTGCCTGAGAATTCTGTAGTCGAGATCTTAAAAAAAATGTACTCCCAGAAATTCAACATGACTCCTGAATGTAAAAATTTTCTCAGTTTCACTTCGGAGCGGTATTTGTAGGCGCAGAGATTATTTTTTCACTATTTTAGAAAAAACGTGGCTGATTTGGAAAATGAAGAAGACAGTGCTTGCGTTGGTGAAATAAATTGATTCACTCAGTTTTGAATAGCCTAGTGACATTTGGGCTTTGTTAAAGCCCCAATCCGGAAGAGGCTAAGAAATTGTTATTGTGAATTGGAAGACTGCCAAGCTCGATCCATTTGGTCGTATCATACTAAAGACATTTGGCAATAAGTGCTACAATCGGTATCAGATATTACGTCTTTTATCACAAAATCTGATTAATGCGGGGGGAAATATGTATCTACGCTTGTAGCCAAAGTTTGATTATTTCGAGAAAATTTGAAGAATTTTGAAATTGGTTGGTTACTGTTTTTTTATTGACGTAAATAAAAACGGACGTGGAAAAAGGAAGAAAAAAGAAGTAAGTCCAAATACTTGTATGTAGTTTCCTTTTTTTTTTTTCCATTTACACTCTCTCTTTCTGATTTATATTGCAAAGTTCGTTAACTGAACAGCTGCCCGGAGGATTGTGTGGTGAAATCGGTAATTTGCAGTGATATGGAGCTCCAGAGCGGCACTTGAAATCGCATAAAGAATCTCCAGAATTGAAACTTAACAACAGCTGTCAGTCTGGGAGCCGTGAGCTGAATCGTAGTTGGAAAGTAAAATACTCACAAATGAAAATTTGAAAATAGTTTTGTTTTGTAAAAATTACATAAATAGTGCATAAAATAAGAGGCAAAACACAGACTTCCCGAAAGTTTATAAATTTCTGTTCTGATTCACGTTAGTTATGGATGACACTGCGGCACCACAAACGATAGCAAGACCCACCCCAGCAACAGCAGAGATAATGAAAATAAAAACATCAAACCTAAGCCCAGCGTATTCTTATGTTGTCAAAGCAAAAACATAAACTATTGACAATACTAAAACCTGGAGGATCCAAACATAAACAATACAGAACACATAATATCTAGCGAACCAAAGAATCAAGTTACACCACCAAGCTGAGGAGGATGCAGACCATAACCAATAACAATATTCCCCTCAACATAGAATATCAATTTCACAACGAAATTGAAGCAAGTTGAATCATGAACTGATTTTGAAATCAACAAAGTGGAACATAAACGTACCGCTTGGAGGAATAAATACAACATAAGTGAAATCCAATCCTAACTCCAAGGACAGCCGTCAAAACATAGAATTAATGTAGATGTCATGGTTTTAAGTATTAAATGTAAACATCTTAAATAGGTATAAATGTAAAGCATCTATCCATTGTTTCACATGATTCACTTCTGATGCGAATAACTTATAACTTATTTTGATTGAATAACCTAAAATGGTATAAATTAACACGGAAATTGCGAAGCTATGCGGAAGTGAAAATTTCGAGGATTGGAAGTTCTCCGTGAAGGGAAAAATTACACGAAATAAAGTCGGCTGTCGTATATGTTCCTAATGAGAAAATGAAGAAGCTGGATGTAAGAGGGAGATAAATGTTTTTTTTTTTTTTTGGCTATTCTACTCACGCAAAAACGTAGAGATTTTTTTATAACGTATATACCAGATAAATTTATGATATATATAAGTTGTATTTTCTGAATTTACGTTTCCGAAAAAATCCATCAAAATAACTTTATTAATTTTTCCCATATGCGATTCAGTGAAACCTCAGAAGCTGAACAAGAAATTCTAGAAAAGTCGTCAACTAAAGATATTTTTCTCAAACGACGAAGAAAAATGTGAAGTCTATGATAAATCTCCAAATCGCAAATATCCCTATAAGAAGATCAACTAAAAAATCCGGTCATAAGGGATGAGTATGTAGCCTACATTGCAGCTGATTCTGAAGAGGATCCTAAAACATTGAGAGAAGCTATGAACAGCAACAAACAACACTCTTAATGAGAACTGAACTTGGGAATAGATTATGAAGACACATTTTCTCCTGTGCATTTATACGTCTGTTGTTGAGACTGGCAGTTAGATTTTACCTGGAAAAAGTGTCCTGAAGATTTTGATACCAATGGCAAGGTATGTGAATTGAATAAATCCTTATATGGATAAAACTAAGCTAGCCTAGTCTGGAACAAGAAACTTGACATGACTCTGAAAGACATTGGCTTGACACCATCGAAAACTGATCCATGAATATATTACAGCTTATAAAATAATAAAATAACATATGATGCAATCAATGTCATACAGAAAAGAGGAAGAATAAAATAAAAGACAATAAAATAATAATTTCAGAATGAAGGATTAGGAGAAACCAAATACGCGATTGGCATACAGGTAATACGTGACCGAAAGAGAGCAAAGATATGGCTAGACCAAGGAATGTATATTAATGATATGCTGATAATCTTCAAAATGGCAGAATGCAATCCCATATCAACTGCTCTTGACATTAATCAGAAGCATTCCAAAGATATGTGTCCCAAAAGTGAATAAGATAAATATTATATACAGACGGTACCATATTAAGAAGTTATAGGAAGCCTAATGTATGCAGCTCCAGTAAGTCGACTTGACATATCCTTTGCGATGGGGCCTTTATCTAAATTTATCTAAATTGAATTCTCTTAAGATACGAAAGGTGATTTAGAAGGTTTCTCAGACGCAGATTGGGCAGGTGACATCGATGAAATAAAATCGGTAACATATGTATTCAAGTTTCAAAGAGGATGTATATCTTGGATCTCAAAGACACAACCAACAGTCGCGCTGTCAACCTCACAAGCTGAATACATGGATGCATCATACATTTGCTGCATCATATCAAGAAGCTGTTTGGCTGAAATCACTATTTGGAGAATTGTATAAATTTAATAATAACCTAATATTGCGGTGCGATAATTAAAGTGCCATTAATCGCAGAATATTACATATCATACATGCTCAAAACACATTGATATTAGACATAATTTTTTATGCGATATTGTTAATGACATCAAAACCCACTGACATTAGACAAACTTTTGTATGCGATATTGTTGATGACAGAATAGATATAGAATACTGAAGACATGACAGCAGATCCGATCACAAACAGTACAAAATTCTACAGCACGATTAGAATATAAATACTGTGTAAAAATACACTTCTTAGTTTTAAATTTCATTTTAGAAATATACATTTGACATGTCATATCAATAAATTGTATCAAATAAAATTTCACTTCTCGTGTCAATTCCGAATACATCAATTCATTAAAAACAGCAGTTAAACGAAAGTTTTGATTCCTTCTATGAAACCAACTTAGAATTGACCAATCGGTTCGAACTGTGCTTGCCTGAGGATTCTTTAGTCGAGATCCTAAAAAAAATGTACTCCCAGAAATTCAACATGACTCCTGAATGTAAAAATTTTCTCAGTTTCACTTCGGAGCGGTATTTGTAGGCACAGAGATTATTTTTTCACTATTTTAGAAAAAACGTGGCTGATTTGGAAAATGAAGAAGACAGTGCTTGCGTTGGTGAAATAAATTGATTCACTCAGTTTTGAATAGCCTAGTGAAATTTGGGTTTTGTTAAAGCCCCAATCCGGAAGAGGCTAAGAAATTGCTATTGTGAATTGGAAGACTGCCAAGCTCGATCCATTTGGTCGTATCATACTAAAGACATTTGGCAATAAGTACTACAATCGGTATCAGATATTACGTCTTTTATCACAAAATCTGATTAATGCGGGGGGAAATATGTATCCACGCTTGTAGCCAAAGTTTGTAGCAAAAGTTGATTATTTCGAGAAAATTTGAAGAATTTTGAAATTGGTTGGTTACTGTTTTTTTTATTGACGTAAATAAAAACGGACGTGGAAAAAGGAAGAAAAAAGAAGTAAGTCAAAATACTTGTATGTAGTTTTCTTTTTTTTTTTTTTCATTTACACTCTCTCTTTCTGATTTATATTGCAAAGTTCGTTAACTGAACAGCTGCCCGGAGGATTGTGTGGTGAAATCGGTAATTTGCAGTGATATGGAGATCCAGATCGGCACTTGAAATCGCATAAAGAATCTCCAGAATTGAAACTTGACAACAGCTGTCAGTCTGGGAGCCGTGAGCTGAATCGTAGTTGGAAAGTAAAATACTCACAAAATAAAATTTGAAAATTGAGGATCAAAACATAAACAATACAGAACACATAATATCTAGCGAACCAAAGAATCAAGTTACACCACCAAGCTGAGGAGGATGCAGACCATAAACAATAACAATATTCCCCTCAACATAGAATATCAATTTCACAATGAAATTGAAGCAAGTTGAATCATGAACTGATTGTGAAATCAACAAAGTGAAACATAAACGTACCGTTTAGAGGAATAAATGCAACATAAGTGAAATCCAATCCTAACTCCAAGGACAGCCGTCAAAACATAATATGAATGTAGACGTCATGGTTTTAGGAATTAAATGTAAACATCTTAGATAGGTATAAATGTAAAGCAGCTATCCATTGTTTCGCATGATTCTCTTCTGATGCGAATAACTTATAACTTATTTTGATTGAATAACCTAAAATGGCATAAATTAACACGCAAATTGCGAAGCTATGCGGAAGTGAAAATTTCGAGGATTGGAAGTTCTCCGTGGAGGCATATTTTCAAATAAAAGGATTTTGTAAAGCAGTCCAGGGAACCAACGAAGGGAAGCTAGTTCAGGTAAAATCAGAACTGATTTTACTCTTAGAGAAGTCCAATTATTTGCATATTCGGTATTGTGAGACCGCTAAGGATATATGGGAATTATACAAAGTTCCTTGATGGCCTAATGGTTGCAACATAGTAATCGATTTGAAGGCACCATAAACAAAAATGGAGACATAATTGCCATTGGTGAGCTGGTAAATGACATGTTTCGGCTTAAGCAAACTCAGACGTATTCAGCACAGGAGCAATCTGAGGAATAAGAATTGTGGCACAAACGAGTTGGCCATGCTAGCAGTGAGGCCGTTCAGAAATTGGTTTCAGATACGGCAAATATGCACACCAAAAGAAATTGTATCATATTTCTGAAAGGAAAAATTACACGAAATAAAGTCGGCGTAAGAGCAAATCTGGATTTGGAATTGGTGCATACAGATCTTTGTAGACCAATGGAAATAACCTCATATAGTGGTTCCCACTACATGCTGATTTTCGTTTATGATTACTCTAGAAAAGTATTCGTTTATTTATCGAAAATAAGTCACAGAAAAATTTGCAGAGTTTAAAAACTACTCAGAGGATCAAACAGGATGAAAAGTCAAGGCACTTGAACCGAATACTGTAACGCTATGATGAAACAGATTAAGATTAGCAGCGGTATTCTTCATCAAACAACGATACCGTCTATGGCAGATAGTATGAATAAAGTACTTTGTTTACTCATCGAAGCTAGATTTTAGAAGCAGCTCTTGGCTGAAACCGTAAGTACAGCAGTATATATATTATAAATATAATTCCATGTAGAGGCTTGAAGAACATATGCCCTGAAAAAGTTTGGTCAAGACTAAAACAGTTTAAAGATTTTGGATGCAAGGCTGTCGTATATGTTCCTAATGAGAAAATGAAGAAGCTGGATGTAAGAGGGAGATAAATGTTTGTTTTTTTTTTCTGGCTATTCTACTCACGCAAAAACGTACAGATTTTTTAGTAACGTATATACCAGATAATTACAAGTATAGACGTGGTATTTATTGAATTTACGTTTCCATAAAAATCCCTCAAAATAACTATATTAATTTTTCCCATATGCGATTCAGTGAAACCTCAGAAGCTGAACTAGAAATTATAGAAAAGTCCTCAACTAAAGATATTTTTCTCAAACGATAATCAAGATCCTAAAACATTGAGAGAAGCTATGAACAGCAATTAACAACACTCTTAATGAGAACTGAACTTGGGACCTTGAATTTTGAAATACCACCGGGAAAGAAGGTCATGGACAGTAAGTGGATATTTAAAATGAAGCGAAATGCGAATCTTTAAATATCAAACGACTCAAAGCAAGGCTAGTATTTAAAGAATATTCTCAAAGACATGGCATAGATTATGAAGACACATTTTCTCCTGTTCATCTATACGTCTGTTGTTGAGACTGGCAGTTAGATTTAACCTGGATAAAGGTCCTGAACATTTTGATACCAATGGCAAGGTATGTAAATTGAATAAATCCTTATATGGATAAAACTAAGCTAGCCCAGTCTGGAACAAGAAACTTGACATGACTCTGAAAGATATTGGCTGGACAGCCGTCAAAACATAGAATTAATGTAGATGTCATGGTTTTAAGTATTAAATGTAAACATCTTAAATAGGTATAAATGTAAAGCATCTATCCATTGTTTCACATGATTCACTTCTGATGCGAATAACTTATAACTTATTTTCGTCGTTTTTTCTAAGCTATAATATATTCATGGATCAGTTTTCGACGGTGTCAAGCCAATATCTTTCAGAGTCATGTCAAGTTTCTTGTTCCAGACTGGGCTAGCTTAGTTTTATCCATATAAGGATTTATTCAATTTACATACCTTGCCATTGGTATCAAAATCTTCAGGACACTTTATCCTGGTTAAATCTAACTGCCAGTCTCAACAACAGACGTAGCTGCACAGGAGAAAATGTGTCTTCATAATCTATGCCATATCTTTGAGAATATTCTTTTGATACTAGCCTTGCTTTGAGTCGATCGATATTTAAAGATTCGCATTAAAGATTCGATCGAAAATCTGATTAATACGGGGGGAAATATGTATCTACGCTTGTAGCCAAAGTTTGATTATTTCGAGAAAATTTGTAGAATTTTGAAATTGGTTGGTTACTGTTTTTTTATTGACGTAAATAAAAACGGACGTGGAAAAAGGAAGAAATAAGAAAAAATAAGTAAGTCCAAATACTTGCATGTAGTTTTTTTTTCCATTTACACTCTCTGTTTCTGATTTATATTGCAAAGTTCGTTAACTGAACAGCTGCCCGGAGGATTGTGTGGTGAAATCGGTAATTTGCAGTGATATGGAGCCCCAGAGCGGCACTTGAAATCGCATAAAGAATCTCCAGAATTGAAACTTGACAACAGCTGTCAGTCTGGGAGCCGTGAGCTGATTCGTAGTTAGAAAGTAAAATACCCCCAAAATAAAATTTGTAAATAGTTTTGTTTTGTAAAAATTACATCTGCATCAGCAGAGGTAATGAAAATAAAAACATCAAACCTAAGCTCAGCGTATTCTTATACTGGCAAAGCAAAAACATAAACTATTGACAATACTTAAGACCTGGAGGATCAAAACATAAACAATACAGAACACATAATATCTAGCGAACCAAAGAATCAAGTTACACCACCAAGCTGAGGAGGATGCAGACCATAACCAATAACAATATTCCCCTCAACATAGAATATCAATTTCACAACGAAATTGAAGCAAGTTGAATCATGAACTGATTTTGAAATCAACAAAGTGGAACATAAACGTACCGCTTGGAGGAATAAATACAACATAAGTGAAATCCAATCCTAACTCCAAGGACAGCCGTCAAAACATAGAATTAATGTAGATGTCATGGTTTTAAGTATTAAATGTAAACATCTTAAATAGGTATAAATGTAAAGCATCTATCCATTGTTTCACATGATTCACTTCTGATGCGAATAACTTATAACTTATTTTGATTGAATAACCTAAAATGGTATAAATTAACACGGAAATTGCGAAGCTATGCGGAAGTGAAAATTTCGAGGATTGGAAGTTCTCCGTGAAGGGAAAAATTACACGAAATAAAGTCGGCTGTCGTATATGTTCCTAATGAGAAAATGAAGAAGCTGGATGTAAGAAGGAGATAAATGTTTTTTTTTTTTTTTGGCTATTCTACTCACGCAAAAACGTACAGATTTTTTTATAACGTATATACCAGATAAATTTATGATATATATAAGTTGTATTTTCTGAATTTACGTTTCCGAAAAAATCCATCAAAATAACTTTATTAATTTTTCCCATATGCGATTCAGTGAAACCTCAGAAGCTGAACAAGAAATTCTAGAAAAGTCGTCAACTAAAGATATTTTTCTCAAACGACGAAGAAAAATGTGAAGTCTATGATAAATCTCCAAATCGCAAATATCCCTATAAGAAGATCAACTAAAAAATCCGGTCATAAGGGATGAGTATGTAGCCTACATTGCAGCTGATTCTGAAGAGGATCCTAAAACATTGAGAGAAGCTATGAACAGCAACAAACAACACTCTTAATGAGAACTGAACTTGGGAATAGATTATGAAGACACATTTTCTCCTGTGCATTTATACGTCTGTTGTTGAGACTGGCAGTTAGATTTTACCTGGAAAAAGTGTCCTGAAGATTTTGATACCAATGGCAAGGTATGTAAATTGAATAAATCCTTATATGGATAAAACTAAGCTAGCCCAGTCTGGAACAAGAAACTTGACTTGACTCTGAAAGACATTGGCTTGACACCATCGAAAACTGATCCATGAATATATTACAGCTTATAAAATAATAAAATAACATATGATGCAATCAATGTCATACAGAAAAGAGGAAGAATAAAATAAAAGACAATAAAATAATAATTTCAGAATGAAGGATTAGGAGAAACCAAATACGCGATTGGCATACAGGTAATACGTGACCGAAAGAGAGCAAAGATATGGCTAGACCAAGGAATGTATATTAATGATATTCTGATAATCTTCAAAATGGCAGAATGCAATCCCATATCAACTGCTCTTGACATTAATCAGAAGCATTCCAAAGATATGTGTCCCAAAAGTGAATAAGATAAATATTATATACAGACGGTACCATATTAAGAAGTTATAGGAAGCCTAATGTATGCAGCTCCAGTAAGTCGACTTGACATATCCTTTGCGATGGGGCCTTTATCTAAATTTATCTAAATTGAATTCTCTTAAGATACGAAAGGTGATTTAGAAGGTTTCTCAGACGCAGATTGGGCAGGTGACATCGATGAAATAAAATCGGTAACATATGTATTCAAGTTTCAAAGAGGATGTATATCTTGGATCTCAAAGACACAACCAACAGTCGCGCTGTCAACCTCACAAGCTGAATACATGGATGCATCATACATTTGCTGCATCATATCAAGAAGCTGTTTGGCTGAAATCACTATTTGGAGAATTGTATAAATTTAATAATAACCTAATATTGCGGTGCGATAATTAAAGTGCCATTAATCGCAGAATATTACATATCATACATGCTCAAAACACATTGATATTAGACATAATTTTTTATGCGATATTGTTAATGACATCAAAACCCACTGACATTAGACAAAATTTTGTATGCGATATTGTTGATGACAGAATAGATATAGAATACTGAAGACATGACAGCAGATCCGATCACAAACAGTACAAAATTCTACAGCACGATTAGAATATAAATACTGTGTAAAAATACACTTCTTAGTTTTAAATTTCATTTTAGAAATATACATTTGACATGTCATATCAATAAATTGTATCAAATAAAATTTCACTTCTCGTGTCAATTCCGAATACATCAATTCATTAAAAACAGCAGTTAAACGAAAGTTTTGATTCCTTCTATGAAACCAACTTAGAATTGACCAATCGGTTCGAACTGTGCTTGCCTGAGGATTCTTTAGTCGAGATCCTAAAAAAAATGTACTCCCAGAAATTCAACATGACTCCTGAATGTAAAAATTTTCTCAGTTTCACTTCGGAGCGGTATTTGTAGGCACAGAGATTATTTTTTCACTATTTTAGAAAAAACGTGGCTGATTTGGAAAATGAAGAAGACAGTGCTTGCGTTGGTGAAATAAATTGATTCACTCAGTTTTGAATAGCCTAGTGAAATTTGGGTTTTGTTAAAGCCCCAATCCGGAAGAGGCTAAGAAATTGCTATTGTGAATTGGAAGACTGCCAAGCTCGATCCATTTGGTCGTATCATACTAAAGACATTTGGCAATAAGTACTACAATCGGTATCAGATATTACGTCTTTTATCACAAAATCTGATTAATGCGGGGGGAAATATGTATCCACGCTTGTAGCCAAAGTTTGTAGCAAAAGTTGATTATTTCGAGAAAATTTGAAGAATTTTGAAATTGGTTGGTTACTGTTTTTTTTATTGACGTAAATAAAAACGGACGTGGAAAAAGGAAGAAAAAAGAAGTAAGTCAAAATACTTGTATGTAGTTTTCTTTTTTTTTTTTTCATTTACACTCTCTCTTTCTGATTTATATTGCAAAGTTCGTTAACTGAACAGCTGCCCGGAGGATTGTGTGGTGAAATCGGTAATTTGCAGTGATATGGAGATCCAGATCGGCACTTGAAATCGCATAAAGAATCTCCAGAATTGAAACTTGACAACAGCTGTCAGTCTGAGAGCCGTGAGCTGAATCGTAGTTGGAAAGTAAAATACTCACAAAATAAAATTTGAAAATTGAGGATCAAAACATAAACAATACAGAACACATAATATCTAGCGAACCAAAGAATCAAGTTACACCACCAAGCTGAGGAGGATGCAGACCATAAACAATAACAATATTCCCCTCAACATAGAATATCAATTTCACAATGAAATTGAAGCAAGTTGAATCATGAACTGATTGTGAAATCAACAAAGTGAAACATAAACGTACCGTTTAGAGGAATAAATGCAACATAAGTGAAATCCAATCCTAACTCCAAGGACAGCCGTCAAAACATAATATGAATGTAGACGTCATGGTTTTAAGAATTAAATGTAAACATCTTAGATAGGTATAAATGTAAAGCAGCTATCCATTGTTTCACATGATTCTCTTCTGATGCGAATAACTTATAACTTATTTTGATTGAATAACCTAAAATGGTATAAATTAACACGGAAATTGCGAAGCTATGCGGAAGTGAAAATTTCGAGAATTGGAAGTTCTCCGTGGAGACATATTTTCAAATGAAAGGATTTTGTAAAGCAGTCCAGGGGACCAACAAAAGGAAGCTAGTTCAGGTAAAATCAGAACTGATTTTACTCTTAGAGAAGTCCAATTATTTGCATAGCAGTGAGCAGTGAGGCCGTTCAGAAATTGGTTTCAGATACGGCAAATATGCACACCAAAAGAAATTGGATCATATTTCTGAAAGGAAAAATTACACGAAATAAAGTCGGCGTAATAGTAAATCTGGATTTGGAGTTGGTGCATACAGATCTTTGTAGACCAATGGAAATAACCTCATAATGTGGTTTCCGCTACATGCTGATTTTCGTTGATGATTACTCTAGAAAAGTATTCGTATATTTAACGAAAAGAAGTTACAGAGAAATTAGCAGAGTTTAAGAACTACTCAGAGGATCAAACAGGATGAAAAGTCAAGGCACTTGAACCGAATACTGTAACGCTTAGATGAAGCAGATTAAGATTAGCAGCGGTATTCTTCATCAAACAACGGTACCGTCTATGGCAGATAGGATGAATAAAGTACGTTGTTTACTCATCGAAGCCAGATTTTAGAAGCAGCTCTTGGCTGAAACCGTAAGTAAAGCAGTATATATATTTTAAATAGAATTCCATGTAGAGACTTGAAGAACATATGCCCTACCGTTTACGTTTCCGAAAAAATCCCTCAAAATAACTATATTAATTTTTCCCATATGCGATTCAGTGAAACCTCAGAAGCTGAACAAGAAATTCTAGAAAAGTCGTCAACTAAAGATATTTTTCTCAAACGACGAAGAAAAATGTGAAGTCGATGAGGAATCTCCAAATTGCAAATATCCCTATAAGAAGATCAACTAAAAAATCCGGTCTTAGGGGATGAGTACATTGCAGCTGAGAACTGAACTTGGGACCTTTTTAAATTACCACCGGGAAAGATGGTCATAGACTGTAAGTGGACATTTAAAATGAAGCGAAATGCGAATCTTTAAATATCGATGGACTCAAAGCAAGGCTAGTATCAAAAGAATATTCTCAAAGATATGGCATAGATTATGAAGACACATTTTCTCCTGTGCAGCTACGTCTGTTGTTGAGACTGGCAGTTAGATTTAACCAGGAAAAAGTGTCCTGAAGATTTTGATACCAATGGCAAGGTATGCAAATTGAATAAATCCTTATATGGATAAAACTAAGCTAGCCCAGTCTGGAACAGGAAACTTGACATGACTCTGAAAGATATTGGCTCGACACCATCGAAAACTGATCCATGAATATATTATAGCTTATAAAATAATAATATAACATATGATGCAATCAATGTCATACATAAAAGAAGAAGAATAAAATAAAAGACAATAAAATAATAATATCAGGATGAAGGATTAGAAGAAACCAAATACGCGATTGGCATACAGGTAATACGTGACCGAAAGAGAGCAAAGATATGGCTAGACCAAGAAATGTATATTAATGATATGCTGGTAATCTTCCAAATGACAGAATGCAATCCCATATTAACTGCTCTTGACATTAATCGGAAGCATTCGAAAGATCTGTATCCCAAGAGTGAATAAGATAAAAATTATATACAGAAAGTACCATATTAAGAAGTTATAGGAAGCCTAATGTATATAGCTCCAGTAAGTCGACTTGACATATCCTTTGCGGTGGGGCCTTTATCTAAAATTATCTAAATTGAATTCTCTTAAGATACGAAAGGTGATTTAGAAGGTTTCTCAGAAGCAGATTGGGCAGGCGAAATCGATGAAAGAAAATCGGTAACATATGTATTCAAGCTTCAAGGAGGATGTATATCTTGGATCTCAAAGACACAACCAACAGTCGCGCTGTCAACCTCACAAGCTGAATACATGGATTTTGCTGCATCATATCAAGAAGCTGTTTGGCTGAAATCACTATTTGGAGAATTGTATAAATTTAATAATAACCTAATATTGCGGTGCGATAATTAAAGTGCCATTAATCGCAGAATATTACATATCATACATGCTCAAAACACATTGATATTAGACATAATTTTTTATGCGATATTGTTAATGACATCAAAACCCACTGACATTAGACAAAATTTTGTATGCGATATTGTTGATGACAGAATAGATATAGAATACTGAAGACATGACAGCAGATCCGATCACAAACAGTACAAAATTCTACAGCACGATTAGAATATAAATACTGTGTAAAAATACACTTCTTAGTTTTAAATTTCATTTTAGAAATATACATTTGACATGTCATATCAATAAATTGTATCAAATAAAATTTCACTTCTCGTGTCAATTCCGAATACATCAATTCATTAAAAACAGCAGTTAAACGAAAGTTTTGATTCCTTCTATGAAACCAACTTAGAATTGACCAATCGGTTCGAACTGTGCTTGCCTGAGGATTCTTTAGTCGAGATCCTAAAAAAAATGTACTCCCAGAAATTCAACATGACTCCTGAATGTAAAAATTTTCTCAGTTTCACTTCGGAGCGGTATTTGTAGGCACAGAGATTATTTTTTCACTATTTTAGAAAAAACGTGGCTGATTTGGAAAATGAAGAAGACAGTGCTTGCGTTGGTGAAATAAATTGATTCACTCAGTTTTGAATAGCCTAGTGAAATTTGGGTTTTGTTAAAGCCCCAATCCGGAAGAGGATTGCTATTGTGAATTGGAAGACTGCCAAGCTCGATCCATTTGGTCGTATCATACTAAAGACATTTGGCAATAAGTACTACAATCGGTATCAGATATTACGTCTTTTATCACAAAATCTGATTAATACGGGGGGAAATATGTATCCACGCTTGTAGCCAAAGTTTGTAGCAAAAGTTGATTATTTCGAGAAAATTTGAAGAATTTTGAAATTGGTTGGTTACTGTTTTTTTTATTGACGTAAATAAAAACGGACGTGGAAAAAGGAAGAAAAAAGAAGTAAGTCAAAATACTTGTATGTAGTTTTCTTTTTTTTTTTTTTCATTTACACTCTCTCTTTCTGATTTATATTGCAAAGTTCGTTAACTGAACAGCTGCCTGGAGGATTGTGTGGTGAAATCGGTAATTTGCAGTGATATGGAGATCCAGAGCGGCACTTGAAATCGCATAAAGAATCTCCAGAATTGAAACTTGACAACAGCTGTCAGTCTGGGAGCCGTGAGCTGAATCGTAGTTGGAAAGTAAAATACTCACAAAATAAAATTTGAAAATTGAGGATCAAAACATAAACAATACAGAACACATAATATCTAGCGAACCAAAGAATCAAGTTACACCACCAAGCTGAGGAGGATGCAGACCATAAACAATAACAATATTCCCCTCAACATAGAATATCAATTTCACAATGAAATTGAAGCAAGTTGAATCATGAACTGATTGTGAAATCAACAAAGTGAAACATAAACGTACCGTTTAGAGGAATAAATGCAACATAAGTGAAATCCAATCCTAACTCCAAGGACAGCCGTCAAAACATAATATGAATGTAGACGTCATGGTTTTAAGAATTAAATGTAAACATCTTAGATAGGTATAAATGTAAAGCAGCTATCCATTGTTTCACATGATTCTCTTCTGATGCGAATAACTTATAACTTATTTTGATTGAATAACCTAAAATGGTATAAATTAACACGGAAATTGCGAAGCTATGCGGAAGTGAAAATTTCGAGAATTGGAAGTTCTCCGTGGAGACATATTTTCAAATGAAAGGATTTTGTAAAACAGTCCAGGGGACCAACAAAAGGAAGCTAGTTCAGGTAAAATCAGAACTGATTTTACTCTTAGAGAAGTCCAATTATTTGCATAGCAGTGAGCAGTGAGGCCGTTCAGAAATTGGTTTCAGATACGGCAAATATGCACACCAAAAGAAATTGGATCATATTTCTGAAAGGAAAAATTACACGAAATAAAGTCGGCGTAATAGCAAATCTGGATTTGGAGTTGGTGCATACAGATCTTTGTAGACCAATGGAAATAACCTCATCATGTGGTTTCCGCTACATGCTGATTTTCGTTGATGATTACTCTAGAAAAGTATTCGTATACTTAACGAAAATAAGTTACAGAGAAATTAGCAGAGTTTAAGAACTACTCAGAGGATCAAACAGGATGAAAAGTCAAGGCACTTGAACCGAATACTGTAACGCTTAGATGAAGCAGATTAAGATTAGCAGCGGTATTCTTCATCAAACAACGGTACCGTCTATGGCAGATAGGATGAATAAAGTACGTTGTTTACTCATCGAAGCCAGATTTTAGAAGCAGCTCTTGGCTGAAACCGTAAGTAAAGCAGTATATATATTTTAAATAGAATTCCATGTAGAGACTTGAAGAACATATGCCCTATCGTTTACGTTTCCGAAAAAATCCCTCAAAATAACTATATTAATTTTTCCCATATGCGATTCAGTGAAACCTCAGAAGCTGAACAAGAAATTCTAGAAAAGTCGTCAACTAAAGATATTTTTCTCAAACGACGAAGAAAAATGTGAAGTCGATGAGGAATCTCCAAATTGCAAATATCCCTATAAGAAGATCAACTAAAAAATCCGGTCTTAGGGGATGAGTACATTGCAGCTGAGAACTGAACTTGGGACCTTTTTAAATTACCACCGGGAAAGATGGTCATAGACTGTAAGTGGACATTTAAAATGAAGCGAAATGCGAATCTTTAAATATCGATGGACTCAAAGCAAGGCTAGTATCAAAAGAATATTCTCAAAGATATGGCATAGATTATGAAGACACATTTTCTCCTGTGCAGCTACGTCTGTTGTTGAGACTGGCAGTTAGATTTAACCAGGAAAAAGTGTCCTGAAGATTTTGATACCAATGGCAAGGTATGCAAATTGAATAAATCCTTATATGGATAAAACTAAGCTAGCCCAGTCTGGAACAGGAAACTTGACATGACTCTGAAAGATATTAGCTCGACACCATCGAAAACTGATCCATGAATATATTATAGCTTATAAAATAATAATATAACATATGATGCAATCAATGTCATA
Organism: Coelopa pilipes; assembly: GCA_947389925.1. Lineage (NCBI taxonomy): Eukaryota > Metazoa > Arthropoda > Insecta > Diptera > Coelopidae > Coelopa > Coelopa pilipes. Next base: position 20,720,581 of record OX376696.1, read on the forward strand.
CATAAAAGAAGAAGAATAAAATAAAAGACAATAAAATAATAATTTCAGGATGAAGGATTAGAAGAAACCAAATACGCGATTGGCATACAGGTAATACGTGACCGAAAGAGAGCAAAGATATGGCTAGACCAAGAAATGTATATTAATGATATGCTGGTAATCTTCCAAATGACAGAATTCAATCCCATATTAACTGCTCTTGACATTAATCGGAAGCATTCGAAAGATCTGTATCCCAAGAGTGAATAAGATAAAAATTATATACAGAAAGTACCATATTAAGAAGTTATAGGAAGCCTAATGTATATAGCTCCAGTAAGTCGACTTGACATATCCTTTGCGGTGGGGCCTTTATCTAAAATTATCTAAATTGAATTCTCTTAAGATACGAAAGGTGATTTAGAAGGTTTCTCAGAAGCAGATTGGGCAGGCGAAATCGATGAAAGAAAATCGGTAACATATGTATTCAAGCTTCAAGGAAGATGTATATCTTGGATCTCAAAGACACAACCAACAGTCGCGCTGTCAACCTCACAAGCTGAATACATGGATTTTGCTGCATCATATCAAGAAGCTGTTTGGCTGAAATCACTATTTGGAGAATTGTATAACTTTAATAATAACCTAATATTGCGGTGCGATAATTAAAGTGCCATTAATTTATCGTAGAATATTACATATCATACACGCTCAAAACACATTGATATTAGACATAATTTTTTATGCGATATTGTTGATGACATCAAAACAATCAAAACAAAATTTTGTATGCGATGTTATTGATGACAGAAAATTAGATATAGAATACTGAAGACATGACAGCAGATCCGATCACAAACAGTACAAAATTCTACAGCACGATTAGAATATAAGTACTGTGTAAGAATACACTTCTTAGTTTTAAATTTCATTTTAACAATATATATTTGACATGTCATTTCAATAAATTGTATCAAATAAAATTTCATTTCTCGTTTCAAATCCGAATACATCAATTCATTAAAAACAGCAGTTAAACGAATGTTTTGATTCCTTCTATGAAACCAACTTAGAATTGACCAATCGGTTCGAACTGTGCTTGCCTGAGAATTCTTTGGTCGAGATCCTAAAAAAAATTTACTCCCAAAAATTCAACATGACTCCTGAATGTAAAAATTTACTTGGTTTCACTTCAGCGTGGTATTTGAATTTTAGAAAAAACGTGTCTGATTTGGAAAATGAAGAAGACAGTGCTTGCGTTGGTGAAATAAATTGATTCACTCAGTTTTCAATAGCCTAGTGAAATTTGGGTTTTGTTAAAGCCCCAATCCGGAAGAGGCTAAGAAATTGCTATTGTGAATTGGAAGACTGCCAAGCTCGATCCATTTGGTCGTATCATACTAAAGACATTTGGCAATAAGTGATACAATCGGTATCAGATATTACGACTTTTATCACAAAATCTGATTAATGCGGGGGGAAATATGTATCCACGCTTGTAGTCAAAGTTTAATTATTTCGAGAAAATTTGAAGAATTTTGAAATTGGTTGGTTACTTTTTTTTTTATTGACGTAAATAAAAACGGACGTAGAAAAAGGAAGAAATAAGAAAAAAGAAGTAAGTCCAAATACTTGTATGTAGTTTTCTTCTTTTTTTTTTCCATTTACACTCTCTCTTTCTGATTTATATTGCAAAGTTCGTTAACTGAACAGCTGCCTGGAGGATTGTGTGGTGAAATCGGTAATTTGCAGTGATATGGAGATCCAGAGCGGCACTTGAAATCGCATAAAGAATTTCCAGAATTGAAACTTGACAACAGCTGGTAGCCTGGGAGCCGTGAGCTGATTCGTAGTTGGAAAGTAAAATACCTACAAAATAAAATTTGAAAATAGTACAAATACTTCAAAGAGGCAAAACACAGACGTCCCGAAAGTTTATAAATTTCTGTTCTGATTCACGTTAGTTATGGATGACGCTGCGGCAGCACAAACGATAGCAAGACCCACCCCAGCACCAGCAGAGGTAATGAAAATAAAAACATCAAACCTAAGCTCAGCGTATTCTTATACTGGCAAAGCAAAAACATAAACTATTGACAATACTTAAGACCTGGAGGATCAAAACATAAACAATACAGAACACATAATATCTAGCGAACCAAAGAATCAAGTTACACCACCAAGCTGAGGAGGATGCAGACCATAAACAATAACAATATTCCCCTCAACATAGAATATCAATTTCACAATGAAATTGAAGCAAGTTGAATCATGAACTGATTGTGAAATCAACAAAGTGGAACATATACGTACCGCTTGGAGGAATAAATACAACATAAGTGAAATCCAATCCTAACTCCAAAGACAGCCGTCAAAACATAGAATTAATGTAGATGTCATGGTTTTAAGTATTAAATGTAAACCTCTTAGATAGGAATAAATGTACAGCATCTATCTATTGTTTCACATGATTCACTTCTGATGCGAATAACTTATAACTTATTTTGATTGAATAACATAAAATGGCATAAATTAACACGCAAATTGCGAAGCTATGCGGAAGTGAAAATTTCGAGGATTGGAAGTTCTCCGTGGAGGCATATTTTCAAATGAAATGATTTTGTAAAGCAGTCCAGGGAACCAACGAAGGGAAGCTAGTTCAGGTAAAATCAGAACTGATTTTACTCTTAGAGAAGTCCAATTATTTGCATATTCTGTATTGTGAGACCGCTAAGGATATATGGAATACGCTCGTCAACATTTATGGAGAAGGCCTAATAGGGAGAGTGGGACTTATACAAAAATGTTGCTCTACAAAGCTCCTTGTTTGCCTAATAGTTGCAACATAGCAATCGATTTGAAGGCACCATAAACAAAAATGGAGACATAATTGCCATTGGTGAGCTGGTAAATGACATGTTTCGGATAAAGCAAAATCAGAATCAGAAAGCGTATTCAGCACAAGAGCAACCTAAGAATTAAGAATTGTGGCACAATCGAGTTGGCCATGCTAGCAGTGAGGCCGTTCAGAAATTGGTTTCAGATATGGCAAATATGCACACAAAAAAAAATTGTATCATATGTGTGAAAGGAAAAATTACACGAAATAAAGTCGGCGTAAGAGCAAATCTGGATTTGGAATTGGTGCATACAGATCTTTGTAGACCAATGGAAATAACCTCATATAGTGGTTCCCGCTACATTCTGATTTTCGTTGATTATTACTCTAGAAAGTATTCGTTTATTTATCGAAAAGAAGTCACAGAAAAATTTGCAGAGTTTAAAAACTACTCAGAGGATCAAACAGGATGAAAAGTCAAGGCACTTGAACCGAATACTGTAACGCTAAGATGAAGCAGATTAAGATTTGTAGCGGTATTCACCATCAAACAACGGTACCGTCTATGGCAGATAGGATGAATAAGGTACGTTGTTTACTCATCGAAGCTGGATTAGAGAAGCAGCTCTTGGCTGAAACCGTAAGTACAGAAATATATATATTATAAATATAATTCCACGTAGAGACTGGAGCCCTGAAAAAGCTTGGTCAAGACTAAAACAGTTTAAAGATTTTGGATGTAAGGCTTTCGTATATGTTCCTAATGAGAAAATGAAGAAGCTGGATATAAAAGAAGGTAAATGTTTGTTTTATTTTTTTTTTTTTTTGGCTATTCTACTCATGCAAAAACTTACAAATTTTTTAATAACGTATATACCAGATAATTACAAGTATAGACGTTGTATTTTCTTAATTTACGTTTCCGAAAAAATCCATCAAAATAACTAAATTTTTCACATATGCGATTCAGTGAAACCTCAGAAGCTGAACAAGAAATTCTAGAAAAGTCGTCAACAAAAGATATTTTTCTCAAACGACGAAGAAAAATGTGAAGTCGATGAGGAATCTCCAAATCGCAAATATTCCTATAAGACGATCAACTAAAAAATCCGGTCATAGGGGATGAGTATGTAGCCTACATTGCGGCTGATTGTGAAGAAGATCCTAAAACATTGAGAGAAGCTATGAACAGCAACAAACAACACTCTTAATGAGAACTGAACTTGGGACCTTGAAATTTGAATTACCAACGGAAAGAAGGTCATAGACAGTAAGTGGATATTTAAAATGAAGCGAAATTCGAATCTTTAAATATCCAATGACTCAAAACAAGGCTAGTATCAAAAGAATATTCTCAAAGATTATGAAGACACATTTTCTCCTGTGCATCTATACGTCTGTTGTTGAGACTGGCAGTTAGATTTAACCTGGATAAAGTGTCCTGAAGATTTTGATACCAATGGCAAGGTATGTAAATTGAATAAATCCTTATATGGATAAAACTAAGCTGGCCCAGTCTGAAACAAGAAACTTGACATGACTCTGAAAGATATTGGCTTGACACCGTCGAAAACTGATCCATGAATCTATTATAGCTAATAAAGTAATAAAATAACATATGTTGCAATGTCATACAGAAAATAAGAAGAAGAAAATAAAAGGACAATAAAATGATAATTTCAAGATGATGGATTAGGAGATTACAGGTAATAGGTGACCGAAAGAGAGCAATGATATGGCTAAACCAAGAAATGTATATTAATGATGCGCTGATAATCTTCAAAATGGCAGAATGCAATCCCATATCAACTGCTCTTGACATTAATCAGAAGCATTCGAAAGATATGTGTCCCAAGAGTGAATAAGATAAAAACTATATACAGAAAGTACCATATTAAGAAGTTATAGGATGCCTAATGTATACAGCTCCAGTAAGTCGATTTGACATATTCTTTGCGGTAAATTTATCTAAATTGAATTCTCATAAGATACGAAAGGTGATTTAGAAGGTTTCTCAGAAGCAGATTGGGCAGGCGAAATCGATGAAAGTAAATCGGTAACATATGTATTCAAGTTTCAAGGACAATGTATATCTTGGATCTCAAAGACATAACCAACAGTCGCGCTCTCAACCACACAAGCTGAATACATGGATTTTGATGCATCATGTCAAGAAGCTATTTGGCTGAAATCACTATTTGGAGAATTATATAACTTTAATAATAACATAATATTGCGGTGCGATAATTAAAGTGCCATTAATTTATCGCAGAATATTACATATCATACACGCTCAAAACACATTAATAACACACATCAATTTTTATGTGATATTTTAGATGATATCAAAACCCATTGACATTAGACAAAATTTTGTATGCGATGTTGTTGATGACAGAAAATTAGATATAGAATACTGAAGACATGACAGCAGATCCGATGACAAACAGTACAAAATTCTACAGCACAATTAGAATATAAGTACTATGTAAAAATACACTTCTTAGTTTTAAATTTCATTTTAACATTATACATTTGACTTGTCATTGCAATAAATCGTATCAAATAAAATTTCACTTCTCGTTTCAAATCCGAATACATCAATTCCTTTAAAAATAGCAGTTAAACGAAAGTTTTGATTCCTTCTATGAAACCAACTTAGAATCGACCAATCGGTTCGAACTGTGCTTGCCTGAGAATTCTTTGGTCGAGATCCCAGAAATTCAACATGACTCCTGAATGTAAAAATTTACTCGGTTTCACTTCAGCGCGGTATTTGTAGGCGCAGAGAGTATTTTTTTTCATGATGTTTACCGTAAAAACTCACTGAATAAACATAACTATTTTAGAAATAACGTGTCCGATTTGGAAAATGAAGAAGACAGTGCTGGCGTTGGTGGTTAAGAATTTGACGAAAACGATGAGAATAATATATCAGTTATCTCGCAGAGTTGTTGGAAATGTAGGCGAGTTTGTCATAGATAACAACAGTGTGTAGGAGAGAGGAAAGGATTCTCCCACGGTGCTAACACCGAACGCTTATAAACCATCTTGCCGAAAATTTTCCGAATCCAATAATTCGAGAGCGAGTGCATCTCACGGTGCATGCAAACCACCAACGACAATATTGAAAACTACCAAAAATCAATCCACCAACGTATACTAGTTGATTCCGTGGAATCAATGAAATTAACGGAAAAAATATAATCAAAAAAAAAAAAATCTAAATTCAATCGTTCCAATCCAAGATTAATTTGAGCCTATCCACATTCTTATAAAAGAGGACGAAGATATTCGCGAATGCGAATAAATAAAAACCGAAATAAATTGATTCACTCCAGTTTGAATAGCCAAGGGAAATTTTGGCTTTGTTAAAGCCCCAATGCGGAAGAGGCTAACAAATTGTCATTGTCAAGTGGAAGACTGCCAAGGTCGAGCCATTTTGTCGTATCATACTAAAGACCTTTGGCAATAAGTGCTACAATCGATATCAGATATTACGTCTTTTATCACAAAATCTGATTAATGCGGGAGGAAATATGTATCTACGCTTTAGCCAAAGTTTGATTATTTCGAGAAAATTTGAAGAATTTTTTAAATTGGTTGGTTACTGTTTTTTTATTGACGTAAATAAAAACGGACGTGGAAAAAGAAATAAGAAAAAAGAAGTAAGTAAGTTTGATTTATATTGCAAAGTTCGTTAACTGAACAGCTGCCCGGAGTATTGTCTGGTGAAATCGGTAATTTGCAGTGATATGAAGATCCAGAGCGGCACTTGAAATCGCATAAAGAATCTCCAGAATAAAAACTTGACAACAGCTGTCAGTTTGGGAGCCGTGAGCTGATTCGTAGTTGGAAAGTAAAATACTCCCAAAATAAAATTTGAAAATAGTTTTGTTTTGTAAAAATTACATAAATAGTGCATAAAATAAGAGGCAAAACACAGACTCTGCGTCTGAAATTTGACTTAATTGTAGTGTTACTTTTAGTATTAAGATATAATTGAAAAAAAGTAAAAAAAAAACACAACACAAAATAATGAGAGAACCGAAAGAAAGAATATGTCTTAAGTAAGCTAAAAAAGCATGAGAGCATAAAAAATTCCAAATGCGGGAAAAGAATAACTAAATGCAAAAATAACGAATAAGTAGAAATTTTCCGAAAGTTTATAAATTTCTGTTCTGATTCACGATAGTTATGGATGACGCTGCCGCACCTCTAACGATTTGAAGGCACCATAAACAAAAATGGAGACATAATTGCAAATCATAATGAAGCAAAATCAATTGCACAAGAGCAACCTAAGAATTAAGAATTGTGGCACAATCGAGTTGGCCATGCTAGCAGTGAGGCCGTTCAGAAATTGGTTTCAGATATGGCAAATATGCACACAAAAAAAAATTGTATCATATGTGTGAAAGGAAAAATTACACGAAATAAAGTCGGCGTAAGAGCAAATCTGGATTTGGAATTGGTGCATACAGATCTTTGTAGACCAATGGAAATAACCTCATATAGTGGTTCCCGCTACATTCTGATTTTCGTTGATTATTACTCTAGAAAGTATTCGTTTATTTATCGAAAAGAAGTCACAGAAAAATTTGCAGAGTTTAAAAACTACTCAGAGGATCAAACAGGATGAAAAGTCAAGGCACTTGAACCGAATACTGTAACGCTAAGATGAAGCAGATTAAGATTTGTAGCGGTATTCACCATCAAACAACGGTACCGTCTATGGCAGATAGGATGAATAAGGTACGTTGTTTACTCATCGAAGCTGGATTAGAGAAGCAGCTCTTGGCTGAAACCGTAAGTACAGAAATATATATATTATAAATATAATTCCACGTAGAGACTGGAGCCCTGAAAAAGCTTGGTCAAGACTAAAACAGTTTAAAGATTTTGGATGTAAGGCTTTCGTATATGTTCCTAATGAGAAAATGAAGAAGCTGGATATAAAAGAAGGTAAATGTTTGTTTTATTTTTTTTTTTTTTTTTGGCTATTCTACTCATGCAAAAACTTACAAATTTTTTAATAACGTATATACCAGATAATTACAAGTATAGACGTTGTATTTTCTTAATTTACGTTTCCGAAAAAATCCATCAAAATAACTAAATTTTTCACATATGCGATTCAGTGAAACCTCAGAAGCTGAACAAGAAATTCTAGAAAAGTCGTCAACAAAAGATATTTTTCTCAAACGACGAAGAAAAATGTGAAGTCGATGAGGAATCTCCAAATCGCAAATATTCCTATAAGACGATCAACTAAAAATTCCGGTCATAGGGGATGAGTATGTAGCCTACATTGCGGCTGATTGTGAAGAAGATTCTAAAACATTGAGAGAAGCTATGAACAGCAACAAACAACACTCTTAATGAGAACTGAACTTGGGACCTTGAAATTTGAATTACCAACGGAAAGAAGGTCATAGACAGTAAGTGGATATTTAAAATGAAGCGAAATGCGAATCTTTAAATATCCAATGACTCAAAACAAGGCTAGTATCAAAAGAATATTCTCAAAGATTATGAAGACACATTTTCTCCTGTGCATCTATACGTCTGTTGTTGAGACTGGCAGTTAGATTTAACCTGGATAAAGTGTCCTGAAGATTTTGATACCAATGGCAAGGTATGTAAATTGAATAAATCCTTATATGGATAAAACTAAGCTGGCCCAGTCTGAAACAAGAAACTTGACATGACTCTTAAAGATATTGGCTTGACACCGTCGAAAACTGCTCCATGAATATATTATAGCTTATAAAATAATAAAATAACATATGTTGCAATGTCATACAGAAAAGAAGAAGAAGAAAATAAAAGGACAATAAAATGATAATTTCAAGATGATGGATTAGGAGATTACAGGTAATAGGTGACCGAAAGAGAGCAAAGATATGGCTAAACCAAGAAATGTATATTTATGATGCGCTGATAATCTTCAAAATGGCAGAATGCAATCCCATATCAACTGCTCTTGACATTAATCAGAAGCATTCGAAAGATATGTGTCCCAAGAGTGAATAAGATAAAAACTATATACAGAAAGTACCATATTAAGAAGTTATAGGATGCCTAATGTATACAGCTCCAGTAAGTCGATTTGACATATTCTTTGCGGTAAATTTATCTAAATTGAATTCTCATAAGATACGAAAGGTGATTTAGAAGGTTTTTCAGAAGCAGATTGGGCAGGCGAAATCGATGAAAGTAAATCGGTAACATATGTATTCAAGTTTCAAGGACAATGTATATCTTGGATCTCAAAGACATAACCAACAGTCGCGCTCTCAACCACACAAGCTGAATACATGGATTTTGATGCATCATGTCAAGAAGCTATTTGGCTGAAATCACTATTTGGAGAATTATATAACTTTAATAATAACATAATATTGCGGTGCGATAATTAAAGTGCCATTAATTTATCGCAGAATATTACATATCATACACGCTCAAAACACATTAATAACACACATCAATTTTTATGTGATATTTTAGATGATATCAAAACCCATTGACATTAGACAAAATTTTGTATGCGATGTTGTTGATGACAGAAAATTAGATATAGAATACTGAAGACATGACAGCAGATCCGATGACAAACAGTACAAAATTCTACAGCACAATTAGAATATAAGTACTATGTAAAAATACACTTCTTAGTTTTAAATTTCATTTTAACATTATACATTTGACTTGTCATTTCAATAAATCGTATCAAATAAAATTTCACTTCTCGTTTCAAATCCGAATACATCAATTCCTTTAAAAATAGCAGTTAAACGAAAGTTTTGATTCCTTCTATGAAACCAACTTAGAATCGACCAATCGGTTCGAACTGTGCTTGCCTGAGAATTCTTTGGTCGAGATCCCAGAAATTCAACATGACTCCTGAATGTAAAAATTTACTCGGTTTCACTTCAGCGCGGTATTTGTAGGCGCAGAGAGTATTTTTTTTTCATGATGTTTACCGTAAAAACTCACTGAATAAACATAACTATTTTAGAAATAACGTGTCCGATTTGGAAAATGAAGAAGACAGTGCTGGCGTTGGTGGTTAAGAATTTGACGAAAACGATGAGAATAATATATCAGTTATCTCGTAGAGTTGTTGGAAATGTAGGCGAGTTTGTCATAGATAACAACAGTGTGTAGGAGAGAGGAAAGGATTCTCCCACGGTGCTACCACCGAACGCTTATAAACCATCTTGCCGAAAATTTTCCGAATCCAATAATTCGAGAGCGAGTGCATCTCACGGTGCATGCAAACCACCAACGACAATATTGAAAACTACCAAAAATCAATCCACCAACGTAGACTAGTTGATTCCGTGGAATCAATGAAATTAACGGAAAAAATATAATCAAAAAAAAAAAAAAATCTAAATTCAATCGTTCCAATCCAAGATTAATTTGAGCCTATCCACATTCTTATAAAAGAGGACGAAGATATTCGCGAATGCGAATAAATAAAAACCGAAATAAATTGATTCACTCCAGTTTGAATAGCCAAGGGAAATTTTGGCTTTGTTAAAGCCCCAATGCGGAAGAGGCTAACAAATTGTCATTGTCAAGTGGAAGACTGCCAAGGTCGAGCCATTTTGTCGTATCATACTAAAGACCTTTGGCAATAAGTGCTACAATCGATATCAGATATTACGTCTTTTATCACAAAATCTGATTAATGCGGGAGGAAATATGTATCTACGCTTTAGCCAAAGTTTGATTATTTCGAGAAAATTTGAAGAATTTTTTAAATTGGTTGGTTACTGTTTTTTTATTGACGTAAATAAAAACGGACGTGGAAAAAGAAATAAGAAAAAAGAAGTAAGTAAGTTTGATTTATATTGCAAAGTTCGTTAACTGAACAGCTGCCCGGAGTATTGTCTGGTGAAATCGGTAATTTGCAGTGATATGAAGATCCAGAGCGGCACTTGAAATCGCATAAAGAATCTCCAGAATAAAAACTTGACAACAGCTGTCAGTTTGGGAGCCGTGAGCTGATTCGTAGTTGGAAAGTAAAATACTCCCAAAATAAAATTTGAAAATAGTTTTGTTTTGTAAAAATTACATAAATAGTGCATAAAATAAGAGGCAAAACACAGACTCTGCGTCTGAAATTTGACTTAATTGTAGTGTTACTTTTAGTATTAAGATATAATTGAAAAAAAGTAAAAAAAAACACAACACAAAATAATGAGAGAACCGAAAGAAAGAATATGTCTTAAGTAAGCTAAAAAAGCATGAGAGCATAAAAAATTCCAAATACGGGAAAAGAATAACTAAATGCAAAAATAACGAATAAGTAGAAATTTTCCGAAAGTTTATAAATTTCTGTTCTGATTCACGATAGTTATGGATGACGCTGCCGCACCTCTAACGATTTGAAGGCACCATAAACAAAAATGGAGACATAATTGCAAATCATAATGAAGCAAAATCAATTGCACAAGAGCAACCTAAGAATTAAGAATTGTGGCACAATCGAGTTGGCCATGCTAGCAGTGAGGTCGTTCAGAAATTGGTTTCAGATATGGTAAATATGCACACAAAAAAAAATTGTATCATATGTGTGAAAGGAAAAATTACACGAAATAAAGTCGGCGTAAGAGCAAATCTGGATTTGGAATTGGTGCATACAGATCTTTGTAGACCAATGGAAATAACCTCATATAGTGGTTCCCGCTACATTCTGATTTTCGCTGATTATTACTCTAGAAAGTATTCGTTTATTTATCGAAAAGAAGTCACAGAAAAATTTGCAGAGTTTAAAAACTACTCAGAGGATCAAACAGGATGAAAAGTCAAGGCACTTGAACCGAATACTGTAACGCTAAGATGAAGCAGATTAAGATTTGTAGCGGTATTCACCATCAAACAACGGTACCGTCTATGGCAGATAGGATGAATAAGGTACGTTGTTTACTCATCGAAGCTGGATTAGAGAAGCAGCTCTTGGCTGAAACCGTAAGTACAGAAATATATATATTATAAATATAATTCCACGTAGAGACTGGAGCCCTGAAAAAGCTTGGTCAAGACTAAAACAGTTTAAAGATTTTGGATGTAAGGCTTTCGTATATGTTCCTAATGAGAAAATGAAGAAGCTGGATATAAAAGAAGGTAAATGTTTGTTTTATTTTTTTTTTTTTTTGGCTATTCTACTCATGCAAAAACTTACAAATTTTTTAATAACGTATATACCAGATAATTACAAGTATAGACGTTGTATTTTCTTAATTTACGTTTCCGAAAAAATCCATCAAAATAACTAAATTTTTCACATATGCGATTCAGTGAAACCTCAGAAGCTGAACAAGAAATTCTAGAAAAGTCGTCAACAAAAGATATTTTTCTCAAACGACGAAGAAAAATGTGAAGTCGATGAGGAATCTCCAAATCGCAAATATTCCTATAAGACGATCAACTAAAAATTCCGGTCATAGGGGATGAGTATGTAGCCTACATTGCGGCTGATTGTGAAGAAGATTCTAAAACATTGAGAGAAGCTATGAACAGCAACAAACAACACTCTTAATGAGAACTGAACTTGGGACCTTGAAATTTGAATTACCAACGGAAAGAAGGTCATAGACAGTAAGTGGATATTTAAAATGAAGCGAAATGCGAATCTTTAAATATCCAATGACTCAAAACAAGGCTAGTATCAAAAGAATATTCTCAAAGATTATGAAGACACATTTTCTCCTGTGCATCTATACGTCTGTTGTTGAGACTGGCAGTTAGATTTAACCTGGATAAAGTGTCCTGAAGATTTTGATACCAATGGCAAGGTATGTAAATTGAATAAATCCTTATATGGATAAAACTAAGCTGGCCCAGTCTGAAACAAGAAACTTGACATGACTCTTAAAGATATTGGCTTGACACCGTCGAAAACTGCTCCATGAATATATTATAGCTTATAAAATAATAAAATAACATATGTTGCAATGTCATACAGAAAAGAAGAAGAAGAAAATAAAAGGACAATAAAATGATAATTTCAAGATGATGGATTAGGAGATTACAGGTAATAGGTGACCGAAAGAGAGCAAAGATATGGCTAAACCAAGAAATGTATATTTATGATGCGCTGATAATCTTCAAAATGGCAGAATGCAATCCCATATCAACTGCTCTTGACATTAATCAGAAGCATTCGAAAGATATGTGTCCCAAGAGTGAATAAGATAAAAACTATATACAGAAAGTACCATATTAAGAAGTTATAGGATGCCTAATGTATACAGCTCCAGTAAGTCGATTTGACATATTCTTTGCGGTAAATTTATCTAAATTGAATTCTCATAAGATACGAAAGGTGATTTAGAAGGTTTTTCAGAAGCAGATTGGGCAGGCGAAATCGAAAGTAAATCGGTAACATATGTATTCAAGTTTCAAGGACAATGTATATCTTGGATCTCAAAGACATAACCAACAGTCGCGCTCTCAACCACACAAGCTGAATACATGGATTTTGATGCATCATGTCAAGAAGCTATTTGGCTGAAATCACTATTTGGAGAATTATATAACTTTAATAATAACATAATATTGCGGTGCGATAATTAAAGTGCCATTAATTTATCGCAGAATATTACATATCATACACGCTCAAAACACATTAATAACACACATCAATTTTTATGTGATATTTTAGATGATATCAAAACCCATTGACATTAGACAAAATTTTGTATGCGATGTTGTTGATGACAGAAAATTAGATATAGAATACTGAAGACATGACAGCAGATCCGATGACAAACAGTACAAAATTCTACAGCACAATTAGAATATAAGTACTATGTAAAAATACACTTCTTAGTTTTAAATTTCATTTTAACATTATACATTTGACTTGTCATTTCAATAAATCGTATCAAATAAAATTTCACTTCTCGTTTCAAATCCGAATACATCAATTCCTTTAAAAATAGCAGTTAAACGAAAGTTTTGATTCCTTCTATGAAACCAACTTAGAATCGACCAATCGGTTCGAACTGTGCTTGCCTGAGAATTCTTTGGTCGAGATCCCAGAAATTCAACATGACTCCTGAATGTAAAAATTTACTCGGTTTCACTTCAGCGCGGTATTTGTAGGCGCAGAGAGTCTTTTTTTTCATGATGTTTACCGTAAAAACTCACTGAATAAACATAACTATTTTAGAAATAACGTGTCCGATTTGGAAAATGAAGAAGACAGTGCTGGCGTTGGTGGTTAAGAATTTGACGAAAACGATGAGAATAATATATCAGTTATCTCGCAGAGTTGTTGGAAATGTAGGCGAGTTTGTCATAGATAACAACAGTGTGTAGGAGAGAGGAAAGGATTCTCCCACGGTGCTAACACCGAACGCTTATAAACCATCTTGCCGAAAATTTTCCGAATCCAATAATTCGAGAGCGAGTGCATCTCACGGTGCATGCAAACCACCAACGACAATATTGAAAACTACCAAAAATCAATCCACCAACGTAGACTAGTTGATTCCGTGGAATCAATGAAATTAACGGAAAAAATATAATCAAAAAAAAAAAAAATCTAAATTCAATCGTTCCAATCCAAGATTAATTTGAGCCTATCCACATTCTTATAAAAGAGGACGAAGATATTCGCGAATGCGAATAAATAAAAACCGAAATAAATTGATTCACTCCAGTTTGAATAGCCAAGGGAAATTTTGGCTTTGTTAAAGCCCCAATGCGGAAGAGGCTAACAAATTGTCATTGTCAAGTGGAAGACTGCCAAGGTCGAGCCATTTTGTCGTATCATACTAAAGACCTTTGGCAATAAGTGCTACAATCGATATCAGATATTACGTCTTTTATCACAAAATTTGATTAATGCGGGAGGAAATATGTATCTACGCTTTAGCCAAAGTTTGATTATTTCGAGAAAATTTGAAGAATTTTTTAAATTGGTTGGTTACTGTTTTTTTATTGACGTAAATAAAAACGGACGTGGAAAAAGAAATAAGAAAAAAGAAGTAAGTAAGTTTGATTTATATTGCAAAGTTCGTTAACTGAACAGCTGCCCGGAGTATTGTCTGGTGAAATCGGTAATTTGCAGTGATATGAAGATCCAGAGCGGCACTTGAAATCGCATAAAGAATCTCCAGAATAAAAACTTGACAACAGCTGTCAGTTTGGGAGCCGTGAGCTGATTCGTAGTTGGAAAGTAAAATACTCCCAAAATAAAATTTGAAAATAGTTTTGTTTTGTAAAAATTACATAAATAGTGCATAAAATAAGAGGCAAAACACAGACTCTGCGTCTGAAATTTGACTTAATTGTAGTGTTACTTTTAGTATTAAGATATAATTGAAAAAAAGTAAAAAAAAACACAACACAAAATAATGAGAGAACCGAAAGAAAGAATATGTCTTAAGTAAGCTAAAAAAGCATGAGAGCATAAAAAATTCCAAATACGGGAAAAGAATAACTAAATGCAAAAATAACGAATAAGTAGAAATTTTCCGAAAGTTTATAAATTTCTGTTCTGATTCACGATAGTTATGGATGACGCTGCCGCACCTCTAACGATTTGAAGGCACCATAAACAAAAATGGAGACATAATTGCAAATCATAATGAAGCAAAATCAATTGCACAAGAGCAACCTAAGAATTAAGAATTGTGGCACAATCGAGTTGGCCATGCTAGCAGTGAGGCCGTTCAGAAATTGGTTTCAGATATGGCAAATATGCACACAAAAAAAAATTGTATCATATGTGTGAAAGGAAAAATTACACGAAATAAAGTCGGCGTAAGAGCAAATCTGGATTTGGAATTGGTGCATACAGATCTTTGTAGACCAATGGAAATAACCTCATATAGTGGTTCCCGCTACATTCTGATTTTCGCTGATTATTACTCTAGAAAGTATTCGTTTATTTATCGAAAAGAAGTCACAGAAAAATTTGCAGAGTTTAAAAACTACTCAGAGGATCAAACAGGATGAAAAGTCAAGGCACTTGAACCGAATACTGTAACGCTAAGATGAAGCAGATTAAGATTTGTAGCGGTATTCACCATCAAACAACGGTACCGTCTATGGCAGATAGGATGAATAAGGTACGTTGTTTACTCATCGAAGCTGGATTAGAGAAGCAGCTCTTGGCTGAAACCGTAAGTACAGAAATATATATATTATAAATATAATTCCACGTAGAGACTGGAGCCCTGAAAAAGCTTGGTCAAGACTAAAACAGTTTAAAGATTTTGGATGTAAGGCTTTCGTATATGTTCCTAATGAGAAAATGAAGAAGCTGGATATAAAAGAAGGTAAATGTTTGTTTTATTTTTTTTTTTTGGCTATTCTACTCATGCAAAAACTTACAAATTTTTTAATAACGTATATACCAGATAATTACAAGTATAGACGTTGTATTTTCTTAATTTACGTTTCCGAAAAAATCCATCAAAATAACTATATTAATTTTTCCCATAGGCGATTCAGTGAAACCTCAGAAGCTGAACAAGAAATTCTAGAAAAGTCGTCTACAAAAGATATTTTTCTCAAACGACGAAGAAAAAGGAATCTCCAAATCGCAAATATCCCTATAAGACGATCAACTAAAAAATCCGGTCATAGGGGATAAGTATGTAGCCTACATTGCAGCTGATTGTGAAGAAGATCCTAAAACATTGAGAGAAGCTATGAACAGCAATAAACAACACTCTTAATGAGAACTGAACTTGGGACCTTTTTGAATTACCACCGGGAAAGAAGGTCATAGACAGTAAGTGGATATTTAAAATGAAGCGAAATGCGAATCTTTAAATATCAAACGACTCAAAGCAAGGCTAGTATTTAAAGAATATTCTTAAAGATATGGCATAGATTATGAAGACACATTTTCTCCTGTTCATCTATACGTCTGTTGTTGAGACTGGCAGTTAGATTTAACCTGGATAAAGTCTCCTGAAGATTTTGATACCAATGGCAAGGTATGTAAATTGAATAAATCCTTATATGGATAAAACTAAGCTGGCCCAGTCTGAAACAAGAAACTTGACATGACTCTTAAAGATATTGGCTTGACACCGTCGAAAACTGATCCATGAATATATTATAGCTTATAAAATAATAAAATAACATATGTTGCAATGTCATACAGAAAATAAGAAGAAGAAAATAAGAGGACAATAAAATGATAATTTCAAGATGAAGGATTAGGATATTACAGGTAATACGTGACCGAAAGAGAGCAAAGATATGGCTAAACCAAGAAATGTATATTAATGATGCGCTGATAATCTTCAAAATGGCAGAATGTAATCCCATATCAAGTGCTCTTGACATTAATCAGAAGCATTTGAAAGATATGTGTCCCAAGAGTGAATAAGATAAAAACTATATACAGAAAGTACCATATTAAGAAGTTATAGGAAGCCTAATGTATACAGCTCCAGTAAGTCGATTTGACATATTCTTTGCGGTAAATTTATCTAAATTGAATTCTCATAAGATACGAAAGGTGATTTAGAAGGTTTCTCAGAAGCAGATTGGGCAGGCGAAATCGATGAAAGAAAATCGGTAACATATGTATTCAAGTTTCAAGGACAATGTATATCTTGGATCTCAAAGACATAACCAACAGTCGCGCTCTCAACCACACAAGCTGAATACATGGATTTTGATGCATCATGTCAAGAAGCTATTTGGCTGAAATCACTATTTGGAGAATTATATAACTTTAATAATAACATAATATTGCGGTGCGATAATTAAAGTGTCATTAATTTATCGCAGAATATTACATATCATACACGCTCAAAACACATTAATAATACACATCATTTTTTATGTGATATTTTAGATGACATCAAAACCCATTGACATTAGACAAAATTTTGTATGCGATGTTGTTGATGACAGAAAATTAGATAAAATACTGAGGACATGACAGCAGATCCGATGACAAACAGTACAAAATTCTACAGCACAATTAGAATATAAGTACTATGTAAAAATACACTTCTTAGTTTTAAATTTCATTTTAACATTATACATTTGACATGTCATTTCAATAAATCGTATCAAATAAAATTTCACTTCTCGTTTCAAATCCGAATACATCAATTCCTTTAAAAATAGCAGTTAAACGAAAGTTTTGATTCCTTCTATGAAACCAACTTAGAATCGACCAATCGGTTCGAACTGTGCTTGCCTGAGAATTCTTTGGTCGAGATCCCAGAAATTCAACATGACTCCTGAATGTAAAAATTTACTCGGTTTCACTTCAGCGCGGTATTTGTAGGCGCAGAGAGTCTTTTTTTTCATGATGTTTACCGTAAAAACTCACTGAATAAACATAACTATTTTAGAAATAACGTGTCCGATTTGGAAAATGAAGAAGACAGTGCTGGCGTTGGTGGTTAAGAATTTGACGAAAACGATGAGAATAATATATCAGTTATCTCGCAGAGTTGTTGGAAATGTAGGCGAGTTTGTCATAGATAACAACAGTGTGTAGGAGAGAGGAAAGGATTCTCCCACGGTGCTAACACCGAACGCTTATAAACCATCTTGCCGAAAATTTTCCGAATCCAATAATTCGAGAGCGAGTGCATCTCACGGTGCATGCAAACCACCAACGACAATATTGAAAACTACCAAAAATCAATCCACCAACGTAGACTAGTTGATTCCGTGGAATCAATGAAATTAACGGAAAAAATATAATCAAAAAAAAAAAAAAATCTAAATTCAATCGTTCCAAGATTAATTTGAGCCTATCCACATTCTTATAAAAGAGGACGAAGATATTCGCACATGCGAATAAATAAAAACCGAAATAAATTGATTTACTCGATTTTTGAATAGCCAGGTGAAATTTGGGCTTTTTTAAAGCCCCAATCCGGAAGAGGCTAAGAAATTGCTATTGTGAATTGGAAGACTGCCAAGCTCGATCCATTTGGTCGTATCATACTAAAGACATTTGGCAATAAGTGCTACAATCGGTATCAGATATTACGTCTTTTATCATAAAATCTGATTAATGCGGGGGGAAATATGTATCTTCGCTTGTAGCCAAATTTCAATTATATCGAGAAAATTTGTGAATTTTGAAACTAGTTGGTTACTGTTTTGTTATTGACGTAAATAAAAACGGACGTGGAAAAAGGAAGAAATAAGAAAAAAGAAGTAAGTCTGATTTATATTGCAAAGTTCGTTAACTGAACAGCTGCCCGGAGGATTGTGTGGTGAAATCGGTAATTTGCAGTGATATGGAGCTCCAGAGCGGCACTTGAAATCGCATAAAGAATCTCCAGAATTAAAACTTGACAACAGCTGTCAGTCTGGGAGCCGTGAGCTGATTCGTAGTTGGAAAGTAAAATACTCCCAAAATAAAATTTGAAAATTGTTTTGTTTTGTAAAAGTTACATAAATAGTGCATAAAATAAGAGGCAAAACATAGACTCTGCGTCTGAAATTTGACTTAATTGTAGTGTTACTTTTAGTGTTAAGATATAATTGAAAAAAAGTAAAAAGAAACACAACACAAAATAATGAGAGAACCGAAAGAAAGAATATGCCTTAAGTAAGCATAAAAAGCATGAGAGTATGAAAAATTCCAAATATAGGTAATATACGTGAAAAGAATAACTAAATGCAAAAATAACGAATAAGTAGAAATTTCCGAAAGTTTATAAATTTCTGATTTCCACTCAGATCATTATGAACTCTAGAAAAGTATTCATTTATTTAACGAAAAGAAGTCACAGATAAATTTGCAGAGTTTAAAAACTACACAGAGGATCAAACAGGATGAAAAGTCAAGGCACTTGAACCGAATACTGTAACGGTAAGATGAAGCAGATTAAGATTTGTAGCGGTATTCACCATCAAACAACGGTACCGTCTATGGCAGATAGGGTGAATAAGGTACGTTGTTTACTCATCGAAGCTGGATTAGAGAAGCAGCTCTTGGCTGAAACCGTAAGTACAGATATATATATATATATTATAAATATAATTCCACGTAGAGACTGGAGCCCTGAAAAAGCTTGGTCAAGACTAAAACAGTTTAAAGATTTTGGATGTAAGGCTGTCGTATATGTTCCTAATGAGAAAATGAAGAAGCTGGATATAAAAGAAGGTAAATGTTTGTTTAATTTTTTTTTTTTTGGCTATTCTACTATTCATGCAAAAACTTACAAATTTTTTAATAGCGTATATCCCAGATAATTACAAGTATAGACGTTGTATTTTTTTAATTTACGTTTCCGAAAAAATCCATCAAAATAACTATATTAATTTTTCCCATATGCGATTCAGTGAAACCTCAGAAGCTGAACAAGAAATTCTAGAAAGGTGTCAACTAATGATATTGTTCTCAAACGATGAAGAAAAATGTGAAGTCGATGAGGAATCTCCAAATCGCAAATATTCCTATAAGACGATCAACTAAAAAATCCGGTCATAGGGGATGAGTATGTAGCCTACATTGCGGCTGATTCAGAAGAAGATCCTAAAACATTGACAGAAGCTATGAACAGCAACAGCACTCTTAATGAGAACTGAACTTGGGACCTTTTTGAATTACCACCGGGAAAGAAAGTCATAGACAGTAAGTGAACATTTAAAATGAAGCGAAATGCGAATCTTTAAATATCGAACGACACAACAAGCTAGTATCAATAGAATATACTCAATGATATGGCATAGATTATGAAGACACATTTTCTCCTGTGCATCTATACGTCTGTTGTTGAGACTGGCAGTTAGATTTAACCTGTATAAAGTGTCCTGAAGATTTGGTATAATGGCAAGGTATGTAAATTGAATAAATCCTTATATGGATAAAACTAAGCTGGTCCAGTCTGAAACAAGAAACTTGACATGACTCTGAAAGATATTGGCTTGACACCGTCGAAAACTGATGCATGAATCTATTATAGCTAATAAAGTAATAAAATAACATATGTTGCAATGTCATACAGAAAATAAGAAGAAGAAAATAAAAGGACAATAATATGATAATTTCAAGATAAAGGATTAGGAGATTACAGGTAATACGTGACTGAAAGAGAGCAAAGATATGGCTAAACCAAGAAATGTATATTAATGATGCGCTGTAATCTTCAAAATGGCAGAATGCAATCCCATATCAACTTTTCTTGACATCAATCAGAAGCATTCGAAAGATATGTGTCCCAAGAGTGAATAAGATAAAAATTATATACAGAAAGTACCATATTAAGAAGTTATAGGAAGCCTAATGTATACAGCTCCAGTAAGTCGACTTGACATATCCTTTGCGGTGGGGCTTTTATCTAAATTTATCTAAATTGAATTCTCATAAGATGGGAAAGGTGAAGGGTTTTCAGACGCAGATTGGGCAGGTGAAATCGATGAAAGAAAATCGGTAACATATGTATTCAAGTTTCAAGGAGGATGTATATGTTGGATCTCAAAGACACAACCAACAGTCGCGCTCTCAACTACACAAGCTGAATACATGAATTTTGATGCATCATGTCAAGAAGCTATTTGGCTGAAATCACTATTTGGAGAATTGTATAACATTAATAATAACGTAATATTGCGGTGCGATAATTAAAGTGCCATTAATTTAGAATATTACATATAATACACGCTGAAAACACATTGATATTAGACATCATTTTTTATGCGCTTTGTAGATGACATCAAAACCCATTGACATTAGACAAACTTTTGTATGCGATATTGTTGATGACAGAAAATTAGATATAGAATACTGAAGACATGAGAGCAGATGCGATGACAAACAGTACAAAATTCTACAGCACGATTAGAATATAAGTACTGTGTAAAAATACACTTCTTAGTGTTAAATTTCATTTTAGCAATATACATTTGACATGTCATTTCAATAAATCCTATCAAATAAAATTTCACTTTCGTTTCAAATCCGAATACATCAATACATTAAAAACAGCAGTTAAACGAAAGTTTTGATTCCTTCTATGAAACCAACTTAGAATTGACCGATCGGTTCGAACTGTGCTTGCCTGAGAATTCTTTGGTCGAGATCCTAAGAAAAATTTACTCTCAGAAATTCAACATGACTTCTGAATGCAAAAATTTACTCGGTTTCGCTTCAGCACGGTATTTGTAGGCGCAGAGAGTATTATTTTCACGATGTTTACCGTAAAAACTCACTGAATAAACATAACTATTTTAGAAAAAACGTGTCCGATTTGGAAAATGAAGAAGACAGTGCTGGCGTTGGTGGTTAAGAATTTGACGAAAATGATGAGAATAATATATCAGCAATCTCGCAGAGTTGTGTGAAATGTGGGCGAGTTTGTCATAGATAACAACAGTGTGTAGGAGAGAGGAAAGGATTCTCCCACGGTGCTAACACCGAACGCTTATAAACCACCTTGCCGAAAATTTTCCGAATCCAATAATTCGAGAGCGAGTGCATCTCACGGTGCATGCAAACCACCAACGACAATATTGAAAACTACCAAAAATCAATCCACCAACGTAGACTAGTTGATTCCGTGGAATCAATGAAATTAACGGAAAAAATATAATCAAAAAAAAAAAAAAGAATCTAAATTCAATCGTTCCAAGATTAATTTGAGCCTATCCACATTCTTATAAAAGAGGACGAAGATATTCGCACATGCGAATAAATAAAAACCGAAATAAATTGATTTACTCGATTTTTGAATAGCCAGGTGAAATTTGGGCTTTTTTAAAGCCCCAATCCGGAAGAGGCTAAGAAATTGCTATTGTGAATTGGAAGACTGCCAAGGTCGCTCCATTTGGTCGTATCATACTAAAGACATTTGGCAATAAGTGCTACAATCGGTATCAGATATTACGTCTTTTATCATAAAATCTGATTAATGCGGGGGGAAATATGTATCTTCGCTTGTAGCCAAATTTCAATTATATCGAGAAAATTTGTGAATTTTGAAACTAGTTGGTTACTGTTTTTTTATTGACGTAAATAAAAACGGACGTGGAAAAAGGAAGAAATAAGAAAAAAGAAGTAAGTCTGATTTATATTGCAAAGTTCGTTAACTGAACAGCTGCCCGGAGGATTGTGTGGAGAAATCGGTAATTTGTAGTGATATGGAGCTCCAGAGCGGCACTTGAAATCGCATAAAGAATCTCCAGAATTAAAACTTGACAACAGCTGTCAGTCTGGGAGCCGTGAGCTGATTCGTAGTTAGAATATAAAATACTCCCAAAATAAAATTTGAAAATTGTTTTGTTTTGTAAAAGTTACATAAATAGTGCATAAAATAAGAGCAAAACATAGACTCTGCGTCTGAAATTTGCCTTAATTGCAGTGCTACTTTTAGTGTTAAGATATAATTGAAAAAAAGTAAAAAAAAAACACAACACAAAATAATGAGAGAACCGAAAGAAAGAATATGCCTTAAGTAAGCATAAAAAGCATGAGAGCATGAAAAATTCCAAATATAGGTAATATACGTGAAAAGAATAACTAAATGCAAAAATAACGAATAAGTAGAAATGTTCCGAAAGTTTATAAATTTCTGTTCTGATTCACGATAGTTATGGACGACGCTGCCGCACCTCAATCGATTTGAAGGCACCATAAACGAAAATGGAGACATAATTGCAAATCATAATGAAGCAAAATCAATTGCACAAGAGCAACCTAAGAATTAAGAATTGTGGCACAATCGAGTTGGCCATGCTAGCAGTGAGGCCGTTCAGAAATTGGTTTCAGATATGGCAAAAATGCACACAAAAAAAAATTGTATCATATGTGTGAAAGGAAAAATTACACGAAATAAAGTCGGCGTAAGAGCAAATCTGGATTTGGAATTGGTGCATACAGATCTTTGTAGACCAATGGAAATAACCTCATATAGTGGTTCCCGCTACATTCTGATTTTCGTTGATTATTACTCTAGAAAGTATTCGTTTATTCATCGAAAAGAAGTCACAGAAAAATTTGCAGAGTTTAAAAACTACACAGAGGATCAAACAGGATGAAAAGTCAAGGCACTTGAACCGGATACTGTAACGCTAAGATGAAGCAGATTAAGATTAGCAGCGGTATTCATCATCAAACAACGGTACCATCTATGGCAGATAGGGTGAATAAGGTACGTTGTTTACTCATCGAAGCTGGATTAGAGAAGCAGCTCTTGGCTGAAACCGTAAGTTCAGCAATATATATATTATAAACAGAATTCCACGTAGAGGCTGGAAGAACATATGCCCTATAAAAGCTTGGTCAAGACTAAAACAGTTTAAAGATTTTGGATGTAAGACTGTCGTATATGTTCCTAATGAGAAAATGAAGAAGCTGGATATAAAAGAAGGTAAATGTTTGTTTTTTTTTTTTTTTTTTTGGCTATTCTACTCATGCAAAAACTTACAAATGTTTTAAATAACGTATATACCAGATAATTACAAGTATAGACGTTGTATTTTTTTAGTTTACGTTTCCGAAAAAATCCATCAAAATAACTAAATTTTTCACTTATGCGATTCAGTGAAACCTCAGAAGCTGAACAAGAAATTCTAGAAAAGTCGTCAACAAAAGATATTTTTCTCAAACGACGAAGAAAAATGTGAAGTCGATGAGGAATCTCCAAATCGCAAATATTCCTATAAGACGATCAACTAAAAAATCCGGTCATAGGGGATGAGTATGTAGCCTACATTGCGGCTGATTCAGAAGAAGATCCTAAAACATTGACAGAAGCTATGAACAGCAACAGCACTCTTAATGAGAACTGAACTTGGGACCTTTTCGAATTACCACCGGGAAAGAAAGTCATAGACAGTAAGTGAACATTTAAAATGAAGCGAAATGCGAATCTTTAAATATCGAACGACACAACAAGCTAGTATCAATAGAATATTCTCAATGATATGGCATAGATTATGAAGACACATTTTCTCCTGTGCATCTATACGTCTGTTGTTGAGACTGGCAGTTAGATTTAACCTGTATAAAGTGTCCTGAAGATTTGGTATAATGGCAAGGTATGTAAATTGAATAAATCCTTATATGGATAAAACTAAGCTGGCCCAGTCTGAAACAAGAAACTTGACATGACTCTGAAAGATATTGGCTTGACACCGTCGAAAACTGATCCATGAATATATTATAGCTAATAAAGTAATAAAATAGCATATGTTGCAATGTCATACAGAAAATAAGAAGAAGAAAATAAAAGGACAATAATATGATAATTTCAAGATAAAGGATTAGGAGATTACAGGTAATACGTGACCGAAAGAGAGCAAAGATATGGCTAAACCAAGAAATGTATATTAATGATGCGCTGTAATCTTCAAAATGGCAGAATGCAATCCCATATCAACTTTTCTTGACATCAATCAGAAGCATTCGAAAGATATGTGTCCCAAGAGTGAATAAGATAAAAATTATATACAGAAAGTACCATATTAAGAAGTTATAGGAAGCCTAATGTATACAGCTCCAGTAAGTCGACTTGACATATCCTTTGCGGTGGGGCCTTTATCTAAATTTATCTAAATTGAATTCTCATAAGATACGAAAGGTGATTTAGAAGGTTTCTCAGACGCAGATTGGGCAGGTGAAATCGATGAAAGAAAATCGGTAACATATGTATTCAAGTTTCAAGGAGGATGTATATGTTGGATCTCAAAGACACAACCAACAGTCGCGCTCTCAACCACACAAGCTGAATACATGGATTTTGATGCATCATGTCAAGAAGCTATTTGGCTGAAATCACTATTTGGAGAATTGTATAACATTAATAATAACATAATATTGCGCTGCGATAATTAAAGTGCCATTAATTTATCGCAGAATAATACATATCATACACGCTCAAAACACATTGATATTAGACATAATTTTTTATGCGTTATTGTAGATGACAGAAAATTAGATATAGAATACTGAAGATATGAGAGCAGATGCGATGACAAACAGTACAAAATTCTACAGCACGATTAGAATAGAAGTACTGTGTAAAAATACACTTCTTAGTGTTAAATTTCATTTTAGCAATATACATTTGACATGTCATTTCAATAAATCGTATCAAATAAAATTTCACTTTCGTTTCAAATCCGAATACATCAATACATTAAAAACAGCAGTTAAACGAAAGTTTTGATTCCTTCTATGAAACCAACTTAAAATTGACCGATCGGTTCGAACTGTGCTTGCCTGAGAATTCTTTGGTCGAGATCCTAAGAAAAATTTAGTCTCAGAAATTCAACATGACTTCTGAATGTAAAAATTTACTCGATTTCACTTCAGTGCGGTATTGTAGGCGCAGAGAGTATTTTTTTCACGATGTTTACCGTAAAAACTCACTGAATAAACATAACTATTTTAGAAAAAACGTGTCCGATTTGGAAAATGAAGAAGACAGTGCTGGCGTTGGTGGTTAAGAATTTGACGAAAATGATGAGAATAATATATCAGCAATCTCGCAGAGTTGTGTGAAATGTGGGCGAGTTTGTCATAGATAACAACAGTGTGTAGGAGAGAGGAAAGGATTCTCCCACGGTGCTAACACCGAACACTTATAAACCACCTTGCCGAAAATTTTGCGAATCCAATAATTCGAGAGCGAGTGCATCTCACGGTGCATGAAAACCACCAACGACAATATTGAAAACTACCAAAAATCAATCCACCAACGTAGACTAGTTGATTCCGTGGAATCTATGAAATTAACGGAAAAAATATAATCAAAAAAAAAAAAAAAATCTAAATTCAATCGTTCCAATCCAGGATTAATTTGAGCCTATCCACATTCTTATAAAAGAGAACGAAGATATTCGCAAATGCGAATAAATAAAAACCGAAATAAATTGATTTACTCGATTTTTGAATAGCCAGGAGAAATTTGGGCTTTTTTAAAGCCCCAATCCGGAAGAGGCTAAGAAATTGCTATTGTGAATTGGAAGACTGCCAAGGTCGCTCCATTTGGTCGTATCATACTAAAGACATTTGGCAATAAGTGCTACAATCGGTATCAGATATTACGTCTTTTATCATAAAATCTGATTAATGCGGGGGGAAATATGTATCTTCGCTTGTAGCCAAATTTCAATTATATCGAGAAAATTTGTGAATTTTGAAACTAGTTGGTTACTGTTTTTTTATTGACGTAAATAAAAACGGACGTGGAAAAAGGAAGAAATAAGAAAAAAGAAGTAAGTCTGATTTATATTGCAAAGTTCGTTAACTGAACAGCTGCCCGGAGGATTGTGTGGTGAAATCGGTAATTTGCAGTGATATGGAGCTCCAGAGCGGCACTTGAAATCGCATAAAGAATCTCCAGAATTAAAACTTGACAACAGCTGTCAGTCTGGGAGCCGTGAGCTGATTCGTAGTTGGAAAGTAAAATACTCCCAAAATAAAATTTGAAAATTGTTTTGTTTTGTAAAAGTTACATAAATAGTGCATAAAATAAGAGGCAAAACATAGACTCTGCGTCTGAAATTTGACTTAATTGTAGTGTTACTTTTAGTGTTAAGATATAATTGAAAAAAAGTAAAAAGAAACACAACACAAAATAATGAGAGAACCGAAAGAAAGAATATGCCTTAAGTAAGCATAAAAAGCATGAGAGTATGAAAAATTCCAAATATAGGTAATATACGTGAAAAGAATAACTAAATGCAAAAATAACGAATAAGTAGAAATGTTCCGAAAGTTTATAAATTTCTGTTCTGATTCACGATAGTTATGGATGACGCTGCCGCACCTCAATCGATTTGAAGGCACCATAAACAAAAATGGAGACATAATTGCAAATCATAATGAAGCAAAATCAATTGCACAAGAGCAACCTAAGAATTAAGAATTGTGGCACAATCGAGTTGGCCATGCTAGCAGTGAGGCCGTTCAGAAATTTCAGATATGGCAAATATGCACACAAAAAAAAATTGTATCATATGTGTGAAAGGAAAAATTACACGAAATAAAGTCGGCGTAATAGCAAATCTGGATTTGGAATTGGTGCATACAGATCTTTGTAGACCAATGGAAATAACCTCATATAGTGGTTCCCGCTACATTCTGATTTTCGTTGATTATTACTCTAGAAAGTATTCGTTTATTTATCGAAAAGGAGTCACAGAAAAATTTGCAAAGTTTAAAATCTACACAGAGGATCAAACAGGATGAAAAGTTAAGGCACTTGAACCGGATACTGTAACGCTAAGATGAAGCAGATTAAGATTAGCAGCGGTATTCATCATCAAACAACGGTACCGTCTATGGCAGATAGGGTGAATAAGGTACGTTGTTTACTCATCGAAGCTGGATTAGAGTAGCAGCTCTTGGCTGAAACCGTAAGTACAGCAATATATATATTATAAACAGAATTCCACGTAGAGGCTGGAAGATCATATGCCCTGAAAAAGCTTGGTCAAGTCTAAAACAGTTTAAAGATTTTGGATGTAAGGCTGTCGTATATGTTCCTAATGAGAAAATGAAGAAGCTGGATATAAAAGCAGGTAAATGTTTGTTTTTTTTTTTTGGCTATTCTACTCATGCAAAAACTTACAAATTTTTTAATAACGTATATACCAGATAATTACAAGTATAGACGTTGTATTTTTTTAATTTACGTTTCCGAAAAAATCCATCAAAATAACTATATTAATTTTTCCCATATGCGATTCAGTGAAACCTCAGAAGCTGAACAAGAAATTCT
Organism: Coelopa pilipes; assembly: GCA_947389925.1. Lineage (NCBI taxonomy): Eukaryota > Metazoa > Arthropoda > Insecta > Diptera > Coelopidae > Coelopa > Coelopa pilipes. Next base: position 20,749,087 of record OX376696.1, read on the forward strand.
AGAAAGGTGTCAACTAAAGATATTGTTCTCAAACGATGAAGAAAAATGTGAAGTCGATGAGGAATCTCCAAATCGCAAATATTCCTATAAGACGATCAACTAAAAAATCCGGTCATAGGGGATGAGTATGTAGCCTACATTGCGCCTGATTCAGAAGAAGATCCTAAAACATTGACAGAAGCTATGAACAGCAACAGCACTCTTAATGAGAACTGAACTTGGGACCTTTTTGAATTACCACCGGGAAAGAAAGTCATAGACAGTAAGTGAACATTTAAAATGAAGCGAAATGCGAATCTTTAAATATCGAACGACACAACAAGCTAGTATCAATAGAATATTCTCAATGATATGGCATAGATTATGAAGACACATTTTCTCCTGTGCATCTATACGTCTGTTGTTGAGACTGGCAGTTAGATTTAACCTGTATAAAGTGTCCTGAAGATTTGGTATAATGGCAAGGTATGTAAATTGAATAAATCCTTATATAGATAAAACTAAGCTGGCCCAGTCTGAAACAAGAAACTTGACATGACTCTGAAAGATATTGGCTTGACACCGTCGAAAACTGATCCATGAATCTATTATAGCTAATAAAGTAATAAAATAACATATGTTGCAATGTCATACAGAAAATAAGAAGAAGAAAATAAAAGGACAATAATATGATAATTTCAAGATAAAGGATTAGGAGATTACAGGTAATACGTGACTGAAAGAGAGCAAAGATATGGCTAAACCAAGAAATGTATATTAATGATGCGCTGTAATCTTCAAAATGGCAGAATGCAATCCCATATCAACTTTTCTTGACATCAATCAGAAGCATTCGAAAGATATGTGTCCCAAGAGTGAATAAGATAAAAATTATATACAGAAAGTACCATATTAAGAAGGTATAGGAAGCCTAATGTATACAGCTCCAGTAAGTCGACTTGACATATCCTTTGCGGTGGGGCCTTTATCTAAATTTATCTAAATTGAATTCTCATAAGATACAAAAGGTGATTTAGAAGGTTTCTCAGACGCAGATTGGGCAGGTGAAATCGATGAAAGAAAATCGGTAACATATGTATTCAAGTTTCAAGGAGGATGTATATGTTGGATCTCAAAGACACAACCAACAGTCGCGCTCTCAACCACACAAGCAGAATACATGGATTTTGATGCATCATGTCAAGAAGCTATTTGGCTGAAATCACTATTTGGAGAATTGTATAACATTAATAATAACATAATATTGCGGTGCGATAATTAAAGTGCCATTAATTTATCGCAGAATAATACATATCATACACGCTCAAAACACATTGATATTAGACATAATTTTTTATGCGTTATTGTAGATGACAGAAAATTAGATATAGAATACTGAAGACATGACAGCAGATCCGATGACAAACAGTACAAAATTCTACAGCACGATTAGAATGTAAGTACTGTGTAAAAATACACTTCTTAGTGTTAAATTTCATTTTAGCAATATACATTTGACATGTCATTTCAATAAATCGTATCAAATAAAATTTCACTTTCGTTTCAAATCCGACTACATCAATATATTAAAAACAGCAGTTAAACGAAAGTTTTGATTCCTTCTATGAAACCAACTTAGAATTGACCGATCGGTTCGAACTGTGCTTGCCTGAGAATTCTTTGGTCGAGATCCTAAGAAAAATTTACTCTCAGAAATTCAACATGACTTCTGAAAGCAAAAATTTACTCGGTTTCGCTTCAGCACAGTATTTGTAGGCGCAGAGAGTATTATTTTCACGATGTTTACCGTAAAAACTCACTGAATAAACATAACTATTTTAGAAAAAACGTGTCCGATTTGGAAAATGAAGAAGACAGTGCTGGCGTTGGTGGTTAAGAATTTGACGAAAATGATGAGAATAATATATCAGCAATCTCGCAGAGTTGTGTGAAATGTGGGCGAGTTTGTCATAGATAACAACAGTGTGTAGGAGAGAGGAAAGGATTCTCCCACGGTGCTAACACCGAACGCTTATAAACCACCTTGCCGAAAATTTTCCGAATCCAATAATTCGAGAGCGAGTGCATCTAACGGTGCATGAAATTTGGGCTTTTTTAAAGCCCCAATCCGGAAGAGGCTAAGAAATTGCTATTGTGAGCCAAATTTCAATTATATCGAGAAAATTTGTGAATTTTGAACCTAGTTGGTTACTGTTTTTTTATTGACGTAAATAAAAACGGACGTGGAAAAAGGAAGAAATAAGAAAAAAGAAGTAAGTCTGATTTATATTGCAAAGTTCGTTAACTGAACAGCTGCCCGGAGGATTGTGTGGTGAAATCGGTAATTTGCAGTGATATGGAGCTCCAGAGCGGCACTTGAAATCGCATAAAGAATCTCCAGAATTAAAACTTGACAACAGCTGTCAGTCTGGGAGCCGTGAGCTGATTCGTAGTTGGAAAGTAAAATACTCCCAAAATAAAATTTGAAAATTGTTTTGTTTTGTAAAAGTTACATAAATAGTGCATAAAATAAGAGCAAAACATAGACTCTGCGTCTGAAATTTTCCTTAATTGCAGTGTTACTTTTAGTGTTAAGATATAATTGAAAAAAAGTAAAAAAAAAAAACACAACACAACACAAAATAATGAGAGAACCGAAAGAAAGAATATGCCTTAAGTAAGCATAAAAAGCATGAGAGCATGAACAATTTCACATTTTCTCCTGTGCATCTATACGTCTGTTGTTGAGACTGGCAGTTAGATTTAACCTGTATAAAGTGTAAATTGAATAAATCCTTATATAGATAAAACTAAGCTGGCCCAGTCTGAAACAAGAAACTTGACATGACTCTGAAAGATATTGGCTTGACACCGTCGAAAACTGATCCATGAATATATTATAGCTAATAAAGTAATAAAATAGCATATGTTGCAATGTCATACAGAAAATAAGAAGAAGAAAATAAAAGGACAATAATATGATAATTTCAAGATAAAGGATTAGGAGATTACAGGTAATACGTGACCGAAAGAGAGCAAAGATATGGCTAAACCAAGAAATGTATATTAATGATGCGCTGTAATCTTCAAAATGGCAGAATGCAATCCCATATCAACTTTTCTTGACATCAATCAGAAGCATTCGAAAGATATGTGTCCCAAGAGTGAATAAGATAAAAATTATATACAGAAAGTACCATATTAAGAAGTTATAGGAAGCCTTATGTATACAGCTCCAGTAAGTCGACTTGACATACCCTTGCGGTGGGGCCTTTATCTAAATTTATCTAAATTGAATTCTCATAAGATAGGAAAGGTGATTTAGAAGGTTTCTCACACGCAGATTGGGCAGGTGAAATCGATGAAAAAATCCGTAACATATGTATTCAAGTTTCAAGGAGGATGTATATGTTGGATCTCAAAGACACAACCAACAGTCGCGCTCTCAACCACACAAGCTGAATACATGGATTTTGCTGCATCATGTCAAGAAGCTATTTAGCTGAAATCACTATTTGGAGAATTGTATAACATTAATTAATAATAACATAATATTGCGGTGCGATAATTAAAGTGCCATTAATTTATCGCAGAATAATACATATCATACACGCTCAAAACACATTGATATTAGACATCATATTTTATGCGTTATTGTAGATGACAGAAAATTATATATAGAATACTGAAGACATGACAGCAGATCCGATGACAAACAGTACAAAATTCTACAGCACGATTAGAATATAAGTACTGTGTAAAAATACACTTCTTAGTTTTAAATTTCATTTTAGCAATATACATTTGACATGTGATTTCAATAAATCGTATCAAATAAAATTTCACTTCTCGTTTTAAATTTGAATACATCAATTCATTAAAAATAGTAGTTAAACGAAAGTTTTGATTCCTTTTATGAAACTTAGAATTGACCAATCGATTCGAACTGTGCTTGCCTGAGAATTCTTTGGTCGAGATCCTAAGAAAAATTTACTCCCAGAAATTCAACATGACTCCTGAATGTAAAAATTTACTCGATTTCACTTCAGCGCGGTATTGTAGGCGCAGAGAGTATTTTTTTCACGATGTTTACCATAAAAATTCACTGAATAAACATAACTATTTTAGAAAAAACGTGTCCGATTTGGAAAATGAAGAAGATAGTGCTGGCGTTGGTGGTTAAGAATTTGACGAAAACGATTAGAATAATATATCAGTGTTTACGTTCGTACCTTCTGGTACAATTTGGTGTGCCATCCCTAACGAGTGATGTGTTATCGATTACGAGTTGTGCGATCTCTAGATAACACATTCACCGTTAGCGGTTCATGATGGCCGCCAAATTTGTACTCAAAAGTGACAGTTCGGACTGCGGCTGGACTTCGACCATGTCTTGCCGCGGTTCACTCGGTCACTTCTTTTTCAACTACGGAACCATCAGGTCCAACCCAACTTTTGGAAAACACAACACAAGTAAGTAATTCCAATTTCAATTCCTTAAGGAAAAACGAATTGCTCCTGCTTTCGTTTTTTATTCCAGCAGCCAACACCACAACAACAACAACAGTCCAGCACAACACAACAGCCAACACCACAACAACAACAACATCCACCTACAATCAATACGATCAACAATCAACGATCAACAACACATCGCCAACACAAACTCGCCATCGTTACTAACATTGGTCCTTCGAGCCGGATCTGCAGTCGGAATCATGCGCTTCGCCATTGTCCGGTATTTTCCGAGGCCAATACTGAGAAGCGCATGCGACTGGTGCTCCTGCACAAATACTGCTCTAACTGCCTAGCGCATGAACACTCCCAAGGGACATGCGTGAGTAGGACTGGCTGCCACATCTGTCAAGAGAGACACCACACCATGCTTCATCTCCACGAGAGACTCCGATCAAGGAGATCATCCACGAAGCTCAGCACGAGACCGGCCGAGCCGATCACACTCTCGTCGCTGTTGGGCCAGCAGATGGTGACCCTGTGTCAGACTGCGGTGATGGTGATTCAGCTCGAGGATCAGCGCTATCGCGTACGAGCTCTTCTCGACCCGTTAGTGGCTATCAGCCGCATTACGGTGGAAACCGTCGAGAAGATGCACATCCCGACCACAATAGTGGGAAAAGAGGTCGTGTGCAAACTCACGATCCGGGCTCACGCAGACACCAACGTGAAGTTGGAAGCGATATTCAAACTGGTCAACACCATCGCAACCCAGTCGCCATCCAAGGCACTGAGCGGATCCGTGAATTCCCACTTTACGAACATGGTGTTGGCCGATCCAAAGTTTGACGACCACACGCCCATTTCACTCGTGCTAGGAGCAGAGTTCTACCAGAAATGCATACGTCCTGATAAAAAAAAAGTCATACGAGATTCAATCAGTGTTTGTTTTCCATATTTTGTACTACCACCCCTTCCTCCACTCCCCTTTTCCAGTCGCTTGCGCGATGCTCCAAACATTGCAGGTATACTGCAAGGCGGGCGGCGATGTTTACGTCCGTACCTTCTGGTACAATTTGGTGTGCCATCCCTAACGAGTGATGTGTTATCGATTACGAGTTGTGCGATCTCTAGATAACACATTCACCGTTAGCGGTTCATGATGGCCGCCAAATTTGTACTCAAAAGTGACAGTTCGGACTGCGGCTGGACTTCGACCATGTCTTGCCGCGGTTCACTCGGTCACTTCTTTTTCAACTACGGAACCATCAGGTCCAACCCAACTTTTGGAAAACACAACACAAGTAAGTAATTCCAATTTCAATTCCTTAAGGAAAAACGAATTGCTCCTGCTTTCGTTTTTTATTCCAGCAGCCAACACCACAACAACAACAACAGTCCAGCACAACACAACAGCCAACACCACAACAACAACAACATCCACCTACAATCAATACGATCAACAATCAACGATCAACAACACATCGCCAACACAAACTCGCCATCGTTACTAACATTGGTCCTTCGAGCCGGATCTGCAGTCGGAATCATGCGCTTCGCCATTGTCCGGTATTTTCCGAGGCCAATACTGAGAAGCGCATGCGACTGGTGCTCCTGCACAAATACTGCTCTAACTGCCTAGCGCATGAACACTCCCAAGGGACATGCGTGAGTAGGACTGGCTGCCACATCTGTCAAGAGAGACACCACACCATGCTTCATCTCCACGAGAGACTCCGATCAAGGAGATCATCCACGAAGCTCAGCACGAGACCGGCCGAGCCGATCACACTCTCGTCGCTGTTGGGCCAGCAGATGGTGACCCTGTGTCAGACTGCGGTGATGGTGATTCAGCTCGAGGATCAGCGCTATCGCGTACGAGCTCTTCTCGACCCGTTAGTGGCTATCAGCCGCATTACGGTGGAAACCGTCGAGAAGATGCACATCCCGACCACAATAGTGGGAAAAGAGGTCGTGTGCAAACTCACGATCCGGGCTCACGCAGACACCAACGTGAAGTTGGAAGCGATATTCAAACTGGTCAACACCATCGCAACCCAGTCGCCATCCAAGGCACTGAGCGGATCCGTGAATTCCCACTTTACGAACATGGTGTTGGCCGATCCAAAGTTTGACGACCACACGCCCATTTCACTCGTGCTAGGAGCAGAGTTCTACCAGAAATGCATCCGTCCTGATAAAAAAAAAGTCATACGAGATTCAATCAGTGTTTGTTTTCCATATTTTGTACTACCACCCCTTCCTCCACTCCCCTTTTCCAGTCGCTTGCGCGATGCTCCAAACATTGCAGGTATACTGCAAGGCGGGCGGCGATGTTTACGTCCGTACCTTCTGGTACAATTTGGTGTGCCATCCCTAACGAGTGATGTGTTATCGATTACGAGTTGTGCGATCTCTAGATAACACATTCACCTTTAGCGGTTCATGATGGCCGCCAAATTTGTACTCAAAAGTGACAGTTCGGACTGCGGCTGGACTTCGACCATGTCTTGCCGCGGTTCACTCGGTCACTTCTTTTTCAACTACGGAACCATCAGGTCCAACCCAACTTTTGGAAAACACAACACAAGTAAGTAATTCCAATTTCAATTCCTTAAGGGAAAACGAATTGCTCCTGCTTTCGTTTTTTATTCCAACAGCCAACACCACAACAACAACAACAGTCCAGCACAACACAACAGCCAACACCACAACAACAACAACATCCACCTACAATCAATACGATCAACAATCAACGATCAACAACACATCGTCAACACAAACTCGCCATCGTTACTAACAATCAGCAATCTCGAAGAGTTGCTGGAAATGTGGGCGAGTTTGTCATAGATAACAAGAGTGTGTAGGAGAGAAGAAAGGATTCTTCAACGGTGCTTAATGCGGGGGGAAATATGTATCTATGCTTGTAGCCACAGTTCGATTATTTCGAGAAAATATAAAGAATTTTGAAATTGGTTGGTTACTGTTATTTTATTGACGTAAATAAAAAAGGACGTGGAAAAAGGAATATATAAGAAAAAAGAAGTAAGTCCAAATACTTGTATGTAGTTGTTTTTCCATTAACACTCTCTGTTTCTGATTTATATTGCAAAGTTCGTTAACTGAACAGCTGCCCGGAGGATTGTCTGGTGCAATCGGTAATTTACAGTGATATGGAGCTCCAGAGCGGCACTTGAAATCGCATAAATAATCTCTAGAATTAAAACTTGACAACAGCTGTCAGTCTGGGAGCCGTGAGCTGATTCGTAGATGGAAAGTAAAATACTCCCAAAATAAAATTTGAAAATCGTTTTGCTTTGTAAAAATTATATAAATAGTGCATAACTTAAGAGGCAGAACACTTAGATCCCGAAAGTTTAAAAATTTATGTTCTGATTCACGTTAGTTATAGATGACGCTGCGGCACCACAAACGATAGCAAGACTCTCCCCAGCATCAGCAGAGGTAATGAAAATAAAAACATCAAACCTAGGCTCAGCGTATTCTTATGCTGGCAAAGCAAAAACATAAACTATTGACATTACTTAAGACCCATATGCGAATCAGTGAAACCTCAGAAGCTGAACAAGAAATTCCAGAAAAGTCGTCAACTAAAGATATTTTTCTCAAACGATGAAGAAAAATGTGAAGTCTATTAGAAATCTCCAAATCGCAAATATCCCTATAAGACGATCAACTAAAAAATTCGGTCATAGGGGATGAGTATGTAGCCTACATTGCAGCTGATTCTGAAGAAGATCCTAAAACATTGAGAGAAGCTATGAACAGCAACAAACAACACTCTTAATGAGAACTGAACTTGGGACCTTGAAATTTGAATTACCAACGGAAAGAAGGTCATAGACAGTAAGTGGATATTTAAAATGAAGCGAAATGCGAATCTTTAAATATCCAACGACTCAAAACAAGGCTAGTATCAAAAGAATATTCTCCAAGATTATGAAGATACATTTTCTCCTGTGCATCTATACGTCTGTTGTTGAGACTGGCAGTTAGATTTAACCTGTATAAAGTGTCCTGAAGATTTGGTATAATGGCAAGGTATGTAAATTGAATAAATCCTTATATGGATAAAACTAAGCTGGCCCAGTCTGAAACAAGAAACTTGACATGACTCTGAAAGATATTGGCTTGACACCGTCGAAAACTGATCCATGAATATATTGTAGCTTATAAAATAATAAAATAACATATGTTGCAATGTCATACAGAAAATAAAAAGAAGAAAATAAAAGGACAATAAAATAATAATTTCAGAATGAAGGATTAGGAGATTACAGGTAATACGTGACCGAAAGAGAGCAAAGATATGGCTAAACCAAGAAATGTATATTAATGATGCGCTGTAATCTTCAAAATGGCAGAATGCAATCCCATATCAACTTTTCTTGACATCAATCAGAAGCATTCGAAAGATATGTGTCCCAAGAGTGAATAAGATAAAAATTATATACAGAAAGTACCATATTAAGAAGTTATAGGAAGCCTAATGTATACAGCTCCAGTAAGTCGACTTGACATACCCTTGCGGTGGGGCCTTTATCTAAATTTATCTAAATTGAATTCTCATAAGATAGGAAAGGTGATTTAGAAGGTTTCTCACACGCAGATTGGGCAGGTGAAATCGATGAAAAAATCCGTAACATATGTATTCAAGTTTCAAGGAGGATGTATATGTTGGATCTCAAAGACACAACCAACAGTCGCGCTCTCAACCACACAAGCTGAATACATGGATTTTGCTGCATCATGTCAAGAAGCTATTTAGCTGAAATCACTATTTGGAGAATTGTATAACATTAATTAATAATAACATAATATTGCGGTGCGATAATTAAAGTGCCATTAATTTATCGCAGAATAATACATATCATACACGCTCAAAACACATTGATATTAGACATCATATTTTATGCGTTATTGTAGATGACAGAAAATTATATATAGAATACTGAAGACATGACAGCAGATCCGATGACAAACAGTACAAAATTCTACAGCACGATTAGAATATAAGTACTGTGTAAAAATACACTTCTTAGTTTTAAATTTCATTTTAGCAATATACATTTGACATGTGATTTCAATAAATCGTATCAAATAAAATTTCACTTCTCGTTTTAAATTTGAATACATCAATTCATTAAAAATAGTAGTTAAACGAAAGTTTTGATTCCTTTTATGAAACTTAGAATTGACCAATCGATTCGAACTGTGCTTGCCTGAGAATTCTTTGGTCGAGATCCTAAGAAAAATTTACTCCCAGAAATTCAACATGACTCCTGAATGTAAAAATTTACTCGATTTCACTTCAGCGCGGTATTGTAGGCGCAGAGAGTATTTTTTTCACGATGTTTACCATAAAAATTCACTGAATAAACATAACTATTTTAGAAAAAACGTGTCCGATTTGGAAAATGAAGAAGATAGTGCTGGCGTTGGTGGTTAAGAATTTGACGAAAACGATTAGAATAATATATCAGTGTTTACGTCCGTACCTTCTGGTACAATTTGGTGTGCCATCCCTAACGAGTGATGTGTTATCGATTACGAGTTGTGCGATCTCTAGATAACACATTCACCGTTAGCGGTTCATGATGGCCGCCAAATTTGTACTCAAAAGTGACAGTTCGGACTGCGGCTGGACTTCGACCATGTCTTGCCGCGGTTCACTCGGTCACTTCTTTTTCAACTACGGAACCATCAGGTCCAACCCAACTTTTGGAAAACACAACACAAGTAAGTAATTCCAATTTCAATTCCTTAAGGAAAAACGAATTGCTCCTGCTTTCGTTTTTTATTCCAGCAGCCAACACCACAACAACAACAACAGTCCAGCACAACACAACAGCCAACACCACAACAACAACAACATCCACCTACAATCAATACGATCAACAATCAACGATCAACAACACATCGCCAACACAAACTCGCCATCGTTACTAACATTGGTCCTTCGAGCCGGATCTGCAGTCGGAATCATGCGCTTCGCCATTGTCCGGTATTTTCCGAGGCCAATACTGAGAAGCGCATGCGACTGGTGCTCCTGCACAAATACTGCTCTAACTGCCTAGCGCATGAACACTCCCAAGGGACATGCGTGAGTAGGACTGGCTGCCACATCTGTCAAGAGAGACACCACACCATGCTTCATCTCCACGAGAGACTCCGATCAAGGAGATCACACTCTCGTCGCTGTTGGGCCAGCAGATGGTGACCCTGTGTCAGACTGCGGTGATGGTGATTCAGCTCGAGGATCAGCGCTATCGCGTACGAGCTCTTCTCGACCCGTTAGTGGCTATCAGCCGCATTACGGTGGAAACCGTCGAGAAGATGCACATCCCGACCACAATAGTGGGAAAAGAGGTCGTGTGCAAACTCACGATCCGGGCTCACGCAGACACCAACGTGAAGTTGGAAGCGATATTCAAACTGGTCAACACCATCGCAACCCAGTCGCCATCCAAGGCACTGAGCGGATCCGTGAATTCCCACTTTACGAACATGGTGTTGGCCGATCCAAAGTTTGACGACCACACGCCCATTTCACTCGTGCTAGGAGCAGAGTTCTACCAGAAATGCATCCGTCCTGATAAAAAAAAAGTCATACGAGATTCAATCAGTGTTTGTTTTCCATATTTTGTACTACCACCCCTTCCTCCACTCCCCTTTTCCAGTCGCTTGCGCGATGCTCCAAACATTGCAGGTATACTGCAAGGCGGGCGGCGATGTTTACGTCCGTACCTTCTGGTACAATTTGGTGTGCCATCCCTAACGAGTGATGTGTTATCGATTACGAGTTGTGCGATCTCTAGATAACACATTCACCTTTAGCGGTTCATGATGGCCGCCAAATTTGTACTCAAAAGTGACAGTTCGGACTGCGGCTGGACTTCGACCATGTCTTGCCGCGGTTCACTCGGTCACTTCTTTTTCAACTACGGAACCATCAGGTCCAACCCAACTTTTGGAAAACACAACACAAGTAAGTAATTCCAATTTCAATTCCTTAAGGGAAAACGAATTGCTCCTGCTTTCGTTTTTTATTCCAGCAGCCAACACCACAACAACAACAACAGTCCAGCACAACACAACAGCCAACACCACAACAACAACAACATCCACCTACAATCAATACGATCAACAATCAACGATCAACAACACATCGTCAACACAAACTCGCCATCGTTACTAACAATCAGCAATCTCGAAGAGTTGCTGGAAATGTGGGCGAGTTTGTCATAGATAACAAGAGTGTGTAGGAGAGAAGAAAGGATTCTTCAACGGTGCTTAATGCGGGGGGAAATATGTATCTATGCTTGTAGCCACAGTTCGATTATTTCGAGAAAATATAAAGAATTTTGAAATTGGTTGGTTACTGTTATTTTATTGACGTAAATAAAAAAGGACGTGGAAAAAGGAATATATAAGAAAAAAGAAGTAAGTCCAAATACTTGTATGTAGTTGTTTTTCCATTAACACTCTCTGTTTCTGATTTATATTGCAAAGTTCGTTAACTGAACAGCTGCCCGGAGGATTGTCTGGTGCAATCGGTAATTTACAGTGATATGGAGCTCCAGAGCGGCACTTGAAATCGCATAAATAATCTCTAGAATTAAAACTTGACAACAGCTGTCAGTCTGGGAGCCGTGAGCTGATTCGTAGATGGAAAGTAAAATACTCCCAAAATAAAATTTGAAAATCGTTTTGCTTTGTAAAAATTATATAAATAGTGCATAACTTAAGAGGCAGAACACTTAGATCCCGAAAGTTTAAAAATTTATGTTCTGATTCACGTTAGTTATAGATGACGCTGCGGCACCACAAACGATAGCAAGACTCTCCCCAGCATCAGCAGAGGTAATGAAAATAAAAACATCAAACCTAGGCTCAGCGTATTCTTATGCTGGCAAAGCAAAAACATAAACTATTGACATTACTTAAGACCCATATGCGAATCAGTGAAACCTCAGAAGCTGAACAAGAAATTCCAGAAAAGTCGTCAACTAAAGATATTTTTCTCAAACGATGAAGAAAAATGTGAAGTCTATTAGAAATCTCCAAATCGCAAATATCCCTATAAGACGATCAACTAAAAAATTCGGTCATAGGGGATGAGTATGTAGCCTACATTGCAGCTGATTCTGAAGAAGATCCTAAAACATTGAGAGAAGCTATGAACAGCAACAAACAACACTCTTAATGAGAACTGAACTTGGGACCTTGAAATTTGAATTACCAACGGAAAGAAGGTCATAGACAGTAAGTGGATATTTAAAATGAAGCGAAATGCGAATCTTTAAATATCCAACGACTCAAAACATGGCTAGTATCAAAAGAATATTCTCCAAGATTATGAAGATACATTTTCTCCTGTGCATCTATACGTCTGTTGTTGAGACTGGCAGTTAGATTTAACCTGTATAAAGTGTCCTGAAGATTTGGTATAATGGCAAGGTATGTAAATTGAATAAATCCTTATATGGATAAAACTAAGCTGGCCCAGTCTGAAACAAGAAACTTGACATGACTCTGAAAGATATTGGCTTGACACCGTCGAAAACTGATCCATGAATCTATTATAGCTAATAAAGTAATAAAATAACATATGTTGCAATGTCATACAGAAAATAAGAAGAAGAAAATAAAAGGATAATAATATGATAATTTCAAGATAAAGGATTAGGAGATTACAGGTAATACGTGACCGAAAGAGAGCAAAGATATGGCTAAACCAAGAAATGTATATTAATGATGCGCTGTAATCTTCAAAATGGCAGAATGCAATCCCATATCAACTTTTCTTGACATCAATCAGAAGCATTCGAAAGATATGTGTCCCAAGAGTGAATAAGATAAAAATTATATACAGAAAGTACCATATTAAGAAGTTATAGGAAGCCTAATGTATAGAGTTCCAGTAAGTCGACTTGACATATCCTTTGCGGTGGGGCCTTTATCTAAATTTATCTAAATTGAATTCTCATAAGATACGAAAGGTGATTTAGAAGGTTTCTCAGATGCAGATTGGGCAGGTGAAATCGATGAAAGAAAATCGGTAACATATGTATTCAAGTTTCAAGGAGGATGTATATGTTGGATCTCAAAGACACAACCAACAGTCGCGCTCTCAACCACACAAGCTGAATATATGGACTTTGCTGCATCATGTCAAGAAGCTATTTAGCTGAAATCACTATTTGGAGAATTGTATAACTTTAATAATTACATAATATTGCGGTGCGATAATTAAAGTGCCATTAATTTATCGCAGAATAATACATATCATACACGCTCAAAACACATTGATATTAGACATCATATTTTATGCGTTATTGTAGATGACATCAAAACCCATTGACATTAGACAAAAGTTTGTATGCGATATTGTTGATGACAGAAAATTAGATATAGAATACTGAAGACATGACAGCAGATGCGATGACAAACAGTACAAAATTCTACAGCACGATTAGAATATAAGTACTGTGTAAAAATACACTTCTTAGTGTTAAATTTCATTTTAGCAATATACATTTGACATATCATTTCAATAAATCGTATCAAATAAAATTTCACTTCTCGCTTCAAATCTGAATACATCAATTCATTAAAAACAGCAGTTAAACGAAAGTTTTGATTCCTTCTATGAAACCAACTTAGAATCGACCAATCGGTTCGAACTGTGCTTGCCTGAGAATTCTTTGATCGAGATTCCAGAAATTCAACATGACTCCTGAATGTAAAAATATACTCGGTTTCACTTCAGCGCGGTATTTGTAGGCGCAGAGAATATGATGTTTACCGTAAAAATTCACTGAATAAACATAACTATTTTAGAAAAAACGCATCCGTTTGTAAACGTTTGGAAAATGAAGAAGACAGTGCTTGCATTGGTGATTAAGAATTTGACGAAAACGATGAGAATAATATATCAGCAATCTCGCAGAGTTGTGTGAAATGTGGGCGAGTTTGTCATAGATAACAACAATGTGTAGGAGAGAGGAAAGGATTCTCCCACGGTGCTAACACCGAACGCTTATAAACCATCTTGCCGAAAATTTTCCGAATCCAATAATTCGAGAGCGAGTGCATCTCACGGTGCATGCAAACCACCAACGACAATATTGAAAACTACCAAAAATCAATCCACCAACGTAGACTAGTTGATTCCGTTGAATCAATGAAATTAACGGAAAAAATATAATCAAAAAAAAAAAAAAAATCTAAATTCAATCGTTCCAATCCAAGATTAATTTGAGCCTATCCACATTCTTATAAAAGAGGACGAAGATATTCGCGAATGCGAATAAATAAAAACCGAAATAAATTGATTCACTCCAGTTTGAATAGCCAAGGGAAATTTTGGCTTTGTTAAAGCCCCAATGCGGAAGAGGCTAACAAATTGTCATTGTCAAGTGGAAGACTGCCAAGGTCGAGCCATTTTGTCGTATCATACTAAAGACCTTTGGCAATAAGTGCTACAATCGATATCAGATATTACGTCTTTTATCACAAAATCTGATTAATGCGGGAGGAAATATGTATCTACGCTTTAGCCAAAGTTTGATTATTTCGAGAAAATTTGAAGAATTTTTTAAATTGGTTGGTTACTGTTTTTTTATTGACGTAAATAAAAACGGACGTGGAAAAAGAAATAAGAAAAAAGAAGTAAGTAAGTTTGATTTATATTGCAAAGTTCGTTAACTGAACATCTGCCCGGAGGATTGTCTGGTGCAATCGGTAATTTGCAGTGATATGAAGATCCAGAGCGGCACTTGAAATCGCATAAAGAATCTCCAGAATAAAAACTTGACAACAGCTGTCAGTTTGGGAGCCGTGAGCTGATTCGTAGTTGGAAAGTAAAATACTCCCAAAATAAAATTTGAAAATAGTTTTGTTTTGTAAAAATTACATAAATAGTGCATAAAATAAGAGGCAAAACACAGACTCTGCGTCTGAAATTTGACTTAATTGTAGTGTTACTTTTAGTATTAAGATATAATTGAAAAAAAGTAAAAAAAAAAAAACACAACACAAAATAATGAGAGAACCGAAAGAAAGAATATGCCTTAAGTAAGCTAAAAAAGCATGAGAGCATAAAAAATTCCAAATATGGGTAACATACGGGAAAAGAATAACTAAATGCAAAAATAACGAATAAGTAGAAATTTTCCGAAAGTTTATAAATTTCTGTTCTGATTCACGATAGTTATGGATGACGCTGCCGCACCTCTAACGATTTGAAGGCACCATAAACAAAAATGGAGACATAATTGCAAATCATAATGAAGCAAAATCAATTGCACAAGAGCAACCTAAGAATTAAGAATTGTGGCACAATCGAGTTGGCCATGCTAGCAGTGAGGCCGTTCAGAAATTGGTTTCAGATATGGCAAAAATGCACACAAAAAAAAATTGTATCATATGTGTGAAAGGAAAAATTACACGAAATAAAGTCGGCGTAAGAGCAAATCTGGATTTGGAATTGGTGCATACAGATCTTTGTAGACCAATGGAAATAACCTCATATAGTGGTTCCCACTACATGCTGATTTTTGTTTCTGAATACTCTAGAAAAGTATTCATTTAATTAACGAAAAGAAGTCACAGATAAATTTGCAGAGTTTAAAAACTACACAGAGGATCAAACAGGATGAAAAGTCAAGGCACTTGAACCGAATACTGTAACGCTAAGATGAAGCAGATTAAGATTTGTAGCGGTATTCACCATCAAACAACGGTACCGTCTATGGCAGATAGGGTGAATAAGGTACGTTGTTTACTCATCGAAGCTGAATTAGAGAAGCAGCTCTTGGTTGAAATCGTAAGTTCAGCAGTATATATATTATAAATATAATTCCACGTAGAGACTGGAAGAGCATATGCCCTGAAAACGCTTGGTCAAGACTAAAACAGTTTAAAGATTTTGAATGTAAGGCTGTCGTATATGTTCCTAATGAGAAAATGAAGAAGCTGGATATAAAAGAAGGTAAATGTTTGTTATGAAGAAAAATGTGAAGTCGATGAGGAATCTCCAAATCACAAATATCCCTAAAAGAAGATCAACTAAAAAATATATACGTCTGTTGTTGAGACTGGCAGTTAGATTTAACCTGGATAAAGTGTCCTGAAGATTTTGATACCAATGGCAAGGTATGTAAATTGAATAAATCCTTATATGGATAGAACTAAGCTAGCCCGGTCTGAAACTTGACATGACTCTTAGAGATATTGGCTTGACACCGTCGAAAACTGATCCATGAATATATTATAGCTTATAAAATAATAAAATAACATATGTTGCAATAAATGTCATACAGAAAGAAGAACAAGAAAATAAAAGAGATAATTTCAAAAAACCAAATACGCGATTGGCATACAGGTAATACGTGACCGAAAGAGAGCAAAGATATGGCTAGACCAAGAAATATATATTAATGATATGTTGATAATCTTCAAAATGGCAGAATGCAATCCCATATCAACTGCTCTAGACATTAATCAGAAGCATTCGAAAGATATGTGTCCCAAGAGTGAATAAGATAAAAATTATATACAGAAAGTACCATATTAAGAAGTTATAGGAAGCCTTTTGTATACAGCTCCAGTAAGTCGACTTGACATACCCTTGCGGTGGGGCCTTTATCTAAATTTATCTAAATTGAATTCTCATAAGATAGGAAAGGTGATTTAGAAGGTTTCTCACACGCAGATTGGGCAGGTGAAATCGATGAAAAAATCCGTAACATATGTATTCAAGTTTCAAGGAGGATGTATATGTTGGATCTCAAAGACACAACCAACAGTCGCGCTCTCAACCACACAAGCTGAATACATGGATTTTGCTGCATCATGTCAAGAAGCTATTTAGCTGAAATCACTATTTGGAGAATTGTATAACATTAATTAATAATAACATAATATTGCGGTGCGATAATTAAAGTGCCATTAATTTATCGCAGAATAATACATATCATACACGCTCAAAACACATTGATATTAGACATCATATTTTATGCGTTATTGTAGATGACAGAAAATTATATATAGAATACTGAAGACATGACAGCAGATCCGATGACAAACAGTACAAAATTCTACAGCACGATTAGAATATAAGTACTGTGTAAAAATACACTTCTTAGTTTTAAATTTCATTTTAGCAATATACATTTGACATGTGATTTCAATAAATCGTATCAAATAAAATTTCACTTCTCGTTTTAAATTTGAATACATCAATTCATTAAAAATAGTAGTTAAACGAAAGTTTTGATTCCTTTTATGAAACTTAGAATTGACCAATCGATTCGAACTGTGCTTGCCTGAGAATTCTTTGGTCGAGATCCTAAGAAAAATTTACTCCCAGAAATTCAACATGACTCCTGAATGTAAAAATTTACTCGATTTCACTTCAGCGCGGTATTGTAGGCGCAGAGAGTATTTTTTTCACGATGTTTACCATAAAAATTCACTGAATAAACATAACTATTTTAGAAAAAACGTGTCCGATTTGGAAAATGAAGAAGATAGTGCTGGCGTTGGTGGTTAAGAATTTGACGAAAACGATTAGAATAATATATCAGTGTTTACGTCCGTACCTTCTGGTACAATTTGGTGTGCCATCCCTAACGAGTGATGTGTTATCGATTACGAGTTGTGCGATCTCTAGATAACACATTCACCGTTAGCGGTTCATGATGGCCGCCAAATTTGTACTCAAAAGTGACAGTTCGGACTGCGGCTGGACTTCGACCATGTCTTGCCGCGGTTCACTCGGTCACTTCTTTTTCAACTACGGAACCATCAGGTCCAACCCAACTTTTGGAAAACACAACACAAGTAAGTAATTCCAATTTCAATTCCTTAAGGAAAAACGAATTGCTCCTGCTTTCGTTTTTTATTCCAGCAGCCAACACCACAACAACAACAACAGTCCAGCACAACACAACAGCCAACACCACAACAACAACAACATCCACCTACAATCAATACGATCAACAATCAACGATCAACAACACATCGCCAACACAAACTCGCCATCGTTACTAACATTGGTCCTTCGAGCCGGATCTGCAGTCGGAATCATGCGCTTCGCCATTGTCCGGTATTTTCCGAGGCCAATACTGAGAAGCGCATGCGACTGGTGCTCCTGCACAAATACTGCTCTAACTGCCTAGCGCATGAACACTCCCAAGGGACATGCGTGAGTAGGACTGGCTGCCACATCTGTCAAGAGAGACACCACACCATGCTTCATCTCCACGAGAGACTCCGATCAAGGAGATCATCCACGAAGCTCAGCACGAGACCGGCCGAGCCGATCACACTCTCGTCGCTGTTGGGCCAGCAGATGGTGACCCTGTGTCAGACTGCGGTGATGGTGATTCAGCTCGAGGATCAGCGCTATCGCGTACGAGCTCTTCTCGACCCGTTAGTGGCTATCAGCCGCATTACGGTGGAAACCGTCGAGAAGATGCACATCCCGACCACAATAGTGGGAAAAGAGGTCGTGTGCAAACTCACGATCCGGGCTCACGCAGACACCAACGTGAAGTTGGAAGCGATATTCAAACTGGTCAACACCATCGCAACCCAGTCGCCATCCAAGGCACTGAGCGGATCCGTGAATTCCCACTTTACGAACATGGTGTTGGCCGATCCAAAGTTTGACGACCACACGCCCATTTCACTCGTGCTAGGAGCAGAGTTCTACCAGAAATGCATCCGTCCTGATAAAAAAAAAGTCATACGAGATTCAATCAGTGTTTGTTTTCCATATTTTGTACTACCACCCCTTCCTCCACTCCCCTTTTCCAGTCGCTTGCGCGATGCTCCAAACATTGCAGGTATACTGCAAGGCGGGCGGCGATGTTTACGTCCGTACCTTCTGGTACAATTTGGTGTGCCATCCCTAACGAGTGATGTGTTATCGATTACGAGTTGTGCGATCTCTAGATAACACATTCACCTTTAGCGGTTCATGATGGCCGCCAAATTTGTACTCAAAAGTGACAGTTCGGACTGCGGCTGGACTTCGACCATGTCTTGCCGCGGTTCACTCGGTCACTTCTTTTTCAACTACGGAACCATCAGGTCCAACCCAACTTTTGGAAAACACAACACAAGTAAGTAATTCCAATTTCAATTCCTTAAGGGAAAACGAATTGCTCCTGCTTTCGTTTTTTATTCCAACAGCCAACACCACAACAACAACAACAGTCCAGCACAACACAACAGCCAACACCACAACAACAACAACAACATCCACCTACAATCAATACGATCAACAATCAACGATCAACAACACATCGTCAACATAAACTCGCCATCGTTACTAACAATCAGCAATCTCGAAGAGTTGCTGGAAATGTGGGCGAGTTTGTCATAGATAACAAGAGTGTGTAGGAGAGAAGAAAGGATTCTTCAACGGTGCTTAATGCGGGGGGAAATATGTATCTATGCTTGTAGCCACAGTTCGATTATTTCGAGAAAATATAAAGAATTTTGAAATTGGTTGGTTACTGTTATTTTATTGACGTAAATAAAAAAGGACGTGGAAAAAGGAATATATAAGAAAAAAGAAGTAAGTCCAAATACTTGTATGTAGTTGTTTTTCCATTAACACTCTCTGTTTCTGATTTATATTGCAAAGTTCGTTAACTGAACAGCTGCCCGGAGGATTGTCTGGTGCAATCGGTAATTTACAGTGATATGGAGCTCCAGAGCGGCACTTGAAATCGCATAAATAATCTCTAGAATTAAAACTTGACAACAGCTGTCAGTCTGGGAGCCGTGAGCTGATTCGTAGATGGAAAGTAAAATACTCCCAAAATAAAATTTGAAAATCGTTTTGCTTTGTAAAAATTATATAAATAGTGCATAAATTAAGAGGCAGAACACTTAGATCCCGAAAGTTTAAAAATTTATGTTCTGATTCACGTTAGTTATAGATGACGCTGCGGCACCACAAACGATAGCAAGACTCTCCCCAGCATCAGCAGAGGTAATGAAAATAAAAACATCAAACCTAGGCTCAGCGTATTCTTATGCTGGCAAAGCAAAAACATAAACTATTGACATTACTTAAGACCCATATGCGAATCAGTGAAACCTCAGAAGCTGAACAAGAAATTCCAGAAAAGTCGTCAACTAAAGATATTTTTCTCAAACGATGAAGAAAAATGTGAAGTCTATTAGAAATCTCCAAATCGCAAATATCCCTATAAGACGATCAACTAAGCATTCGCATTCGAAAGATATGTGTCCCAAGAGTGAATAAGATAAAAATTATATACAGAAAGTACCATATTAAGAAGTTATAGGAAGCCTAATGTATACAGCTCCAGTAAGTCGACTTGACATATCCTTTGCGGTGGGGCCTTTATCTAAATTTATCTAAATTGAATTCTCATAAGATACGAAAGGTGATTTAGAAGGTTTCTCAGACGCAGATTGGGCAGGTGAAATCGATGAAAGAAAATCGGTAACATATGTATTCAAGTTTCAAGGAGGATGTATATGTTGGATCTCAAAGACACAACCAACAGTCGCGCTCTCAACCACACAAGCTGAATACATGGATTTTGATGCATCATGTCAAGAAGCTATTTGGCTGAAATCACTATTTGGAGAATTGTATAACATTAATAATAACATAATATTGCGGTGCGATAATTAAAGTGCCATTAATTTATCGCAGAATAATACATATCATACACGCTCAAAACACATTGATATTAGACATAATTTTTTATGCGTTATTGTAGATGACAGAAAATTAGATATAGAATACTGAAGACATGACAGCAGATCCGATGACAAACAGTACAAAATTCTACAGCACGATTAGAATATAAGTACTGTGTAAAAATACACTTCTTAGTGTTAAATTTCATTTTAGCAATATACATTTGACATGTCATTTCAATAAATCGTATCAAATAGAATTTCACTTTTCGTTTCAAATCCGAATACATCAATACATTAAAAACAGCAGTTAAACGAAAGTTTTGATTCCTTCTATGAAACCAACTTAGAATTGACCAATCGATTCGAACTGTGCTTGCCTGAGAATTCTTTGGTCGAGATCATAAGAAAAATTTACTCCCAGAAATTCAACATGACTCCTGAATGTAAAAATTTACTCGATTTCACTTCAGCGCGGTATTGTAGGCGCAGAGAGTATTTTTTTCACGATGTTTACCATAAAAATTCACTGAATTAACATAACTATTTTAGAAAAAACGTGTCCGATTTGTAAAATGAAGAAGACAGTGCTGGCGTTGGTGGTTAAGAATTTGCCGAAAATGATGAGAATAATATTTCAGTAATCTCGCAGAGTTGTTGAAAATGTGGGCGAGTTTGTCATAGATAACAACAGTGTGTTGAAGAGAGGAAAGGATTCTCTTACGGTGCTAACACCGAACGCTTATAAACCATCTTGCCGAAAATTTTCCGAATCCAATAAGTCGAGATCGAGTGCATCTCACGGTGCATGCAAACCACCAACGACAATTTTGAAAGCTATCAAAAATCAATCCAACAACGTAGACTAGTTGATTCCGTGGAATCAATGAAATTAACGGAAAAAATATAATCAAAAAAAAAAATCTAAATTCAATCGTTCCCATCCAAGATTAATTTGAGCCTATCCACATTCTTATAAAAGAGGACGAAGATATTCGCGAATGCGAATAAATAATAACCGAAATAAATTGATTCACTCGAGTTTGAATAGCCAAGTGAAATTTACACAATTTACACACTTATTTACAAAAAAAAAAAAAAAACGTGTGCGATTTGGAAGATGAAGAAGACAGTGCTGGCGTTGGTGGTCAAGAATTCGAGGAAAACGATGAGAATAACATCTCAACAATCTCGCAGAGTTGTTTCAAATGTGGGCGAGTTAGTCATAGATACCAAGAGTGTGTAGGTGAGAGGAAAATGTTCAGCCACGTTATACCGAATGCGTATATACCATCTTGTCGAAAATTTTCCGAATCTAACAATTCGAGAGTGAGTGCATCTCACGGTGCATGTAAACAACGACCGACAATTTTGAAAACTATCAAAAATCAATCCACCAACGTAGACTAGTTGATTCCGTGGAATCAATGAATTTATCGGACTTAGCGAAAAAACCCAATCAAAAGAAATCTAAATAGAGAATTTATTTGAACCTATACGCAGTCGCTTGAAAGAGTACGAAGATACTCGAAAGCGAATAATTAAGCTTCTATTCCATCTCGATACACTGTCAGATTACGTGCATTTTGGACTGAAGTAAATAAAAATCGAAAAAAATTGATTCACTTGATTTTTGAATAGCCTAGTGAAATTAAGAGAGCATGAAAAAATAAATAAAACAATTCCAAAAATGGATAAAAATGTCAAATACACTCATCTTTCCATTAATATTCGGTTTCAATGGAGGAAATAGAGTACACATCGAACAGGTTCGACATGTGCAACAACAAAGCATGCGTAACGTTGCCATTATGACTTCATGTTTTTCGTTTAGGTTTCCTTTGTAAACTTGACTTGTCAGATAATTGACTTTATGTCGATCGAACACCATCAAGAAGTATTTGTGGGTAAAGATCATTAACAAGCAAGATATCGACTTTTCCAACTCTGATGAATTTTCGTGTCTTCTAAGAGTTTGGGAATTTGATCAATCCCGGAACGATCGATCTAAACGTTTGGATGGTTTTCGGTTAACTGTGAGAGTCGATGCTGTAATTTTAAAGTTAGAATTCTTCACCACGACGTTGTACCTTCTAGCACTCAAGTCAAGTGATAATGTACCGTAAATGAAGATTACTTAAGGACCATCATGACAAATGATTACCATTGCAGTACCCAGAAGTAATTTTGTAACTCTGAACTATATCTAGCTATCGAAGGTAGATTCTATTAGGGTACCTTCATTGCTGCATACATAAGCAGTATAGCTGCTTAAGTGAACTTCTGAAGTAGCGGAGGACGAGCTCTTAATATCGATTGGCCTCATCGTAGTCTACGAGTAAACGGATCACGATGAAAAAGTGCGTGGTTATGTTGCTCACACGCCCCACAGTTGAAAATACTTGTACAATCTCTTATCTTATGGGAATGTGAGAAGGAAATGTGTTGCTGTCATAACTTGCAATTTGTTACATTGTTGACATGCATGATGCATATTCACCTGCCAGGATGCTGAAATATTGTCGGAAAACGAACCTTCCACCATCGGCTTTGAATTTGTTCGGTTATTACTTTTATTTTGTTTTATTTTTGTATTTCTTATTTTCATTACACCTGTCTATTGATACTAAGTAACAATTTTTACATGTTGGATTTCTACATAACTTAAATTATTATTTGCATTACAATTTATTTGTTACGAATTTATTGTTTTTCTTGTTGGCGGTCAGTACATATTTACTGACCTTTCAACCGTCTAGGTTGTACCAACTCTATCGATGGTAGATTCCTTACTTCGATATTTGTGTGTCCGTACAGGCTTTGCATATGCATTGAGCTGCGTTTTCGTATGGTTTCTTCTATTATGTCAACTTGTAGAACTCTGGTCATATCTTCGTTTGGGATATACAAGTCAGCGATTGTAATTATGCGAAGAATTTTTTTTACCTTGTGGTATTCCTGCTTCCATTTTCCGGATATCTGAGAGTTCTGACATTCTGATATTTGACATAGAATCTTTGTGTGTCTTTTGATGAGGAGTTATTTGTCAAGTGGTATTAGCTTTTTTAGCTTATGCTGTAGTCTTTTGTGCAATATACTATCGAATACTGTTGCAACGTCAAGATAATTTTTTTGTTTTCTATGTCGGTATTAATCTTCTTTATTACTCTATGCACTTGCTGGATTGTTGAGTGTCAGTGTCTAAAGCCAAATAGTAAATAGTGAATGGAATATGTTCGCAACGGTACGCAACGGTGGTACAGCAAGGTGTATTTAAATATAAAATATCGAAATATCGCGAGTGGATACAAAATCGATTACTAAAATTGTTCCACGCTTCTTTTTTTACTGATTGCTTGTTGAACTCTACATGAAGAATCCGGCTCGAAGGTCCAAATGTAGGATTAGCTGTTAGTTGTAGAGAGCGCGTTGGGAGTTCTTCCGCAGTTAAATTCTTCATTGACACCACTTGACGCACCAAAACACGATATTAATCTGCAGAAGACCAAAGAATGGCATCGAATAATTAAAAATTTGTGAAAATCAAAAATTTTGGTTCGGAGAGTAAATGATTTATTACTAATTTTTTTAACAATCGCTCACAATCAATAATTCAATTTATTGTGCTAGCTTCGAAGCTTTAATTTGACTTTGACAGCAAACCGGAAAATTTTCAGAGTTTTCTTAACACAATCGCTCTAGTGAACTCTATTAAGATCAGCCACGAAGCAGTTTCTATTTATTTAGTTAAAACTAAATTGAAAGGCATTGCTTGGAACCTAATAAACTTCGATATAACATAGACGGAGATAGTGGCCTTATTGAAAATATCATTCAAGGGGTTAATGTCATTCGGCTGTTAATGTGTTGTCGGAAAAACTCATGATAATTAGGCAATCGGGAAAAATACTAATGTCTGTGTGAAGAACGTTGAAGACGTAACCAAAATACGCAACAGGCAGAAAGGGCAATTGCTAAAAATAGAGGAAAACATATCATCGAATCATGCCAATTCACTGACTAGTCGCAGTCGAGTCAGCAAATCTCGGTCATGTTTTACGTCTCAAATAGATGCAGCAATGTACGATATCGACGTAACCGTAATTATAACAGTAATACAACTGTTGGAATAATAGCATCAGTACTAATAACCTTAATAAACACGGTAAATATAGATGTCGTAATGTCCCAGTAACTCACGGTGAGTAGTAAAAGATCAATATCCGTATAGGGGATGGCCAAGTTAAAAGTTATTACTAGTATACACGGCATAGGAAAACAGACTGCAATTCTACTTACCTAGAATAGCAACGGACCCATATGCTTGCCAGTCAACATAACTATTTATATTTATTTAAGCTAAATTAATATATTCTGTACCGAATATATATACAAAGCAAAGTTTTTAATAAAGGTCTCAGCAATCGTATGAACAAACTAAAACCAACAATTCGATTGTATTTTTATTATCAAACACAAGATAGTCTATTTCGTTCTCTATTACCAGTTCATATACATGGAAATATTATCAGATTTATGTAATGACAGAAATGTAAGTGTTCTTGTGAATGTGCGGTTGAAGCGGAATTTTTTCTAATTTATATTTTGATTATTTTTAATAGTGAAAATATAGTAGAAATAAAACTAATATGAAAACTATTGCAAAAATAAGAAAGTAGTCCATAAAGTAGTTCATTTAAGAGACAATTATTTTATAGTATTTTTTTAGAGTATTATTTTCACGAAATAAACCACGTGGACCAATAATTAAAGAAGAAAATGGCTAGGATATATATATTTTTTTAAGGTTCTAATTAATTTTTGAAAAGGTTTTAATTCCATTTACCTTGAATACACCATCATTAAAGTTAATCACTTTTATTTCGCGTTTACATAAAACTGCTGCTTCAAATTTTCCAATGGGGCATATTGATGTAGGCTGCGGTATACCTCTAAGTTCACGAACACGCTTACATGTTAAAACATCCCAAATGCATATTTCTTCTCTTTCAGTACTCATTGATGCAATAAAATAGTCATTTAGAGGTAATGAGACTAATGCATCAAAACTACCACAGGCTTCTTTAGTATTATTTCGAAAATTAATATTTAAAACTTCTAAATATGGCATTTTGAACTCATTCAAAAAGGAGTTCCACCTTATCAACACTTCATTTTTCTGAACTTTATCATAATGCACATATTCCCTCAAAAATAATTTAAATAGGGTAACAAATTGTTTGCCATCATTGCATAGTTCATCACAATATTTTTTGAGAAATAATTTTAATATTTCAATGTGTAATGCTTCGCTTATACCCAAATTTTTTTCACCTATAATAATATCATATAACAAAGATAATGGTCCAACAGCAGTAATTTTCATCATAATCCATTGCAAATCGATAAAATAATATGAATTAAAATATATCTGTGATTTCATTGTGGCAGATGGTTTCTCAACGATATGTAAGTAATGGTACGGAAGGTATACAAATTTTTGACAATTGTAGCTAAAAAAAAACAATATATATATATATATATATATATATAAACTATGTTATAAGATATTAAATGGTATTATACTCATATAGTAGCTAGTTCAAACTTTCATTATTATACAGGTAAAGTTGTTGTTCGGATTCTTTATCCTGATGAGCTTAATTAAGTTCAATTGTTATAAATATTTTTTGTAAGTAAAATCTATAAATTGTTAATTTAAGTATCGGAATATCTATATAGAATAGTTCTAATAAACAAACCATTTTCAGAAAAAGTGTATGAATTCTTTATTGGAATCAAATTTGACTTATTTTGTATATTGTAGATTCATGTTTATTAGATATAGATAATTTAATTTTTGTATTTACCGTTTTGTTTTTTTGTTGTGTTATTTCAATAATTTTGTATTTAATTAGAAATGCATTCTAAGAATTAATTATTTTTATCATTTATGTTTAACTAGCTGCTATACGAAGCCTTAGACAACATTGAATATATGTTTTACTATAATTATTTATGTGTATGTTCATTGCTTACGTAAGAGTTTTTTCATCGGTGTTGAATGTATTTGGCTCCTTTTCAAAATATTCATATATACTAGTATGCACTTTATTCTGTTTTTCTTCATATCTTGCCTTTATGCCGTCGCAAAAAACCTTATCTGCAATTCGGATATTATTTAAAAATAATACCATTGGTCTCATAATCCAACAAAACTTTGTCCATATACTGTGTACTACATAGTCCTCTCTTTTTGTTTCAATCTGATAAATTGTTATACAGTCGCATTCCTTTATTCCCCATTTTGACAATGCAATAATAAGCAAGAGTATATCTATATTTTCTATACCACATTTTGACTCTAATGTGATAAATATTTGATCTAAAATGCTGTTTGTATCTATATTTTCTAATGAAAAATTTCCTAACCAAATCAACCACGCCAATGCTTTTGCGGTGAATGGAGTTTTTTCTTTCTGATTTAATAAAAAACTAGGCAAACGTACGTTTTGCTGTGCTATACCTAAATTAACACAGCATAAACTTAGTATCTCATTCCATTGACTTGGAGAAAGTTTTTTAAGATTTATAAAATTTTCACTTGGAACTCCAAAATTAATGAACTTCTGAATTAATGTTTTTAATGAACAT
Organism: Coelopa pilipes; assembly: GCA_947389925.1. NCBI lineage: Eukaryota > Metazoa > Arthropoda > Insecta > Diptera > Coelopidae > Coelopa > Coelopa pilipes. The sequence goes on from OX376696.1 coordinate 20,776,891, forward strand.
TCATCCGTTTCCGAAACTGTCAGAATAATTTTTAACTTGTTTTTGATATTGACCGGTATCCAATCAATATTACATCCATTTAGAATTTCATCACAGGAATCAATTATAATTACTGCGAATGAATTGGAGCTTTCTATAATATTTGTTATTATTCTGGAGTAATTATGTACATCCTGTAATAGAAAAGATAACGTTAGTTTTACCATAATTTATAAGAATAATAGGAATGATTTTCAAAGTGATTCTAAAGTATGGACTCGTATTGAAATTGCAAAAATATCGTTTTATACTAATTTAAATATGAAGTTGCTAAAAATTATGATATTTGTCATAAAAACTTAGAAATTCGACACGTACGTAGAATGATTTTGAACCATATAGTCAATATACATTATATGTTATATTACGTTCTTTGAAACACTCAAAACAAAATTTTGTTTTTGTTTTAATATATAGCTAAATTCTATTTTTTCCTCATATCCAGACCTTCTCTTCTTTTTTCGGATTTTCTACCCGATACTATAGGACTACTTAAGTTTAATTACTTTTCTTCATTTTATTTGTATATATATATATATATATATATATATATATATATATATATATATATATATATATATATATATATATATATATAGGATCATCGTATTTAAGAACTTTCTTCTAAATATATCATTTATATCATTCATATCAAGATAATTATTAACTTCTTGTTCGGAGTCCTATATTTATTTGGATGTATCATTTTCAGTATAATTATTCAATTTTAGACTTATCGTTTTTTGAGCTGAAGGCCTTGTTGCTAATGCTCTTTTCCTTTGTTTAGCTTATAATTTTTAATTATAAGTTATCTTTGTTAAATAAATAAATAATAGACTCATCGTTAGACGGCGAAGTGAAAAATAAAATTCAAAAAAGAAAATAACAAAATTTGACAAAAGGGCAGAATAATTCAAAAACAGTCTATATCGCATGGCCGTAATTTAAACAAATTACTAAAATTAAATTGTTTAACATTTGTTAAATTACGCAAAAACACAACAGAAATAAAACAAAGATCAACCTGCTTCTTAAAATATAAGCATTTCATAAACGTGCTATTCGTAAAAAGAACAAAACCTTAATAAAGTTTAAATCTACTACCACAAGCTAATATATAGCACTCAAACGCAGGCTATAAAGCATCCTGAGAATCCAACAATGACACAATCAATAGTTCAATTTATTGTTCTAGCTTCGAAGCTTTAATTTGACTTTGACAGCAAACCGGAAAATTTTCAGAGTTTTCTTAACACAATCGCTCCAGTGAACTCTATTAAGGTCAGCCACGAAGCAGTTTCTATTTATTTAGTTAAAACTAAATTGAAAGGCATTGCTTGGAACCTAATAAACTTCGATATAACATAGACGGAGATAGTGGCCTTATTGAAAATATCATTCAAGGGGTTAATGTGTTGTCGGAAAAACTCATGATAATTAGGCAATCGGGAAAAATACTAATGTCTGTGTGAAGAACGTTGAAGACGTAACCAAAGAATTACATCATCAAGTACATACATTTTTTGAAGATCTACCAGCCAAAGTTGAGTGCAAATACGCAACAGGCAGAAAAATTGCTAAAAACAGAGGAAAACTAATCATCGAATCAGGCCAAATCACTGACTGTTCGCAGTCCAGTCAGCAAATCTCGGTTATGTTTTACGTTTCAAATAGATGCAGCCATGTCCGATATCGACGTAACCGTAACAATAACAGTAATAAAACTGTTAGAATAATAGCATCAGTACTAAAAACTGTAATAAATACGGTAAATATAGATGTCGTAATATCCCAGTAACTCACGGTGAATAGTAAAAGATCAATATCCGGAAAAAGGGATGGTCAGGTTAAAAGCTATTACTAGTAAACACGGCATAGTTCAAGGTAAAATCTACACAAAGGGAAATATTAAATTCAGGAGTATAATATTAGTACATAAACTCCATGTGGTAAATGATGATTTTCCTATTCCATCTTATGGAATTCTTGGACTATTAGAAAATACAATTTTATTTAAGATTGTAAAACAAATTGGCTGGTATTAAGACCAGACGACTTTCCCGAAAATATTCGAGGACCAATGCTATGTTCTCCTACCATTAGCACTATATCGTTATCTGCAAGATCAGAGGTAAACATGAGAATTAATATACAATAATCGAAATTAGACGTGTTTTTTCCAAACCAAAGTTACAAAGTCTGTTACGTCATCCGAGGGTTTGACCAGAACAGCTACGTTGGAAGAACTATAACTATTAAAAGTTTCAGAATTTCGTTGGGAACGAATTTCAAAGAATTTGTCTAGATTGCTTGCAGAGAAGTTTTTACTATCGAGAATATATTATATTATATTCTCTATAAACTGGGAAAGGCAACATATTTTTCTTGCGTTAATTTATGTTAGTGAATCTGACAGATGTGTTTAAAATTTTTCGAAAGTATAATCAACATCATGAAAGAAGTTAAATTATGTGGAACATGCAAGATTTTGATCTATGCAGGAATAACATTTCATTCGAATGGAAAAGAGTATTCATAACTTAAATAATTCATTAATGAGTCCTCGAATTCTTCAAATTAAGTAGAAACGTGAGCAGGCATGTGGTGCCGTACTGAGTCACGATGAATCACAACTTCCGATAGCATATGAATCCCGATCGTTCACTAGAGGTGAGGCTAATAAATCTACTATTGAACCGCTTATATAGACTGGGTAATTAAATACTTCAGATTATACATATATAGAGGACAACATTCATGATCAGAGGCGATCATAGGTCATTAGCATGCTTGTTTTTAATAAAAACTCTTCTTCCAAATTGACAAGAATGTGATTATATTTAAGGAATATGTTTTAACCATGGAATACTTGAGGGGACCAGGGAACAAAGCAAAGAGAAAACTGTGGGGTGGAATTAAACCCTACGGATAAGAACATGAAGAAAACTCTAGAATATATGAGGCGTTCAGTTCAAACAGGATTAAAAACACCGCTAAGTAGCAATTACCAGATATTGTATAAGAATAGAAGATAATGAATTATACCTAACAAAAAGGAAACAATTATCACAAATAAATTAGATAAATTTATCAATAACTAACAATTATTCCCAGTGATTGAAAATTCTGCAGCAGTCACTATGTGACAATATATTTGAGGAAATCTGAATGGCGAAATATAAAGACAGAATTAATCAATGATTCAATAAAAAGTGTAAGAAAACTTGAAGAAATTTCATGATAATCCAATATCAAAAATTTCGTGAAGTAAAATCGTGAGCACTAGTGAAGTATCTTATATATTCTGTCCGTAAACAAGAAATAAATGTGTAGTAATTGTGAAGAAACTAAAACCAAAATTTTAAGAAACTAAAATGAAAAAATATCCAAGAATGAAAAATCCAAGAATATAATTTAGAAGAAAATAGTGAAGACTGATATAAAAGCCAGTGAAAATTGTTTTAATAGACAAGAAATTAAAGTAAAAGACAAAGAGGGAACAACTAAAGAATTTCATTTATGTTAGTTAATATTTCAAACTGTACAGAAAGTTGGAAAGAGAGAACATTTTGTCAAAAAAAAAAAAAAGTATATAAGAATTTGTCCACATACAAAATTCAGAGATTGTACAAAATGGTAAAATCATAAATACTGCAACGTAGAATTTAAAGTGACGCGAAATTTTGATATTGGTCTTAGCAATTGTTCAAGTTTACAAGAACAATCAAGTGGCGCCGAATTGTACAGACTCGCAAACTCCGAAGTGTTAGTGTATGTCGAACTGCAGAACTACAAAAGAGTGAAAGAGAATAGTGTAAATTAAATAGAAAAACGAAGAAAAAGCTGTGTGTATGTATGTTACGAAACAATAACATTGAGAGTGCTCAGAAATAGCCGAGAAGTAGAGAGTTAATATAAGAAAACAACAGATCAGATATTATTTTAAGAAATAGAATGAGAAAATTAATAGGGATAATTTCCCGATGACTTTAGTAGACGATGCTATTGCAAAACTGCAGAACGGGAAAATATTCACAACTCTGGATTTACGCAATGTTTTTTTCCATGTACATGTATGTATGAATATGGACCGGTTCTATTCCAGAAAAGTTCTGATGATGCACAATTTGCCCAGTGGAATACATGAGTCGCAAAACTACTCCGTGTAAGCAGAAATATCACTCATACGAGATAAAAGTTTTAGCAGTTATCTAAGCACTAAGAATTGTATGCGTGGGGGATGAAAGTGAAGATCATGTCGGATTGCAATGCTCTTAAAATGAAAATGAAGAAAACGTAGACGTAGAGTTGAAGAATTTGATTATGAAATTGAACATCGGTGAGACACGTGGATGCGTTGAGTCGCATTTCATGTTGGATAATCGAAGACTATTGAATCATAGAGTCAGAGAAGTACAATGATAGGATGAATGGGTGCAGGCGGTGGTGAAAGTATTAGAGAACGAGAAGTATGAAGATTACTTTTTAAAACTTGATATTTTGCATAAAGATCCAAGTAGTGAATTCATAATGATACCACCTGCAATGGAAGAAGAGATTGTGAAGCAGGACACAGACAGGGGCATTTCGCCGCATCCTACAAATGAGAGAAATATAGTAAAGAACATTCATATAGTAACAGAACATTCAGCATTCAGAATTCACAAAATGTTAGTTCTATTGTTGACAAAAATGTATATCTATGTATATATAAAACCACAACAATGGTATAGGCATGTTGAGAGAGTGCAACAACCTATAAACATCAAAACTCCGTGAAGTACAAAGGTAACAAAGATGCTAATGATATTCGTAGATTAATTACTGAAGCTGTGTTACAAGAATTTGAGCATGAACGTGAAGAGATACGAGCGATGGCCAAAGATAATATCGATGATTTCGTAGCTGTCAAGCGAACGCAATATGGGTCTGGACTTAAAGTGAAACCCAAATTTTACGGACCATAAAATCGAAGGATTTTATTTCGTTTTATGTACTTTTGTTTTTGTTGAATGTTACAGGCCACAGCTTTCGGAAAGAAAGTAACAGTGGTTCTAAAAAGGGGTTGGAACAATAATTGTTTTTGATCTTTTTTTTTTACTGATTTTAAGATATTAATTGAAGATGAAAATTAGAAGAGTAAGAGTTGTTGAGAATGTTGTCTGAAAACAGTGAGTTGAATGGAAATTATTCAAGAGTTATACATTTGATCTGAATTAAATATTTTAATTAAGACACATTGTGATTTAGAGATTAGTCTTTGCTTTTGAGAGCGGAAATAGTTTCGTATAAATATATTATATTTGATTGATGAGGTAGGATTAATCATTTTCGATATTTTCCATAGACTTTTGCACTCTATTAAACTAATTGTTAGTTAGGATCTATAGTTTTCGATATTTTTCGTCACATTGCAAAAATTATTTTTTCATAAGTTACAAATGATAATCGAGAATCAAACAAGGCAAAATTGATCTACATGCTGGTCGCAATCTTTATATAGTTATATATTTGTTCGTCGATCATAGACGAGATCTTGCACTTTAAAACTATTTTGCAAAGTAGTGAGCATCCGTTCGTATTTGAAGCACAAAAACAAAAAACCAAACGACAACAAATTAAATACAAAAATTGTGACTAAAAGTCAAGTGAAAGTGAAGTAGAAGTGAGTATACCAGAAAAAGAACATAAGAAATAAATAAATAAGTTCTACAATTTTATGAACAATATATGAATTAATATCGGGTTTGACTACTAAATATGCCGACAGGTGGCTACAGGAATGGAACAGGGTATTTATAAAATGCCGAAGATCTCTGATGTTATGAAATCCGTACATATCTGAATACCCCCCAAAAACGAACACACAATTCCCCCATTACATCAAGAAATTTATGAAATCAGTAAATCATTTTACCACATTAGTTATTAAATTAAATACACCGATAATTAATCATGGTTAAAATAGATGATATGAATTAAATAACTAGATAGAAACTTATTCATTATGCGAAAAAAACATAAAGCAACTGTAGCGTGATGCAACTAACATCCTATGAGTCGTCATTGACGGAGTAACACTACATATATAATATTAGAGCTTGTAGCCAGATAATTGTTCTTATTTAAGACTACAACCGAAAAAAAGGATCTACACTGCAGCGAAAAACGGTGGTGACTGGAATTAACAGAGGCATATCCGTCTGTCCCTGTCGTCCGTTTCCTTCGTGCTTGAATCGGTCACAAATTGCGAAAATTCCAGCATCATATAATTAGCGTTTGATCGAGAAATGGAAAAACTTTGTCAACAATTGCATTCTCTAATTTGGGGGAAAACAGTTCGCAAACTGTTCTCACGGTACGAATTCAACTGTTCTCACGGTACGAATTCAACAATTTAATTGCGATTATAGCGTACGTAGTGCAAAATAAAATCATTTTAGTCTTAAGAGATTAAGAAAAATATAATTATGTAGTAATATTATCTGATTAATAAACAAATCAGCTGTGCAGAAGAAGTTTAGTTTTATACCTCTATAGGAGCTCCAGAGAGAAGTCCCAGTCCCACTCTAGAGAGGAAAACCAGGGAGCCACTTACAGCAACTTCAGTAGAATAACATCGGCGAACTGCCATCAAGAAAAAACCTGCCAGTAGTAGTCTCTCGCTTAAATATGCTTTAACCATATAAAATTTCTTACATTTTTTTGAGAAATCCCCCTTTTGTAAGCCAAAGGCTACTCACAAAAAAAAAAGGTAAAGTAAAATGTTAACATAACACTAAAGGACAAAGCGAAGAAATAAGTTTTAAGTCAAATGAGATAATACTTTAAGAAAATTTGTATATTAGTCAGTATTAAAGTCTAAATTGAAATTATTGTACGAAAATAATTATTTAATTTGGTGTTGTGTGTGATCACCCTTTGCTAGGAGCTAAAATGCTCCTTACTCCCGCGTCCCGGTTTCTTACTTTAAAAACCCAGTATACGAGAATGGTGATATAAACACAAATAAATCAAATTAATTTAAATTTAAAAAAAAAAATAACATATATAAATATCAAATATGCAAATTTCACTGATTTCTTTGCACTAAATTTGTTCGATGGAAAGCTTACTTTACATTGAATTCAAGAACAAAAATTATTTAAACATTTAATTAAAATAAAATATATATAAATAATTAACCAAGTTGTGCCTCTTTTGTCTTTCCGCCAAAATGAACTTCCAAGGTGTTTCGAGATATTTGTTATTCTGTCCTTGTCACAGAATGTCGTCCAAATTATGTATCTATCTCTGAAATTCTTTCTGAAATAGATTGCAGCACACCCCTGTATAACTCGTTTTAGCAAATACTTACAAAAGAAACAAAAAGAGCAAGTTCAATTTGTCATGGTTTGTGACTACTAATTATCTTAGTGAAAAAATCATAAAAAGTCCGATTGTATCTAGAGAGTGGAAAAGTCAACGCGATAACAGTAAAAGACACAAATCCATAAACTATGATCGTCAGTATTTGTATTTTAAAGCTGAATTTATATCAACCTTTGTTTTGAAGAACGCCTCCTGACAAATTAATCTAGATGAAAAATCGAAACACTTATGGCGCAAAATATTCAGTCATCTTCACTGACAATAAACATACAGCAGAAATTCTAAGTGTAAGAAGTTCTGAGCCTATGCCGAAGGGTAGCAATTTACAATCATGCTTTGTTGAAGTGGTTAATGATGCAAACTGACCTTTACACCAGATTCGGTCACTGGGTAATTTCTCCAAAATGGAAGAGGAAAGGCAGCATGCATCTGGTGATCCACTACATGACGATTCGACATGGAAAATATGGGATGCTAAATCATTGATCAGAGATATTCTGGTTAAGGCTCATGACGGCCATTCATAATCGAATCAGATCGTTGGCAACATTTATAACGATTCGATTGAGAGCCAGTTACTGAAAATATTGTCACCACTTCCACAGAGTTTGTAACTTGAACTATGTGCAAATGAAAAATAAATGTTCGGAAGAAGAGACAATAAACATTCAGCAGGAATTCTAAGTATAAAAAGTTCAGAGCCTATGTCGAAGGGTAGCTATTTACAATCATGCTTTGTTGAAGTGGTTAATGATGCAAACTGACCTTTACTCCAGATTCGGTCGCTGGGTACTTAACCTATAGGGTAATTTCTCCAAAATGGAACAGGAAAGGCAGCCAAAACACATACAAATGGTGAGCCACTACATGACGATTCGACGTGGAAGATATGGGTTGCTAAATCATTGATCAGAGATATTCTCTCTATCGGACATGAAGGAATTCAGAAGGAATTTCAAACAAAGTAGATTTGAAAAAAATTTAAATTTAAAACTCGCGCCAAATGTTTTCATATCTCGAGTCAGAGCGACACGTTGCAACGTATGCCGACGGAAATTGTGGCGAACGGACATCACGGGAAAAGTAGACAGTAGCAGTCTTTCGCATAAATATGCTTTAAATATATAAAATTTCTTACTAAAATGGTTTAAGAAGCCAAAGGTTCCTCAAACAAAGAAAAGCAAATTTTTAATATAATGAGAAAAAAAAGAGCAAAGCAAAGAAATAAGTCTAAAGTCAAAAGAAATAAAAATTTAAGAATATATAAATGTCATTCCTTCTATATTGAAATCATTGAATGAAATTAATAATAAAAATAATTATTTAATTTGGCGTTGTATGTGATCTCCCTTTGCTATGAGGTAAAATGTTCCTTTCTACCGCGTGCCGGAGTTAACTATCATTAACAGAATGTATTTATCGACGTTGTGCATAAGTTTCACAGATTCAGAAGGAACGAAAACGATAAAAAAAAAACTCAAGTGCATTCCGGTCTCTGGAGTTCTGACTCTCACGTATTCCACAATTGTAGAATTTGACTCTCCCTCTCACTATTTTCTTTTCTTCGTTTTTCCTTCTACAGATCAGGTTCACACTCTACGATGAAGGATCTTTCAGAAGTTTCTTCTTTTCTTCTCGTTTTTATTTTCTTTCTTCAAAGCGCTTTCGTTTTTTGGTTTTCAGAGAATAACTGCAATTGAGTGTCCTTTCATGTGTTAGGAGTGGTCGAAAACCACGCTATCGATAATTTGACTCTCTGCTGAATTGCAATTATGTTTCGTCGGGGTCTTTTCAGTTTGTTGCGGGTTGCGGGATTTTTAATTTAAAAACCCGGTATAAGAGAATGGTGAAACAAACACAAATAAATCAAATGAATTTAAATTAAAGAGAAAAAAAAAAAAAACTAAAACTTACAAATATGCAAATTACACTGATTTCTCGCCCCACGCCAAAGCCGACGTGCCGGAGCCGGAACACGCACGTGAATCCGCCAAGTCTTCATTAAATTCTACAGATATATTTATTTTGACGCCCAACGTGGGGCCTGACTGAATTTAATTTAACATCTCTTTGTAAACTGCACATTTTGGTTTACAAATATATTATATTTTTATATATAGGAGGACATTTTGAGAAATACATCGGTATCTTCGTGATTCTAAATTCACCATATTTTGACTCTGAGGGGTATAGGAACTTTCGAGAAAGCATTGCGAAGGAATCGCAGTAGTAGGACTTAAAAGTCATTATTAATTACATTTACAGACGGAACATGCAGACAGATCATGCACCTGGTGAACCACTACATGATGATTCGACGTGGAAGATTTGGGTTCCTAAATCATTGATCAGAGATATCTGGTTAAGACTCATGACGCCTATTTGGGATCTCATATCGGTAAAAAAAGACAATTGAAAGGTTTGAAAGTACAATAATTCTTGTGAAGTATGTAAAACAACTCATAGAGTTTTCCAGAAATTGTATTTCGACTTCTTAGGTCCATATTCTAGATCACGGAAGTGATTAATTATGTTCGGGAGTACTTAAATTCCTGTGAAGTATGTAAAACAACTCATTGTGTTTTCCAAAAATTATATTTCGACTTCTTAGATCCCTATTCTAGATCACGATCGGGAAATATGGGAATATTTGCGTTTCTAGACCATTTCTCCCATCTCTCAAGCCAGTAAAGAAGTTCACCGCGGATTGCCTAGTGAATTACGTAGAAGAACTTTTTCACATTTATGGCGATCCTGAAACAGTAGTCTCCGATTATGGGACACAATATAAATCCGATTTATTAAACAAATTGCGCGAAATTTTTTCAAATCTCGAGTTAGAACGAAACGTTGCAACCATTATTATGATCTCGAGAACCTGGTAGGGAAGTTTTTGGAAACTAGAAACGGAAACAAAAAGTATGCGATTTTTGGTTCCGCCTAAAATTGCATTTATGCCTGTGGAATTTGTGGCGAACCGACATCACGGGAAAACTAGCCAGTAGCAGTCTTTCGCATAAATATGCTTTAAATATATAAAATTTCTTACTAAAATGGTTTAAGAAGCCTCATTGTGTAAGCCAAAGGTTAACATAATTTCAAATAATGACGTTTCAAACAAAAATATATCAAATTAATTTAAATTAAAGAGAAAAATAAAATATAAATTACAAATATGCAAATTTCACTGATTTCACATTATATTTCTTCGGTGAAATGCTTGATTTAAAAAAAAAAAACAAAAAATTTAGTTAAAATAAAATATATATAAATAATTAACAAAGGTTTGCCTCTTTTTGTCTTTCCTCCACGGTAGGAATAATTTTAGTTGTTGTTTAAGTATTTAATTTAATCAAAATTTGGTTTTGATCATTTTCACTTTAATTCCTTCTAGTTTTAAGTTCCTGAAGTTGCTCCTTTTTACTTTAAAAATATATTCTATTAATATCCTTTATTTGAAATTTATTTTAACTTAAATTCTAAGCTTACTTTTCATTTTTAGTTTTTTTAGTTTGTAAGAAATACTGCGATGAATTGCTCAAATATTGTTGTGATTCTGGTGGTTGAAGCAAAAGGTAGGAGGGTCAAAATGGTGTTAGTGGGTTTCTGGTTATTCCATTATTATGAAGAAGCGTTGTAAATGACCATAGGTTGGGAAATGGAGGGAAAATTGTTGTTTCCCGTAATATCTTGCCACAACCTTAGCAAGACGACTTTCAATACGTTTCAATTCTTTCTCCCCTTATTACTTCTAGGGAACACGAACGTGCATCCGCCACGTCTTCGTTACACTCTACAGATATATTTATTTTGACACCCAGCGTAGGGCCTGATAGAATTTAAATTAACATCTCTCTTTAAACTGCACATTTTGTTTTACAAATATTTTATAGGTCCACACAATTTTTTTTTCTCGTGCGTTGCTTTTCCTGTTTAAAAACTTCTAGGAATTTAATTTGTTCAGATTTGATATCAAACACAAGGTTAATTTTTTTCACAATTTACGTATTTTATCCCGGCAATTCCTTACCTTCCTACTGCTATTCTCGGTTTCTCCAAATTCACATCAGAACTACTTACAAAACAGTGATAAAATTGATTTAAGAGAGAAATTGTACAATTTTGGGTTGAACTCAATAAGTCGAAGGTCACATGCCATATATTCCCTGAAGCAACCTTGCAATCTATCTTTCCTTAGTTTCTAAAATTGACTAACTCATTTCTCTTGTTTGACACCCTCGCATATCCACCTATAGCGGATTCATCATAAATCAAATATTCCTTGATATCTTTTGTCTTTGTGAATTATTTCATAATAATTTATTACCCATAGTATAATTGTTATATCATTATTTTATTGTATTTATATTTATTTTGGTTTTTGTTTTTAATTTAATTTTTCTTTATCACAAAAAAGAAGAAAAAGATTTGTTGGCTCTCGAATCGAATCAGATCGTTGGCAAAATTTATAACGATTCGATTGAGAGTATCCAGTTACTGAAAACATTGTCACCACTTCGACAGAGTTTGTAACTTGAACTATGTGCAAACGAAAAATAAATGTTCGGTTTGTAAATAAGATGTTCCTCAAATGAATTACGCAATCAAAAGGATAGGTAACACGAAAGCATACATGCAATCTTCGGATTCCGTTCCTACTGATGCTGATATAAACACGATCTTAAACAGAATTATATGCGGTCTTTTACGGTGGTGATATTGTTTGGAGAGAAGTCAATTGGATTGCTCGATACGGGGGCATCGATTACTTGCGTAGGAGCAAAACCAACACAAGATTATATTAACAGCAATAAACCATTCAAAAATATTCGAGCAGATGGCGAACTACAGTCTTTTTGTCGTGGTTGCACAAGAAATTAAGTTCCGAGCTGTTTCAAAGCTATTCTAGATATTAATTATACCGTCTTTGTCACAGAAGGTATTAGGTATAGACTTCAGGAAATTTTTTAATCTTTTTAAATTAATAGTAGCAATTCTTACCGAAATTGATTGCAACACACCTCTCCATGACATGTTTGCGCAAATACTTACAAACGGAACAAAAATAAAAAGTTCAATCTATAATTGACTGTTCTGCATCATTTGCAAAACAGAGTCATGGTTTGTGATTTCCAATTATTTTAGTGAGAAAACCATAAAAAGTTCGATTGGGTCTAGAGAGTGGAAAAATGAATACGATAACTGTAAAAGACACATATCCATTACATATGATCATCAATATTTGTTATTTTAAAGCTGAATTTATCTAAACCATTGATTTGCAGAACGCTTCCTGACAAATAAATCTAGATAAAACATCTAGAGTTAAAATCACTTTTACATTCCGCACCTGAGAATCGAAATGTTCGTTTACCTTGATCTTGGATCTGTTGGTAATATCTGAGAGTATTTCGAAACACTTCTACCGCAACATATACAGTCCTGAGCACTGACAATAAACATTCAGCAGGAATTCTAAGTATAAAAAGTTCAGAGCCTATGTCGAAGGGTAGCTATTTACAATTATGCTTTGTTGAAGTGGTTAATGATGCAAACTGACCTTTACTCCAGATTCGGTCGCTCGGTACTTAACCTATAGGGTAATTTCTCCAAAATGGAACAGGAAAGGCAGCCAAAAAACATACAACTGGTGAGCCACTACATGATGATTCGACGTGGAAGATATGGGTGGCTAAATCATTGATCAGAGATATTCTGGTTAAGGCTCATGACGGCCATTTGGGATCTCATATAGGTAAAATAAGGCAATCGAAAGGTTCTTGTGAAATATGTAACACAACTCATAGAGTTTCCCAGAAATTGTATTTCGACTTTTTAGGTCAATAACGGAGTGATGAATTATGTTCGGGAGTACATAAATTCCTGTGAAGTATGTAAAACAACTCATAAAGTTTTCTAAAAATTATATTTCGACTTCTTAGATCCATATTCTAGATCACGATCGGGAAATATGGGAATATTTGCGTTTCTAGACCATTTCTCCCATTTCTCAAGCCAGTAAAGATGTTCAACGCGCATTGCCTAGTGAATTACGTAGAAGAACTTTTTCACATTTATGGCGATCCTGAAACAGTAGTCTCCGATTATGGGACACAATATAAATCCGATTAAAACAAATTAAACAAATTCGTTCAAAAATATCAAATTTCAAATAAAAATTGCGCGAAATTTTTTCAAATCTCGAGTTAGAACGAAACGTTGCAACCATTATTATGATCTCGAGAACCTGGTAGGGAAGTTTTTGGAAACTAGAAACGGAAACAAAAAGTATGCGATTTTTGGTTCCGCCTAAAATTGCATTTATGCCGGTGGAATTTGTGGCGAACCGACATCACGGGAAAACTAGCCAGTAGCAGTCTTTCGCATAAATATGCTTTAAATATATAAAATTTCTTACTAAAATGGTTTAAGAAGCCCCATTGTGTAAAGGTTAACATAATTTCAAATAATGATGTTTCAAACAAAAATATTTCAAATTAATTTAAATTAAAGAGAAAAATAAAATATAAATTACAAATATGCAAATTTCACTGATTTCACATTATATTTCTTCGGTGAAATGCTTGATTTAAAAAAAAAAAACAAAAAATTTAGTTAAAATAAAATATATATAAATAATTAACAAAGGTTTGCCTCTTTTTGTCTTTCCTCCACGGTAGGAATAATTTTAGTTGTTGTTTAAGTATTTAATTTAATCAAAATTTGGTTTTGATCATTTTCACTTTAATTCCTTCTAGTTTTAAGTTCCTGAAGTTGCTCCTTTTTACTTTAAAAATATATTCTATTAATATCCTTTATTTGAAATTTAATTTTAACTTAAATTCTAAGCTTACTTTTCATTTTTAGTTTGTAAGAAATACTACGATGAATTGCTCAAATATTGTTTTGATTCTGGTGGTTGAAGCAACAGGTATTATGAAGAAGCGTTGTAAATGACCATAGGTTGGGAAATGGAGGGAAAATTGTTGTTTCCCGTAATATCTTGCCACAACCTTAGCAAGACGACTTTCAATACGTTTCAATTCTTTCTCCCCTTATTACTTCTAGGGAACACGAACGTGCATCCGCCACGTCTTCGTTACACTCTACAGATATATTTATTTTGACACCCAGCGTAGGGCCTGATAGAATTTAAATTAACATCTCTCTTTAAACTGCACATTTTGTTTTACAAATATTTTATAGGTCCACACAATTTTTTTTTTCTCGTGCGTTGCTTGTCCTGTTTAAAAAATTCTAGGAATTTAATTTGTTCAGATTTGATATCAAACACAAGGTTAATTTTTTTCACAATTTACGTATTTTATCCCGGCAATTCCTTACCTTCCTACTGCTATTCTCAGTTTCTCCAAATTCACATCAGAACTACTTACAAAACAGTGATAAAATTGATTTAAGAGAGAAATTGTACAATTTTGGGTTGAACTCAATAAGTCGAAGGTCACATGCCATATATTCCCTGAAGCAACCTTGCAGTCTATCTTTCCTTAGTTTCTAAAATTGACTAACTCATTTCTCTTGTTTGACACCCTCGCATATCCACCTATAGCGGATTCATCATAAATCAAATATTCCTTGATATCTTTTGTCTTTGTGAATTATTTCATAATAATTTATTACCCATAGTATAATTGTTATATCATTATTTTATTATATTTATATTTATTTTGGTTTTTGTTTTTAATTTAATTTTTCTTTATCACAAAAAAGAAGAAAAAGATTTGTTGGCTCTCGAATCGAATCAGATCGTTGGCAAAATTTATAACGATTCGATTGAGAGTATCCAGTTACTGAAAACATTGTCACCACTTCGACAGAGTTTGTAACTTGAACTATGTGCAAACGAAAAATAAATGTTCGGTTTGTAAATAAGATGTTCCTCAAATGAATTACGCAATCAAAAGGATAGGTAACACGAAAGCATACATGCAATCTTCGGATTCCGTTCCTACTGATGCTGATATAAACACGATCTTAAACCGAATTATATGCGGTCTTATACGGTGGAGATATTGTTTGGAGAGAAGTCAATTGGATTGCTCGATACGGGGGCATCGATTACTTGCGTAGGAGCAAAACCAACACAAGATTATATTAACAGCAATAAACCATTCAAAGATATTCGAGCAGATGGCGAACTACAGTCTTTTTGTCGTGGTTGCACAAGAAATTAAGTTCCGAGCTGTTTCAAAGCTATTCTAGATATTAATTATACCGTCTTTGTCACAGAAGGTATTAGGTATAGACTTCAGGAAATTTTTTAATCTTTTTAAATTAACAGTAGCAATTCTTACCGAAATTGATTGCAACACACCTCTCCATGACATGTTTGCGCAAATACTTACAAACGGAACAAAAACAAAAAGTTCAATCTATAATTGACTGTTCTGCATCATTTGCAAAACAGAGTCATGGTTTGTGATTTCCAATTATTTTAGTGAGAAAACCATAAAAAGTTCGATTGGGTCTAGAGAGTGGAAAAATGAATACGATAACTGTAAAAGACACATATCCATTACATATGATCATCAATATTTGTTATTTTAAAGCTGAATTTATCTAAACCATTGATTTGCAGAACGCTTCCTGACAAATAAATCTAGATAAAACATCTAGAGTTAAAATCACTTTTACATTCCGCACCTGAGAATCGAAATGTTCGTTTACCTTGATCTTGGATCTGTTGGTAATATCTGAGAGTATTTCGAAACACTTCTACCGCAACATATACAGTCCTGAGCACTGACAATAAACATTCAGCAGGAATTCTAAGTATAAAAAGTTCAGAGCCTATGTCGAAGGGTAGCTATTTACAATTATGCTTTGTTGAAGTGGTTAATGATGCAAACTGACCTTTACTCCAGATTCGGTCGCTCGGTACTTAACCTATAGGGTAATTTCTCCAAAATGGAACAGGAAAGGCAGCCAAAAAACATACAACTGGTGAGCCACTACATGATGATTCGACGTGGAAGATATGGGTGGCTAAATCATTGATCAGAGATATTCTGGTTAAGGCTCATGACGGCCATTTGGGATCTCATATAGGTAAAATAAGGCAATCGAAAGGTTCTTGTGAAATATGTAACACAACTCATAGAGTTTCCCAGAAATTGTATTTCGACTTTTTAGGTCAATAACGGAGTGATGAATTATGTTCGGGAGTACATAAATTCCTGTGAAGTATGTAAAACAACTCATAAAGTTTTCTAAAAATTATATTTCGACTTCTTAGATCCATATTCTAGATCACGATCGGGAAATATGGGAATATTTGCTTTCTAGACCATTTCTCCCATTTCTCAAGCCAGTAAAGATGTTCAACGCGCATTGCCTAGTGAATTACGTAGAAGAACTTTTTCACATTTATGGCGATCCTGAAACAGTAGTCTCCGATTATGGGACACAATATAAATCCGATTAAAACAAATTAAACAAATTCGTTCAAAAATATCAAATTTCAAATAAAAATTGCGCGAAATTTTTTCAAATCTCGAGTTAGAACGAAACGTTGCAACCATTATTATGATCTCGAGAACCTGGTAGGGAAGTTTTTGGAAACTAGAAACGGAAACAAAAAGTATGCGATTTTTGGTTCCGCCTAAAATTGCATTTATGCCGGTGGAATTTGTGGCGAACCGACATCACGGGAAAACTAGCCAGTAGCAGTCTTTCGCATAAATATGCTTTAAATATATAAAATTTCTTACTAAAATGGTTTAAGAAGCCCCATTGTGTAAAGGTTAACATAATTTCAAATAATGATGTTTCAAACAAAAATATTTCAAATTAATTTAAATTAAAGAGAAAAATAAAATATAAATTACAAATATGCAAATTTCACTGATTTCACATTATATTTCTTCGGTGAAATGCTTGATTTAAAAAAAAAAAAACAAAAAATTTAGTTAAAATAAAATATATATAAATAATTAACAAAGTTTTGCCTCTTTTTGTCTTTCCTCCACGGTAGGAATAATTTTAGTTGTTGTTTAAGTATTTAATTTAATCAAAATTTGGTTTTGATCATATTCACTTTAAGTCCTTCTAGTTTTAAGTTCCTGAAGTTGCTCCTTTTTACTTTAAAAATATATTCTATTAATATCCTTTATTTGAAATTTATTTTAACTTAAATTCTAAGCATACTTTTCATTTTTAGTTTGTAAGAAATACTGCGATGAATTGCTCAAATATTATTCCATTATTATGAAGAAGCGTTGTAAATGACCATAGGTTGGGAAATGGAGGGAAAATTGTTGTTTCCCGTAATATCTTGCTACAACCTTAGCAAGACGACTTTCAATACGTTTCAATTCTTTCTCCCCTTATTACTTCTAGGGAACACGAACGTGCATCCGCCACGTCTTCGTTACACTCTACAGATATATTTATTTTGACACCCAGCGTAGGGCCTGATAGAATTTAAATTAACATCTCTCTTTAAACTGCACTTTTTGTTTTACAAATATTTTATAGGTCCACACAATTTTTTTTTTTTCGTGCGTTGCTTTTCCTGTTTAAAAAATTCTAGGAATTTAATTTGTTCAGATTTGATATCAAACACAAGGTTAATTTTTTTCACAATTTACGTATTTTATCCCGGCAATTCCTTACCTTCCTACTGCTATTCTCGGTTTCTCCAAATTCACATCAGAACTACTTACAAAACAGTGATAAAATTGATTTAAAAGAGAAATTGTACAATTTTGGGTGTAACTCAATAAGTCGAAGGTCACATGCCATATATTCCCTGAAGCAACCTTGCAGTCTATCTTTCCTTAGTTTCTAAAATTGACTAACTCATTTCTCTTGTTTGACACCCTCGCATATCCACCTATAGCGGATTCATCATAAATCAAATATTCCTTGATATCTTTTGTCTTTGTGAATTATTTCATAATAATTTATTACCCATAGTATAATTGTTATATCATTATTTTATTATATTTATATTTATTTTGGTTTTTGTTTTTAATTTAATTTTTCTTTATCACAAACAGAAGAAAAAGATTTGTTGGCTCTCGAATCGAATCAGATCGTTGGCAAAATTTATAACGATTCGATTGAGAGTAGCCAGTTACTGAAAACATTGTCACCCCTTCCACAGAGTTTGTAACTTGAACTATGTGCAAACGAAAAATAAATGTTCGGTTTGTAAATAAGATGTTCCTCAAATGAATTACGCAATCAAAAGGATAGGTAACACGAAAGCACACAAGCAATCTTCGGATTCCGTTCCTACTGATGCTGATATAAACACGATCTTAAACCGAATTATATTCGGTCTTATACGGTGGTGATATTGTTTGGAGAGAAGTCAATTGGATTGCTCGATACGGGGGCATCGATTACTTGCATAGGAGCAAAACCAGCACAAGATTATATTAACAGCAATAAACCATTCAAAGATATTCGAGCAGATGGCGAACTACAGTCTTTTTGTCGTGGTTGCACAAGAAATTAAGTTCCGAGGTGTTTCAAAGCTATTCTAGATATTTATTATACCGTCTTTGTCACAGAAGGTATTAGGTATAGACTTCAGGAAATTTTTTAATCTTTTTAAATTAACAGTAGCAATTCTTACCGAAATTGATTGCAACACACCTCTCCATGACATGTTTGCGCAAATACTTACAAACGGAACAAAAACAAAAAGTTCAATCTATAATTGACTGTTCTGCATCATTTGCAAAACAGAGTCATGGTTTGTGATTTCCAATTATTTTAGTGAGAAAACCATAAAAAGTTCGATTGGGTCTAGAGAGTGGAAAAATGAATACGATAACTGTAAAAGACACATATCCATTACATATGATCATCAATATTTGTTATTTTAAAGCTGAATTTATCTAAACCATTGATTTGCAGAACGCTTCCTGACAAATAAATCTAGATAAAACATCTAGAGTTAAAATCACTTTTACATTCCGCACCTGAGAATCGAAATGTTCGTTTACCTTGATCTTGGATCTGTTGGTAATATCTGAGAGTATTTCGAAACACTTCTACCGCAACATATACAGTCCTGAGCACTGACAATAAACATTCAGCAGGAATTCTAAGTATAAAAAGTTCAGAGCCTATGTCGAAGGGTAGCTATTTACAATTATGCTTTGTTGAAGTGGTTAATGATGCAAACTGACCTTTACTCCAGATTCGGTCGCTCGGTACTTAACCTATAGGGTAATTTCTCCAAAATGGAACAGGAAAGGCAGCCAAAAAACATACAGCTGGTGAGCCACTACATGATGATTCGACGTGGAAGATATGGGTTGCTAAATCATTGATCAGAGATATTCTGGTTAAGGCTCATGACGGCCATTTGGGATTTCATATAGGTAAAATAAGGCAATCGAAAGGTTCTTGTGAAATATGTAACACAACTCATAGAGTTTCCCAGAAATTGTATTTCGACTTTTTAGGTCAATAACGGAGTGATGAATTATGTTCGGGAGTACATAAATTCCTGTGAAGTATGTAAAACAACTCATAAAGTTTTCTAAAAATTATATTTCGACTTCTTAGATCCATATTCTAGATCACGATCGGGAAATATGGGAATATTTGCGTTTCTAGACCATTTCTCCCATTTCTCAAGCCAGTAAAGATGTTCAACGCGCATTGCCTAGTGAATTACGTAGAAGAACTTTTTCACATTTATGGCGATCCTGAAACAGTAGTCTCCGATTATGGGACACAATATAAATCCGATTAAAACAAATTAAACAAATTCGTTCAAAAATATCAAATTTCAAATAAAAATTGCGCGAAATTTTTTCAAATCTCGAGTTAGAACGAAACGTTGCAACCATTATTATGATCTCGAGAACCTGGTAGGGAAGTTTTTGGAAACTAGAAACGGAAACAAAAAGTATGCGATTTTTGGTTCCGCCTAAAATTGCATTTATGCCGATGGAATTTGTGGCGAACCGACATCACGGGAAAACTAGCCAGTAGCAGTCTTTCGCATAAATATGCTTTAAATATATAAAATTTCTTACTAAAATGGTTTAAGAAGCCCCATTGTGTAAAGGTTAACATAATTTCAAATAATGATGTTTCAAACAAAAATATTTCAAATTAATTTAAATTAAAGAGAAAAATAAAATATAAATTACAAATATGCAAATTTCACTGATTTCACATTATATTTCTTCGGTGAAATGCTTGATTTAAAAAAAAAACAAAAAATTTAGTTAAAATAAAATATATATAAATAATTAACAAAGGTTTGCCTCTTTTTGTCTTTCCTCCACGGTAGGAATAATTTTAGTTGTTGTTTAAGTATTCAATTTAATCAAAATTTGGTTTTGATCATTTTCACTTTAATTCCTTCTAGTTTTAAGTTCCTGAAGTTGCTCCTTTTTACTTTAAAAATATATTCTATTAATATCCTTTATTTGAAATTTATTTTAACTTAAATTCTAAGCATACTTTTCATTTTTAGTTTGTAAGAAATACTGCGATGAATTGCTCAAATATTGTTGTGATTCTGGTGGTTGAAGCAAAAGGTAGGAGGGTCAAAATGGTGTTAGTGGGTTTCTGATTATTCCATTATTATGAAGAAGCGTTGTAAATGACCATAGGTTGGGAAATGGAGTGAAAATTGTTGTTTCCCGTAATATCTTGCCACAACCTTAGCAAGACGACTTTCGATATGTTTCAATTCTTTCTCCCCTTATTACTTCTAATGAACACGAACGTTTATCCGCCACGTCTTCGTTACACTCTACAGATATATTTATTTTGACACCCAGCGTAGGGTCTGATAGAATTTAAATTAACATCTCTCTTTAAACTGCACATTTTGTTTTACAAATATTTTATAGGTCCACACAATTTTTTGTTTCTCGTGCGTTGCTTTGCCTTTTCCTGTATAAAAATTCTAGGAATTTAATTTGTTCAGATTTGATATCAAACACAAGGTTAATTTTCTTCACAATTTACGTATTTTATCCCGGCAATTCCTTACCTTCCTACTGCTATTCTCGGTTTCTCCAAATTCACATCAGAGCTACTTACAAAACAGTGATAAAATTGATTTAAAAGAGAAATTGTACAATTTTGGGATGAACTCAATAAGTCGAAGGTCACATGCCATATATTCCCTGAAGCAACCTTGCAGTCTATCTATCCTTAGTTTCTAAAATTGACTAACTCATTTCTCTTGTTTGACACCCTCGCATATCCACCTATAGCGGATTCATCATAAATCAAATATTCCTTGATATCTTTTGTCTTTGTGAATTATTTCATAATAATTTATTACCCATAGTATAATTGTTATATCATTCTTTTATTATAATTATATTTATTTTGGTTTTTGTTTTTAATTTAATTTTTCTTTATCACAAACAGAAGAAAAAGATTTGTTGGCTCTCGAATCGAATCAGATCGTTGGCAAAATTTATAACGATTCGATTGAGAGTAGCCAGTTACTGAAAACATTGTCACCCCTTCCACAGAGTTTGTAACTTGAACTATGTGCAAACGAAAAATAAATGTTCGGTTTGTAAATAAGATGTTCCTCAAATGAATTACGCAATCAAAAGGATAGGTAACACGAAAGCACACAAGCAATCTTCGGATTCCGTTCCTACTGATGCTGATATAAACACGATCTTAAACCGAATTATATTCGGTCTTATACGGTGGTGATATTGTTTGGAGAGAAGTCAATTGGATTGCTCGATACGGGGGCATCGATTACTTGCATAGGAGCAAAACCAGCACAAGATTATATTAACAGCAATAAACCATTCAAAGATATTCGAGCAGATGGCGAACTACAGTCTTTTTGTCGTGGTTGCACAAGAAATTAAGTTCCGAGGTGTTTCAAAGCTATTCTAGATATTTATTATACCGTCTTTGTCACAGAAGGTATTAGGTATAGACTTCAGGAAATTTTTTAATCTTTTTAAATTAACAGTAGCAATTCTTTCCGAAATAGATTGCAACACACCTCTGTATGACATGTTTGCGCAAATACTTACAAACGGAACAAAAACAACAAGTTCAATCTATAATTGACTGTCCTGCATCATTTGCAAAACAGGGTCATGGTTTGTGATTTCCAATTATTTTAGTGAGAAAACCATAAAAAGTTCGATTGGGTCTAGAGAGTGGAAAAATGAATACGATAACTGTAAAAGACACATATCCATAACATATGATCATCAATATTTGCTATTTTATAGCTGAATTTATCTAAACCATTGATTTGCAGAACGCTTCCTGACAAACAAATCTAGATAAAACATCTAGACTTAAAATCACTTTTACATTCCGCACCTGAGAATCGAAATGTTCGTTTACCTTGATCTTGGATCTGTTGGTAATATCTGAGAGTATTTCGAAACACTTCTATCGCAACATATACAGTCCTGAGCACTGACAATGAACATTCAGCAGGAATTCTAAGTATAAAAAGTTCAGAGCCTATGTCGAAGGGTAGCTATTTACAATTATGCTTTGTTGAAGTGGTTAATGATGCAAACTGACCTTTACTCCAGATTCGGTCGCTGGGTACTTAACCTATAGGGTAATTTCTCCAAAATGGAACAGGAAAGGCATCCAAAAAACATACAACTGGTGAGCCACTACATGATGATTCGACGTGGAAGATATGGGTTGCTAAATCATTGATCAGAGATATTCTGGTTAAGGCTCATGACGGCCATTTGGGATTTCATATAGGTAAAAATAAGGCAATCGAAAGGTTCTTGTGAAATATGTAAAACATCTCATAGAGTTTCCCAGAAATTGTATTTCGACTTTTTAGGTAAATAACGAAGTGATGAATTATGTTCGGGAGTACTTAAATTCCTGTGAAGTATGTAAAATAACTCATAATGTTTTCTAAAAATTATATTTCGACTTCTTAGATCCATATTCTAGATCACGATCGGGAAATATGGGAATATTTGCGTTTCTAGACCATTTCTCCCATTTCTCAAGCCAGTAAAGATGTTCAACGCGGATTGCCTAGTGAATTACGTAGAAGAACTTTTTCACATTTATGGCGATCCTGAAACAGTAGTCTCCGATTATGGGACACAATATAAATCCGATTTATTAAACAAATTGCGCGAAATTTTTTCAAATCTCGAGTTAGAACGAAACGTTGCAACCATTATTATGATCTCGAGAATCTGGTAGGGAAGTTTTTGGAAACTAGAAACGGAAACAAAAAGTATGCGATTTTTGGTTCCGCCTAAAATTGCATTTATGCCGGTGGAATTTGTGGCGAACCGACATCACGGGAAAACTAGCCAGTAGCAGTCTTTCGCATAAATATGCTTTAAATATATAAAATTCCTTACTAAAATGGTTTAATAAGCCCCATTGTGTAAGCCAAAGGTTAACATAATTTCAAATAATGATGTTTCAAACAAAAATATATCAAATTAATTTAAATTAAAGAGAAAAATAAAATATAAATTACAAATATGCAAATTTCACTGATTTCACATTATATTTCTTCGGTGAAATGCTTAATTTAAAAAAAAGAACAAAAAATTTAGTTAAAATAAAATATATATAAATAATTAACAAAGTTTTGCCTCTTTTTGTCTTTCCTCCACGGTAGGAATAATTTTAGTTGTTGTTTAAGTATTTAATTTAATCAAAATTTGGTTTTGATCATTTTCACTTTAATTCCTTCTAGTTTTAAGTTCTGAAGTTGCTCCTTTTTACTTTATAAATATATTCTATTAATATCCTTTATTTGAAATTTAATTTTAACTTAAATTCTAAGCTTACTTTTCATTTTTAGTTTTTTTAGTTTGTAAGAAATACTGCGATGAATTGCTCAAATATTGTTGTGATTCTGGTGGTTGAAGCAAAAGGTAGGAGGGTCAAAATGGTGTTAGTGGGTTTCTGATTATTCCATTATTATGAAGAAGCGTTGTAATGACCATAGGACCATGGTTGGGAATATGACCATAGGTTGGGAAATGGAGTGAAAATTGTTGTTTCCCGTAATATCTTGCCACAACCTTAGCAAGACGACTTTCGATATGTTTCAATTCTTTCTCCCCTTATTACTTCTAGGGAACACGAACGTTTATCCGCCACGTCTTCGTTACACTCTACAGATAAATTTATTTTGACACCCAGCGTAGGGCCTGATAGAATTTAAATTAACATCTCTCTTTAAACTGCACATTTTGTTTTACAAATATTTTATAGGTCCACACAATTTTTTTTCTCTCGTGCGTTGCTTTTCTTTTTCCTGTATAAAAATTCTAGGAATTTAATTTGTTCAGATTGTATGTCAAACACAAGGTTCATTTTCTTCACAATTTACGTATTTTATCCCGGCAATTCCTTACCTTTCTACTGCTATTCTTGGTTTCTCCAAATTCACATCAGAACTACTTACAAAACCGTGAAAAAATTGATTTAAAAGTGAAATTGTACAATTTTGGATTGAAATCAATAAGTCGAAGGTCACATGCCATTTATTCCCTGAAGCCACCTTGCAGTCTAACTTTCCTTAGTTTCTAAAATTGACTAACTCATTTCTCTTGTTTGACACCCTCGCATATTCACCTACAGCGGATTCATCATAAATCAAATGTACCTTGATCTTGTAACTCATAGATATCTTTTGTCTTTGCGAATTATTTCATAATAATTTCTTACCCATAGAATAATTGTTATTTCATTTTTTTATTATATTTATATTTATTTTGGAACGCTTCCTGACAAATAAATCTAGATAAAACATCTAGAGTTAAAATCACTTTTACATTCCGCACCTGAGTATCGAAATGTTCGTTTACCTTGATCTTGGATCTGTTGGTAATATTTGAGAGTATTTCGAAACACTTGTACCGCAACATATACAGTCCTGAGCACTGACAATAAACATTCAGCAGAAATTCTAAGTATAAAAAGTTCAGAGCCTATGCCGAAGGGTAGCTATTTACAATCATGCTTTGTTGAAGTGTTTGATGATGCAAACTGACCATTACCCAGAGTCGGTCGGTGAGTACTAAACCTATATGGTAATTTCTCCAAAATGGAACAGGAAAGGCAGCCAAAACACATACAACTGGTGAGCCACTACATGATGATTCGACGTCGAAGATATGGGTTGTTAATCATTGATCAGAGATATTCTGGTTAAGGCTCATGACGGCCATTTGGGATCTCATATAGGTAAAAATAAGGCAATCGAAAGGTTCTTGTGAAATATGTAAAACAACTCATAGAGTTTCCCAGAAATTGTATTTCGACTTTTTAGGTAAATAACGAAGTGATGAATTATGTTCGGGAGTACTTAAATTCCTGTGAAGTATGTAAAACAACTCATAATGTTTTCTAAAAATTATATTTCGACTTCTTAGATCCATATTCTAGATCACGATCGGGAAATATGGGAATATTTGCGTTTCTAGACCATTTCTCCCATTTCTCAAGCCAGTAAAGATGTTCAACGCGGATTGCCTAGTGAATTACGTAGAAGAACATTTTCACATTTATGGCGATTCTGAAACAGTAGTCTCCGATTATGGGACACAATATAAATCCGATTTATTAAACAAATTGTGCGAAATTTTTTCAAATCTCGAGTTAGAACGAAACGTTGCAACCATTATTATGATCTCGAGAACCTGGTAGGGAAGTTTTTGGAAACTAGAAACGGAAACAAAAAGTATGCGATTTTTGGTTCCGCCTAAAATTGCATTTATGCCGGTGGAATTTGGGGCGAACCGACATCACGGGAAAACTAGCCAGTAGCAGTCTTTCGCATAAATATGCTTTAAATATATAAAATTTGTTACTAAAATGGTTTAAGAAGCCCCATTGTGTAAGCCAAAGGTTAACATAATTCCAAATAGTGATGTTTCAAACAAAAATATATCAAATTAATTTAAATTAAAGAGAAAAATAAATTATAAATTACAAATATGCAAATTTCACTGATTTCACATTATATTTCTTCGAATTAAAAAAAAAAAACAAAAAATTTAGTTAAAATAATGTTGCTCCTTTTTACTTTATAAATATATTCTATTAATATCCTTTATTTTAAATTTAATTTTAACTTAAATTCTAAGCTTACTTTTTATTTTTAGTTTTTTTAGTTTGTAAGAAATACTGCGATGAATTGCTCAAATATTGTTGTGATTCTGGTGGTTGAAGCAAAAGGTAGGAGGGTCAAAATGGTGTTAGTGGGTTTCTGGTTATTCCATTATTATGAAGAAGCGTTGTAAATGACCATAGGTTGGGAAATGGAGTGAAAATTGTTGTTTCCCGTAATATCTTGCCACAACCTTAGCAAGACGACTTTCGATATGTTTCAATTCTTTCTCCCCTTATTACTTCTAGGGAACACGAACGTTTATCCGCCACGTCTTCGTTACACTCTACAGATAAATTTATTTTGACACCCAGCGTAGGGCCTGATAGAATTTAAATTAACATCTCTCTTTAAACTGCACATTTTGTTTTACAAATATTTTATAGGTCCACACAATTTTTTTTCTCTCGTGCGTTGCTTTTCCTTTTCCTGTATAAAAATTCTAGGAATTTAATTTGTTCAGATTGTATGTCAAACACAAGGTTCATTTTCTTCACAATTTACGTATTTTATCCCGGCAATTCCTTACCTTTCTACTGCTATTCTTGGTTTCTCCAAATTCACATCAGAACTACTTACAAAACCGTGAAAAAATTGATTTAAAAGTGAAATTGTACAATTTTGGATTGAAATCAATAAGTCGAAGGTCACATACCATTTATTCCCTGAAGCCACCTTGCAGTCTAACTTTCCTTAGTTTCTAAAATTGACTAACTCATTTCTCTTGTTTGACACCCTCGCATATTCACCTACAGCGGATTCATCATAAATCAAATGTACCTTGATCTTGTAACTCATAGATATCTTTTGTCTTTGCGAATTATTTCATAATAATTTCTTACCCATAGAATAATTGTTATTTCATTTTTTTATTATATTTATATTTATTTTGGAACGCTTCCTGACAAATAAATCTAGATAAAACATCTAGAGTTAAAATCACTTTTACATTCCGCACCTGAGTATCGAAATGTTCGTTTACCTTGATCTTGGATCTGTTGGTAATATTTGAGAGTATTTCGAAACACTTGTACCGCAACACATACAGTCCTGAGCACTGACAATAAACATTCAGCAGAAATTCTAAGTATAAAAAGTTCAGAGCCTATGCCGAAGGGTAGCTATTTACAATCATGCTTTGTTGAAGTGTTTGATGATGCAAACTGACCATTACCCAGAGTCGGTCGGTGAGTACTAAACCTATAGGGTAATTTCTCCAAAATGGAACAGGAAAGGCAGCCAAAACACATACAACTGGTGAGCCACTACATGATGATTCGACGTCGAAGATATGGGTTGTTAATCATTGATCAGAGATATTCTGGTTAAGGCTCATGACGGCCATTTGGGATCTCATATAGGTAAAAATAAGGCAATCGAAAGGTTCTTGTGAAATATGTAAAACAACTCATAGAGTTTCCCAGAAATTGTATTTCGACTTTTTAGGTAAATAACGAAGTGATGAATTATGTTCGGGAGTACTTAAATTCCTGTGAAGTATGTAAAACAACTCATAATGTTTTCTAAAAATTATATTTCGACTTCTTAGATCCATATTCTAGATCACGATCGGGAAATATGGGAATATTTGCGTTTCTAGACCATTTCTCCCATTTCTCAAGCCAGTAAAGATGTTCAACGCGGATTGCCTAGTGAATTACGTAGAAGAACATTTTCACATTTATGGCGATCCTGAAACAGTAGTCTCCGATTATGGGACACAATATAAATCCGATTTATTAAACAAATTGCGCGAAATTTTTTCAAATCTCGAGTTAGAACGAAACGTTGCAACCATTATTATGATCTCGAGAACCTGGTAGGGAAGTTTTTGGAAACTAGAAACGGAAACAAAAAGTATGCGATTTTTGGTTCCGCCTAAAATTGCATTTATGCCGGTGGAATTTGGGGCGAACCGACATCACGGGAAAACTAGCCAGTAGCAGTCTTACGCATAAATATGCTTTAAATATATAAAATTTCTTACTAAAATGGTTTAAGAAGCCCCATTGTGTAAGCCAAAGGTTAACATAATTTCAAATAATGATGTTTCAAACAAAAATATATCAAATTAATTTAAATTAAAGAGAAAAATAAATTATAAATTACAAATATGCAAATTTCACTGATTTCACATTATATTTCTTCGGTGAAATGCTTGATTTAAAAAAAAAAAAACAAAAAATTTAGTTAAAATAAAATATATATAAATAATTAACAAAGTTTTGCCTTTTTTTGTCTTTCCTCCACGGTAGGAATTATTTTGGTTGTTGTTTAAGTTTTTAATTTAATCAAAATTTGGTTTTGATCATTTTCACTTTAATTCCTTCTAGTTTTAAGTTCCTGAAGTTGCTCCTTTTTACTTTATAAATATATTCTATTAATATCCTTTATTTTAAATTCAAATTTAACATAAATTCTATGCTTACTTTTCATTTTTAATTTTTTTAGTTTGTAAGAAATGCTGCGATGAATTGCTCAAATATTGTTGTGATTCTGGTGGTTGAAGCAAAAGGTAGGAGGGTCAAAATGGTGGGTTTCTGGTGAAATTATGAAATAGTCAGTAAGTGACCATAGGTTGGGAAATGGAGGGAAAATTGTTGTTTCCCGTAATATCTTGCCACAACCTTAGCAAGACGACTTTCGATACGTTTCAATTCTTTCTCCCCTTATTACTTCTAGGGAACACGAACGTGCATCCGCCACGTCTTCGTTACACTCTACAGATATATTTATTTTGACACCCAGCGTTTGACACCCAGAATTTAAATTAACATCTCTCTTTAAACTGCACATTTTGTTTTACAAATATTTTATAGGTCCACACAATTTTTTTTTTCTCGTGCGTTACTTTTCCTGTTTAAAAATTCTAGGAATTTAATTTGTTCAGATTTGATGTCAAACACAAGGTTCATTTTCTTCACAATTTACGTATTTTATCCCGGCAATTCCTTACCTTCCTACTGCTATTCTCGGTTTCTCCAAATTCACATCAGAACTACTTACAAAACAGTGATAAAATTGATTTAAAAGAGAAATTGTACAATTTTGGGTTGAACTCAATAAGTCGAAGGTCACATGCCATATATTCCCTGAAGCAAACTTGCAGTCTATCTTTCCTTAGTTTCTAAAATTGACTAACTCATTTCTCTTGTTTGACACCCTCGCATATCCACCTATAGCGGATTCATCATAAATCAAATATTCCTTGATATCTTTTGTCTTTGTGAATTATTTCATAATAATTTATTACCCATAGAATAATTGTTATTTCATTTTTTTATTATATTTATATTTATTATGGTTTTTGTTTTTAATTTAATTGTTCTTTATCACAAAAAAGAAGAAAAAGATTTGTTGGCTCTCGAATCGAATCAGATCGTTGGCAAAATTTATAACGATTCGATTGAGAGTAGCCAGTTACTGAAAACATTGTCACCCCTTCCACAGAGTTTGTAACTTGAACTATGTGCAAACGAAAAATAAATGTTCGGTTTGTAAATAAGATGTTCCTCAAATGAATTACGCAATCAAAAGGATAGGTAACACGAAAGCACACAAGCAATCTTCGGATTCCGTTCCTACTGATGCTGATATAAACACGATCTTAAACCGAATTATATTCGGTCTTATACGATGGTGATATTGTTTGGAGAGAAGTCAATTGGATTGCTCGATACGGGGGCATCGATTACTTGCGTAGGAGCAAACCCAGCACAAGATTATATTAACAGCAATAAACCATTCAAAGATATTCGAGCAGATGGCGAACTACAGTCTTTTTGTCGTGGTTGCACAAGAAATTAAGTTCCGAGGTGTTTCAAAGCTATTCTAGATATTTATTATACCGTCTTTGTCACAGAATTTATTAGGTATAGACTTCATGAAATTTTTTAATCTTTTTAAATTAACAGTAGCAATTCTTTCCGAAATAGATTGCAACACACCTCTCCATGACATGTTTGCGCAAATACTTACAAACGGAACAAAAACAAAAAGTTCAATCTATAATTGACTGTTCTGCATCATTTGCAAAACAGGGTCATGGTTTGTGATTTCCAATTATTTTAGTGAGAAAACCATAAAAAGTTCGATTGGGTCTAGAGAGTGGAAACATTAATACGATAACTGTAAAAGACACATATCCATAACATATGATCATCAATATTTGTTATTTTAAAGCTGAATTTATCTAAACCATTGATTTGCAGAACGCTTCCTGACAAATAAATCTAGATAAAGCATCTAGAGTTAAAATCACTTTTACATTCCGCACCTGAGAATCGAAATGTTCGTTTACCTTGATCTTGGATCTGTTGGTAATATCTGAGAGTATTTCGAAACACTTCTACTGCAACATATACAGTCCTGAGCACTGACAATAAACATTCAGCAGGAATTCTAAGTATAAAAAGTTCAGAGCCTATGCCGAAGGGTAGCTATTTACAATCATGCTTTGTTGAAGTATTTGATGATGCAAACTGACTTTTACCCAGAGTCGGTCGCTGAGTAATTTCTCCAAAATGGAATAGGAAAGGCATCCAAAAAACATACAACTGGTGAGCCACTACGTGACGATTCGACGTGGAAGATATGGGTTTACTTTACTTTATAAATATATTCTATTAATATCCTTTATTTTAAATTTAATTTAAACTTAAATTCTAAGTTTACTTTTCATTTTTAGTTTTTTTAGTTTGTAAGAAATACTACGATGAATTGCTCAAATAATGTTGTGATTCTGGTGGTTGAAGCAACAGGTATGAGGGTCAGAATGGTGTTAGTGGGTTTCTGGTTATTCCATTATTATGAAGAAGCGTTGTAAATGACCATAGGTTGGGAAATGGAGGGAAAATTGTTGTTTCCCGTAATATCTTGC
This sequence comes from Coelopa pilipes, assembly GCA_947389925.1. Lineage (NCBI taxonomy): Eukaryota > Metazoa > Arthropoda > Insecta > Diptera > Coelopidae > Coelopa > Coelopa pilipes. The sequence continues at coordinate 20,808,291 of OX376696.1, forward strand.
CACAACCTTAGCAAGAGGATTTTCGATACGTTTCAATTCTTTCTCCCCTTATTTCTTCTACAGAACACGAAAGTGCATCCGCTAAGTCTTCGTTACACTCTACAGATATATTTATTTTGACACCCAGCGTAGGGTCTGATAGAATTTAAATTAACATCTCTCTTTAAACTGCACATTTTGTTTTACAAATATTTTATAGGTCCACACAATTTTTTTTTCTCGTGCGTTGCTTTTCCTGTTTAAATATTCTAGGAATTTAATTAGTTCAGATTTGATGTCAAACACAAGGTTTATTTTCTTCACAATTTACGTATTTTATCCCGGCAATTCCTTACCTTCCTACTGCTGTTCTCGGTTTCTCCAAATTCACATCAAAACTACTTACAAAACAGTGATAAAATTGATTTAAAAGAGAAATTGTACAATTTTGGGTTGAACTCAATAAGTCGAAGGTCACATGCCATATATTCCCTGAAGCAACCTTGCAGTCTATCTTTCCTTAGTTTCTAAAATTGACTAACTCATTTCTCTTGTTTGACACCCTCGCATATCCACCTATAGCGGATTCATCATAAATCAAATATTCCTTGATATCTTTTGTCTTTGCGAATTATTTCATAATAATTTATTACCCATAGTATAATTGTTATATCATTATTTTATTACATATATATTTATTTTGGTTTTTTGTTTTTAATTTAATTTTTCTTTATCACTAAAAAGAAGGCTCTCGAATCGAATCAGATCGTTGGCAAAAATTATAACGATTCGATTGAGAGTAGCCAGTTACTGAAAACATTGTCAACCATTCCACAGAGAAAAATAAATGTTCCGTTTGTAAATAAGATGTTCCTCAAATGAATTACGCAATCAAAAGGATAGGTAACACGAAAGCAAACATGCAATTTTCGGATTCCGTTCCTACTGATGCTGATATAAACACGATCTTAAACCGTGTTCGGTCTTATACGGTGGTGATATTGTTTGGAGAGAAGTCAATTAGATTGCTCGATACGGGGCATCGAAAACAGTAGTCTCCGATTATGGGACACAATATAAATCCGATTTATTAAACAAATTGCGCGAAATTTTTTCAAATCTCGAGTTACAACGAAACGTTGCAACCATTATTATGATCTCGAGAACCTGGTAGGGAAGTTTTTGGAAACTAGAAACGGAAACAAAAAGTACGCGATTTTTGTGTAAGCCAAAGGTTAACATAATTACAAATAATGGTGTTTCAAACAAAAATATATCAAATTAATTTAAATTAAAGAGAAAAATAAAATATAAATTACAAATATGCAAATTTCACTGATTTCACATTATATTTCTTCGGTGAAATGTTTGATTTAAAAAAAAAACAAAAACATAAAAAGAATTTAGTTGAAATAAAATATATATAAATAATTAACAAAGTTTTGCCTTTTTTTGTCTTTCCTCCACGGTAGGAATTATTTTGGTTGTTGTTTAAGTTTTTAATTTAATCAAAATTTGGTTTTGATCATTTTCACTTTAATTCCTTCTAGTTTTAAGTTCCAGAAGTTGCTCCTTTTTACTTTATAAATATATTCTATTAATATCCTTTATTTTAAATTTAATTTAAACTTAAATTCTAAGCTTACTTTTCATTTTTAGTTTTTTTAGTTTGTAAGAAATACTACGATGAATTGCTCAAATAATGTTGTGATTCTGGTGGTTGAAGCAACAGGTAGGAGGGTCAGAAAGTTGTTAGTGGGTTTCTGGTTATTCCATTATTATGAAGAAGCGTTGTAAATGACCATAGGTTGGGAAATGGAGGGAAAATTGTTGTTTCCCGTAATATCTTTCCACAACCTTAGCAAGTGGACTTTCGATACGTTTCAATTATTTCTCCCCCTATTACTTCTAAGGAACACGAACATGCATCCGCCACGTCTTCGTTACACTCTACAGATATATTTATGTTGACACCCAACGTAGGGCCTGATAGAATTTAAATTAACATCTCTCTTTAAACTGCACATTTTGTTTTACAAATATTTTATAGGTCCACACAATTTTTTTTTTCTCGTGCGTTGCTTTTCCTGTTTAAAAATTCTAAGAATTTAATTTGTTCAGATTTGATGTCAAACACAAGGTTCATTTTCTTCACAATTTACGTATTTTATCCCGGCAATTCCTTACCTTCCTACTGCTATTCTCAGTTTCTCCAAATTCACATCAGAACTACTTACAAAACAGTGATAAAATTGATTTAAAAGAGAAATTGTACAATTTTGGGTTGAACTCAATAAGTCGAAGGTCACATGCCATATATTCCCTGAAGCAACCTTGCAGTCTATCTTTCCTTAGTTTCTAAAATTGACTAACTCATTTCTCTTGTTTGACACCCTCGCATATCCACCTATAGCGGATTCATCATAAATCAAATATTCCTTGATATCTTTTATCTTTGCGAATTATTTCATAATAATTTATTACCCATAGTATAATTGTTATATCATTATTTTATTACATATATATTTATTTTGGTTTTTGTTTTTAATTTAATTTTTCTTTATCACTAAAAAGAAGGCTCTCGAATCGAATCAGATCGTTGGCAAAAATTATAACGATTCGATTGAGAGTAGCCAGTTACTGAAAACATTGTCAACCATTCCACAGAGAAAAATAAATGTTCCGTTTGTAAATAAGATGTTCCTCAAATGAATTACGCAATCAAAAGGATAGGTAACACGAAAGCACACATGCAATCTTCGGATTCCGTTCCTACTGATGCTGATATAAACACGATCTTAAACCGTGTTCGGTCTTATACGGTGGTGATATTGTTTGGAGAGAAGTCAATTGGATTGCTCGATACGGGGGCATCGAAAACAGTAGTCTCCGATTATGGGACACAATATAAATCCGATTTATTAAACAAATTGCGCGAAATTTTTTCAAATCTCGAGTTAGAACGAAACGTTGCAACCATTATTATGATCTCGAGAACCTGGTAGGGAAGTTTTTGGAAACTAGAAACGGAAACAAAAAGTACGCGATTTTTGGTTCCGCCTAAAATTGCATTTATGCCGGTGGAATTTGTGGCAAACCGACATCACGGGAAAACTAGCCAGTAGCAGTCTTTCGCATAAATATGTTTTAAATATATAAAATTTCTTACTAAAATGGTTTAGGAAGCCCCATTGTGTAAGCCAAAGGTTAACATAATTACAAATAATGGTGTTTCAAACAAAAATATATCAAATTAATTTAAATTAAAGAGAAAAATAAAATATAAATTACAAATATGCAAATTTCACTGATTTCACATTATATTTCTTCGGTGAAATGTTTGATTTAAAAAAAAAAAACAAAAACATAAACAGAGTTTAGTTAAAATAATATATATATAAATAATTAACAAAGTTTTGCCTCTTTTTGTCTTTCCTCCACGGTAGGAATTATTTTGGTTGTTGTTTAAGTTTTTAATTTAATCAAAATTTGGTTTTGATCATTTTCACTTTAATTCCTTCTAGTTTTAAGTTCCTGAAGTTGCTCCTTTTTACTTTATAAATATATTCTATTAATATCCTTTATTTTAAATTTAATTTAAACTTAAATTCTAAGCTTACTTTTCATTTTTAGTTTTTTTAGTTTGTAAGAAATACTACGATGAATTGCTCAAATAATGTTGTGATTCTGGTGGTTGAAGCAACAGGTAGGAGGGTCAGAAAGTTGTTAGTGGGTTTCTGGTTATTCCATTATTATGAAGAAGCGTTGTAAATGACCATAGGTTGGGAAATGGAGGGAAAATTGTTGTTTCCCGTAATATCTTTCCACAACCTTAGCAAGTGGACTTTCGATACGTTTCAATTATTTCTCCCCCTATTACTTCTAAGGAACACGAACATGCATCCGCCACGTCTTCGTTACACTCTACAGATATATTTATGTTGACACCCAACGTAGGGCCTGATAGAATTTAAATTAACATCTCTCTTTAAACTGCACATTTTGTTTTACAAATATTTTATAGATCCACACAATTTTTTTTTTCTCGAGCGTTGCTTTTCCTGTTTAAAAATTCTAAGAATTTAATTTGTTCAGATTTGATGTCAAACACAAGGTTCATTTTCTTCACAATTTACGTATTTTATCCCGGCAATTCCTTACCTTCCTACTGCTATTCTCGGTTTCTCCAAATTCACATCAGAACTACTTACAAAACAGTGATAAAATTGATTTAAAAGAGAAATTGTACAATTTTGGGTTGAACTCAATAAGTCGAAGGTCACATGCCATATATTCCCTGAAGCAACCTTGCAGTCTATCTTTCCTTAGTTTCTAAAATTGACTAACTCATTTCTCTTGTTTGACACCCTCGCATATTCACCTATAGCGGATTCATCATAAATCAAATATTCCTTGATATCTTTTGTCTTTGTGAATTATTTCATAATAATTTATTACCCATAGTATAATTGTTATATCATTATTTTATAATATTTATATTTATTTTGGTTTTTGTTTTTAATATAATTTTTCTTTATCACAAAGAGGAAGAAAAAGATTTGTTGGCTCTCGAATCGAATCAGATCGTTGGCAAAATTTATAACGATTCGATTGAGAGTAGCCAGTTACTGAAAACATTGTCACCACTTCCACAGAGTTTGTAACTTGAACTATGTGCAAACGAAAAATAAATGTTCGGTTTGTAAATAAGATGTTCCTCAAATGAATTACGCAATAAAAAGGATAGGTAACACGAAAGCACACATGCAATCTTCGGATTCCGTTCCTACTGATGCTGATATAAACACGATCTTAAACCGAATTATATTCGGTCTTATACGGTGGTGATATTGTTTGGAGAGAAGTCAATTAGATTGCTCGATACGGGGGCATCGATTACTTACGTAGGAGCAAAACCAGCACAAGATTATATTAACAGCAATAAACCATTCAAAGATATTCGAGCAGATGGCGAACTACAGTCTTTTTGTCGTGGTTGCACAAGAAATTAAGTTCCGAGGTGTTTCAAAGCTATTCTAGATATTTATTATACCGTCTTTGTCACAGAATTTATTAGGTATAGACTTCATGAAATTTTTTAATCTTTTTAAATTAACAGTAGTAATTCTTTCCGAAATAGATTGCAACACACCTCTCCATGACATGTTTGCGCAAATACTTACAAACGGAACAAAAACAAAAAGTTCAATCTATAATTGACTGTTCTGCATCATTTGCAAAACAGGGTCATGGTTTGTGATTTCCAATTATTTTAGTGAGGAAACCATAAAAAGTCCGATTGGGTCTAGAGAGTGGAAAAATCAATACGATAACTGTAAAAGACACATATCCATAACCTATGATCATCAATATTTGTTATTTTAAAGCTGAATTTATCTAAACCAATGATTTTCAGAACGCTTCCTGACAAATAAATCTAGATAAAACATCTAGAGTTAAAATCACTTTTACATTCCGCACCTGAGAATCGAAAAGTTCGTTTACATTGATCTTGGATCTGTTGGTAATATCTGAGAGTATTTCGAAACACTTGTACCGCAACATATACAGTCCTGAGCACTGACAATAAACATTCAGCAGAAATTCTAAGTATAAAAAGTTCAGAGCCTATGCCGAAGGGTAGCTATTTACAATCATGCTTTGTTGAAGTGTTTGATGATGCAAACTGACCTTTACCCAGAGTCGGTCGCTGAGTAATTTCTCCAAAATGGAATAGGAAAGGCATCCAAAAAACATACAACTGGTGAGCCACTACATGACGATTCGACGTGGAAGATATGGGTTGCTAAATCATTGATCAGAGATATTCTGGTTAAGGCTCATGACGGCTATTTGGGATCTCATATAGGTAAAAATAAGGCAATCGAAAGGTTCTTGTGAAATATGTAAAACAACTAATAGAGTTTCCCAGAAATTGTATTTCGACTTTTTAGGTCAATAACGGAGTGGTGAATTATGTTCGGGAGTACTTAAATTCCTGTGAAGTATGTAAAACAACTCATAAAGTTTTAAAAATTATATTTCGACTTCTTAGATCCATATTCTAGATCACGATCGGGAAATATGGGAATATTTGCGTTTCGAGACCATTTCTCCCATTTCTCAAGCCAGTAAAGATATTCAACGCGGATTGCCTAGTGAATTACGTAGAAGAACTTTTTCACACTTATGGCGATCCTGAAACAGTAGTCTCCGATTATGGGACACAATATAAATCCGATTTATTAAACAAGTTCCTACAAAAATATCAAATTGCAAATAAAAATTGCGTGAAATTTTTTCAAATCTCGAGTTAGAACGAAACGTTGCAACCATTATTATGATCTCGAGAACCTGCTAGGGAAGTTATTAGACACTAGAAACGGAAACAAACAGTATGCGATTTTTGGTTCCGCCTAAAATTGCATTTATGCCGGTGGAATTTGTGGCGAACCGACATCACGGGAAAACTAGCCAGTAGCAGTCTTTCGCATAAATATGTTTTAAATATATAAAATTTCTTACTAAAATGATTTAAGAAGCCCCATTGTGTAAGCCAAAGGTTAACATAATTACAAATAATGGTGTTTCAAACAAAAATATATCAAATTAATTTAAATTAAAGAGAAAAATAAAATATAAATTACAAATATGCAAATTTCACTGATTTCACATTATATTTCTTCGGTGAAATGCTTGATTTAAAAAAAAAAACAAAAAATTTAGTTAAAATAAAATATATATAAATAATTAACAAAGGTTTGCCTCTTTTTGTCTTTCCTCCACGGTAGGAATTATTTTGGTTGTTGTTTAAGTATTTAATTTAATCAAAATTTGGTTTTGATCATTTTCACTTTAAGTCCTTCTAGTTTTAAGTTCCTGAAGTTGCTCCTTTTTACTTTAAAAATATATTCTATTAATATCTTTTATTTTAAATTTAATTTAAACTTAAATTCTAAGCTTACTTTTCATTTTTAGTTTTTTTAGTTTGTAAGAAATACTACGATGAATTGCTCAAATAATGTTGTGATTCTGGTGGTTGAAGCAACAGGTAGGAGGGTCAGAATGGTGTTAGTGGGTTTCTGGTTATTCCATTATTATGAAGAAGCGTTGTAAATGACCATAGGTTGGGAAATGGAGTGAAAATTGTTGTTTCCCGTAATATCTTGCCACAACCTTAGCAAGACGACTTTCGATATGTTTCAATTCTTTCTCCCCTTATTACTTCTAGGGAACACGAACGTTTATCCGCCACGTCTTCGTTACACTCTACAGATAAATTTATTTTGACACCCAGCGTAGGGCCTGATAGAATTTAAATTAACATCTCTCTTTAAACTGCACATTTTGTTTTACAAATATTTTATAGGTCCACACAATTTTTTTTCTCTCGTGCGTTGCTTTTCCTTTTCTTGTATAAAAATTCTAGGAATTTAATTTGTTCAGATTGTATGTCAAACACAAGGTTCATTTTCTTCACAATTTACGTATTTTATCTCGGCAATTCCTTACCTTTCTACTGCTATTCTTGGTTTCTCCAAATTCACATCAGAACTACTTACAAAACCGTGAAAAAATTGATTTAAAAGTGAAATTGTACAATTTTGGATTGAAATCAATAAGTCGAAGGTCACATGCCATTTATTCCCTGAAGCCACCTTGCAGTCTAACTTTCCTTAGTTTCTAAAATTGACTAACTCATTTCTCTTGTTTGACACCCTCGCATATTCACCTACAGCGGATTCATCATAAATCAAATGTACCTTGATCTTGTAACTCATAGATATCTTTTGTCTTTGCGAATTATTTCATAATAATTTCTTACCCATAGAATAATTGTTATTTCATTTTTTTATTATATTTATATTTATTTTGGAACGCTTCCTGACAAATAAATCTAGATAAAACATCTAGAGTTAAAATCACTTTTACATTCCGAACCTGAGTATCGAAATGTTCGTTTACCTTGATCTTGGATCTGTTGGTAATATTTGAGAGTATTTCGAAACACTTGTACCGCAACATATACAGTCTTGAGCACTGACAATAAACATTCAGCAGAAATTCTAAGTATAAAAAGTTCAGAGCCTATGTCGAAGGGTAGCTATTTACAATCATGCTTTGTTGAAGTGTTTGATGATGCAAACTGACCATTACCCAGAGTCGGTCGGTGAGTACTAAACCTATAGGGTAATTTCTCCAAAATGGAACAGGAAAGGCAGCCAAAACACATACAACTGGTGAGCCACTACATGATGATTCGACGTCGAAGATATGGGTTGTTAATCATTGATCAGAGATATTCTGGTTAAGGCTTATGACGGCCATTTGGGATCTCATATAGGTAAAAATAAGGCAATCGAAAGGTTCTTGTGAAATATGTAAAACAACTCATAGAGATTCCCAGAAATTGTATTTCGACTTTTTAGGTAAATAACGAAGTGATGAATTATGTTCGGGAGTACTTAAATTCCTGTGAAGTATGTAAAACAACTCATAATGTTTTCTAAAAATTATATTTCGACTTCTTAGATCCATATTCTAGATCACGATCGGGAAATATGGGAATATTTGCGTTTCTAGACCATTTCTCCCATTTCTCAAGCCAGTAAAGATGTTCAACGCGGATTGCCTAGTGAATTACGTAGAAGAACATTTTCACATTTATGGCGATCCTGAAACAGTAGTCTCCGATTATGGGACACAATATAAATCCGATTTATTAAACAAATTGCGCGAAATTTTTTCAAATCTCGAGTTAGAACGAAACGTTGCAACCATTATTATGATCTCGAGAACCTGGTAGGGAAGTTTTTGGAAACTAGAAACGGAAACAAAAAGTATGCGATTTTTGGTTCCGCCTAAAATTGCATTTATGCCGGTGGAATTTGGGGCGAACCGACATCACGGGAAAACTAGCCAGTAGCAGTCTTACGCATAAATATGCTTTAAATATATAAAATTTCTTACTAAAATGGTTTAAGAAGCCCCATTGTGTAAGCCAAAGGTTAACATAATTTCAAATAATGATGTTTCAAACAAAAATATATCAAATTAATTTAAATTAAAGAGAAAAATAAATTATAAATTACAAATATGCAAATTTCACTGATTTCACATTATATTTCTTCGGTGAAATGCTTGATTTTAAAAAAAAAACAAAAAATTTAGTTAAAATAAAATATATATAAATAATTAACAAAGGTTTGCCTCTTTTTGTCTTTCCTCCACGGTAGGAATTATTTTGGTTGTTGTTTAAGTTTTTAATTTAATCAAAATTTGGTTTTGATCATTTTCACTTTAATTCCTTCTAGTTTTAAGTTCCTGAAGTTGCTCCTTTTTACTTTATAAATATATTCTATTAATATCCTTTATTTTAAATTTAATTTAAACTTAAATTCTAAGCTTACTATTCATCTTTAGTTTTTTTAGTTTGTAAGAAATACTATTGCTCAAATAATGTTGTGATTCTGGTGGTTGAAGCAACAGGTAGGAGGGTCAGAATGGTGTTAGTGGGTTTCTGGTGAAATTATGAAATAATCAGTAAGTGACCATAGGTTGGGAAATGGAGGGAAAATTGTTGTTTCCCGTAATATCTTGCCACAACCTTAGCAAGAGGATTTTCGATACGTTTCAATTCTTTCTCCCCTTATTTCTTCTACAGAACACGAACGTGCATCCGCTACGTCTTCGTTACACTCTACAGATATATTTATTTTAACACCCAGCGTACGGCCTGATAGAATTTAAATTAACATCTCTCTTTAAACTGCACATTTTGTTTTACAAATATTTTATAAGTCCACACAATTTTTTTTTTTCTCGTGCGTTGCTTTTCCTGTTTAAAAATTCTAGGAATTTAATTTGTTCAGATTTGATGTCAAACACAAGGTTCATTTTCTTCACAATTTACGTATTTTATCCCGGCAATTCCTTACCTTCCTACTGCTATTCTCGGTTTCTCCAAATTCACATCAGAACTACTTACAAAACAGTGATAAAATTGATTTAAAAGAGAAATTGTACAATTTTGGGTTGAACTCAATAAGTCGAAGGTCACATGCCATATATTCCCTGAAGCAACCTTGCAGTCTATCTTTCCTTAGTTTCTAAAATTGACTAACTCATTTCTCTTGTTTGACACCCTCGCATATCCACCTATAGCGGATTCATCATAAATCAAATATTCCTTGATATCTTTTGTCTTTGCGAATTATTTCATAATTATTTATTACCCATAGTATAATTGTTATATCATTATTTTATTATATTTATATTTATTTTGGTTTTTGTTTTTAATTTAATTTTTCTTTATCACAAAAAGGAAGAAAAAGATTTGTTGGCTCTGGAATCGGATCAGATCGTTGGCAAAATTTATAACGATTCGATTGAGAGTATCCAGTTACTGAAAACATTGTCACCACTTCCACAGAGTTTGTAACTTGAACTATGTGCAAACGAAAAATAAATGTTCGGTTTGTAAATAAGATGTTCCTCAAATGAATTACGCAATAAAAAGGATAGGTAACACGAAAGCACACATGCAATCTTCGGATTCCGTTCCTACTGATGCTGATATAAACACGATCTTAAACCGAATTATATTCGGTCTTATACGGTGGTGATATTGTTTGGAGAGAAGTCAATTGGATTGCTCGATACGGGGGCATCGATTACTTGCGTAGGAGCAAAACCAACACAAGATTATATTAACAGCAATAAACCATTCAAAAATATTCGAGCAGATGGCGAACTACAGTCTTTTTGCCGTGGTTGCACAAGAAATTAAGTTCCGAGGTGTTTCAAAGCTATTCTAGATATTTATTATACCGTCTTTGTCACAGAAGGTATTAGGTATAGACTTCAGGAAATTTTTAATCTTTTTAAATTAACAGTAGCAATTCTTACCGAAATTGATTGCAACACACCTCTCCATGACATGTTTGCGCAAATACTTACAAACGGAACAAAAACAAAAAGTTCAATCTATAATTGATTGTTCTGCATCATTTGCAAAACAGAGTCATGGTTTGTGATTTCCAATTATTTTAGTGAGAAAACCATAAAAAGTTCGATTGGGTCTAGAGAGTGGAAAAATCAATACGATAACTGTAAAAGACACATATCCATAACATATGATCATCAATATTTGTTATTTTAAAGCTGAATTTATCTAAACCATTGATTTCCAGAACGCTTCCTGACAAATAAATCTAGATAAAACATCTAGAGTTAAAATCACTTTTACATTCCGCACCTGAGTATCGAAATGTTCGTTTACCTTGATCTTGGATCTGTTGGTAATATTTGAGAGTATTTCGAAACACTTGTACCGCAACACATACAGTCCTGAGCACTGACAATAAACATTCAGCAGAAATTCTAAGTATAAAAAGTTCAGAGCCTATGCCGAAGGGTAGCTATTTACAATCATGCTTTGTTGAAGTGTTTGATGATGCAAACTGACCATTACCCAGAGTCGGTCGGTGAGTACTAAACCTATAGGGTAATTTCTCCAAAATGGAACAGGAAAGGCAGCCAAAACACATACAACTGGTGAGCCACTACATGATGATTCGACGTCGAAGATATGGGTTGTTAATCATTGATCAGAGATATTCTGGTTAAGGCTCATGACGGCCATTTGGGATCTCATATAGGTAAAAATAAGGCAATCGAAAGGTTCTTGTGAAATATGTAAAACAACTCATAGAGTTTCCCAGAAATTGTATTTCGACTTTTTAGGTAAATAACGAAGTGATGAATTATGTTCGGGAGTACTTAAATTCCTGTGAAGTATGTAAAACAACTCATAATGTTTTCTAAAAATTATATTTCGACTTCTTAGATCCATATTCTAGATCACGATCGGGAAATATGGGAATATTTGCGTTTCTAGACCATTTCTCCCATTTCTCAAGCCAGTAAAGATGTTCAACGCGGATTGCCTAGTGAATTACGTAGAAGAACATTTTCACATTTATGGCGATCCTGAAACAGTAGTCTCCGATTATGGGACACAATATAAATCCGATTTATTAAACAAATTGCGCGAAATTTTTTCAAATCTCGAGTTAGAACGAAACGTTGCAACCATTATTATGATCTCGAGAACCTGGTAGGGAAGTTTTTGGAAACTAGAAACGGAAACAAAAAGTATGCGATTTTTGGTTCCGCCTAAAATTGCATTTATGCCGGTGGAATTTGGGGCGAACCGACATCACGGGAAAACTAGCCAGTAGCAGTCTTACGCATAAATATGCTTTAAATATATAAAATTTCTTACTAAAATGGTTTAAGAAGCCCCATTGTGTAAGCCAAAGGTTAACATAATTTCAAATAATGATGTTTCAAACAAAAATATATCAAATTAATTTAAATTAAAGAGAAAAATAAATTATAAATTACAAATATGCAAATTTCACTGATTTCACATTATATTTCTTCGGTGAAATGCTTGATTTAAAAAAAAAACAAAAAATTTAGTTAAAATAAAATATATATAAATAATTAACAAAGGTTTGCCTCTTTTTGTCTTTCCTCCACGGTAGGAATTATTTTGGTTGTTGTTTAAGTTTTTAATTTAATCAAAATTTGGTTTTGATCATTTTCACTTTAATTCCTTCTAGTTTTAAGTTCCTGAAGTTGCTCCTTTTTACTTTATAAATATATTCTATTAATATCCTTTATTTTAAATTTAATTTAAACTTAAATTCTAAGCTTACTATTCATCTTTAGTTTTTTTAGTTTGTAAGAAATACTATTGCTCAAATAATGTTGTGATTCTGGTGGTTGAAGCAACAGGTAGGAGGGTCAGAATGGTGTTAGTGGGTTTCTGGTGAAATTATGAAATAATCAGTAAGTGACCATAGGTTGGGAAATGGAGGGAAAATTGTTGTTTCCCGTAATATCTTGCCACAACCTTAGCAAGAGGATTTTCGATACGTTTCAATTATTTCTCCCCCTATTACTTCTAAGGAACACGAACATGCATCCGCCACGTCTTCGTTACACTCTACAGATATATTTATGTTGACACCCAACGTAGGGCCTGATAGAATTTAAATTAACATCTCTCTTTAAACTGCACATTTTGTTTTACAAATATTTTATAGGTCCACACAATTTTTTTTTTCTCGAGCGTTGCTTTTCCTGTTTAAAAATTCTAAGAATTTAATTTGTTCAGATTTGATGTCAAACACAAGGTTCATTTTCTTCACAATTTACGTATTTTATCCCGGCAATTCCTTACCTTCCTACTGCTATTCTCGGTTTCTCCAAATTCACATCAGAACTACTTACAAAACAGTGATAAAATTGATTTAAAAGAGAAATTGTACAATTTTGGGTTGAACTCAATAAGTCGAAGGTCACATGCCATATATTCCCTGAAGCAACCTTGCAGTCTATCTTTCCTTAGTTTCTAAAATTGACTAACTCATTTCTCTTGTTTGACACCCTCGCATATTCACCTATAGCGGATTCATCATAAATCAAATATTCCTTGATATCTTTTGTCTTTGTGAATTATTTCATAATAATTTATTACCCATAGTATAATTGTTATATCATTATTTTATAATATTTATATTTATTTTGGTTTTTGTTTTTAATATAATTTTTCTTTATCACAAAAAGGAAGAAAAAGATTTGTTGGCTCTCGAATCGAATCAGATCGTTGGCAAAATTTATAACGATTCGATTGAGAGTAGCCAGTTACTGAAAACATTGTCACCACTTCCACAGAGTTTGTAACTTGAACTATGTGCAAACGAAAAATAAATGTTCGGTTTGTAAATAAGATGTTCCTCAAATGAATTACGCAATAAAAAGGATAGGTAACACGAAAGCACACATGCAATCTTCGGATTCCGTTCCTACTGATGCTGATATAAACACGATCTTAAACCGAATTATATTCGGTCTTATACGGTGGTGATATTGTTTGGAGAGAAGTCAATTAGATTGCTCGATACGGGGGCATCGATTACTTACGTAGGAGCAAAACCAGCACAAGATTATATTAACAGCAATAAACCATTCAAAGATATTCGAGCAGATGGCGAACTACAGTCTTTTTGTCGTGGTTGCACAAGAAATTAAGTTCCGAGGTGTTTCAAAGCTATTCTAGATATTTATTATACCGTCTTTGTCACAGAATTTATTAGGTATAGACTTCATGAAATTTTTTAATCTTTTTAAATTAACAGTAGTAATTCTTTCCGAAATAGATTGCAACACACCTCTCCATGACATGTTTGCGCAAATACTTACAAACGGAACAAAAACAAAAAGTTCAATCTATAATTGACTGTTCTGCATCATTTGCAAAACAGGGTCATGGTTTGTGATTTCCAATTATTTTAGTGAGGAAACCATAAAAAGTCCGATTGGGTCTAGAGAGTGGAAAAATCAATACGATAACTGTAAAAGACACATATCCATAACCTATGATCATCAATATTTGTTATTTTAAAGCTGAATTTATCTAAACCAATGATTTTCAGAACGCTTCCTGACAAATAAATCTAGATAAAACATCTAGAGTTAAAATCACTTTTACATTCCGCACCTGAGAATCGAAAAGTTCGTTTACATTGATCTTGGATCTGTTGGTAATATCTGAGAGTATTTCGAAACACTTGTACCGCAACATATACAGTCCTGAGCACTGACAATAAACATTCAGCAGAAATTCTAAGTATAAAAAGTTCAGAGCCTATGCCGAAGGGTAGCTATTTACAATCATGCTTTGTTGAAGTGTTTGATGATGCAAACTGACCTTTACCCAGAGTCGGTCGCTGAGTAATTTCTCCAAAATGGAATAGGAAAGGCATCCAAAAAACATACAACTGGTGAGCCACTACATGACGATTCGACGTGGAAGATATGGGTTGCTAAATCATTGATCAGAGATATTCTGGTTAAGGCTCATGACGGCTATTTGGGATCTCATATAGGTAAAAATAAGGCAATCGAAAGGTTCTTGTGAAATATGTAAAACAACTAATAGAGTTTCCCAGAAATTGTATTTCGACTTTTTAGGTCAATAACGGAGTGGTGAATTATGTTCGGGAGTACTTAAATTCCTGTGAAGTATGTAAAACAACTCATAAAGTTTTAAAAATTATATTTCGACTTCTTAGATCCATATTCTAGATCACGATCGGGAAATATGGGAATATTTGCGTTTCGAGACCATTTCTCCCATTTCTCAAGCCAGTAAAGATATTCAACGCGGATTGCCTAGTGAATTACGTAGAAGAACTTTTTCACACTTATGGCGATCCTGAAACAGTAGTCTCCGATTATGGGACACAATATAAATCCGATTTATTAAACAAGTTCCTACAAAAATATCAAATTGCAAATAAAAATTGCGTGAAATTTTTTCAAATCTCGAGTTAGAACGAAACGTTGCAACCATTATTATGATCTCGAGAACCTGCTAGGGAAGTTATTAGACACTAGAAACGGAAACAAACAGTATGCGATTTTTGGTTCCGCCTAAAATTGCATTTATGCCGGTGGAATTTGTGGCGAACCGACATCACGGGAAAACTAGCCAGTAGCAGTCTTTCGCATAAATATGTTTTAAATATATAAAATTTCTTACTAAAATGATTTAAGAAGCCCCATTGTGTAAGCCAAAGGTTAACATAATTACAAATAATGGTGTTTCAAACAAAAATATATCAAATTAATTTAAATTAAAGAGAAAAATAAAATATAAATTACAAATATGCAAATTTCACTGATTTCACATTATATTTCTTCGGTGAAATGCTTGATTTAAAAAAAAAAACAAAAAATTTAGTTAAAATAAAATATATATAAATAATTAACAAAGGTTTGCCTCTTTTTGTCTTTCCTCCACGGTAGGAATTATTTTGGTTGTTGTTTAAGTATTTAATTTAATCAAAATTTGGTTTTGATCATTTTCACTTTAAGTCCTTCTAGTTTTAAGTTCCTGAAGTTGCTCCTTTTTACTTTAAAAATATATTCTATTAATATCTTTTATTTTAAATTTAATTTAAACTTAAATTCTAAGCTTACTTTTCATTTTTAGTTTTTTTAGTTTGTAAGAAATACTACGATGAATTGCTCAAATAATGTTGTGATTCTGGTGGTTGAAGCAACAGGTAGGAGGGTCAGAATGGTGTTAGTGGGTTTCTGGTTATTCCATTATTATGAAGAAGCGTTGTAAATGACCATAGGTTGGGAAATGGAGTGAAAATTGTTGTTTCCCGTAATATCTTGCCACAACCTTAGCAAGACGACTTTCGATATGTTTCAATTCTTTCTCCCCTTATTACTTCTAGGGAACACGAACGTTTATCCGCCACGTCTTCGTTACACTCTACAGATAAATTTATTTTGACACCCAGCGTAGGGCCTGATAGAATTTAAATTAACATCTCTCTTTAAACTGCACATTTTGTTTTACAAATATTTTATAGGTCCACACAATTTTTTTTCTCTCGTGCGTTGCTTTTCCTTTTCTTGTATAAAAATTCTAGGAATTTAATTTGTTCAGATTGTATGTCAAACACAAGGTTCATTTTCTTCACAATTTACGTATTTTATCTCGGCAATTCCTTACCTTTCTACTGCTATTCTTGGTTTCTCCAAATTCACATCAGAACTACTTACAAAACCGTGAAAAAATTGATTTAAAAGTGAAATTGTACAATTTTGGATTGAAATCAATAAGTCGAAGGTCACATGCCATTTATTCCCTGAAGCCACCTTGCAGTCTAACTTTCCTTAGTTTCTAAAATTGACTAACTCATTTCTCTTGTTTGACACCCTCGCATATTCACCTACAGCGGATTCATCATAAATCAAATGTACCTTGATCTTGTAACTCATAGATATCTTTTGTCTTTGCGAATTATTTCATAATAATTTCTTACCCATAGAATAATTGTTATTTCATTTTTTTATTATATTTATATTTATTTTGGAACGCTTCCTGACAAATAAATCTAGATAAAACATCTAGAGTTAAAATCACTTTTACATTCCGAACCTGAGTATCGAAATGTTCGTTTACCTTGATCTTGGATCTGTTGGTAATATTTGAGAGTATTTCGAAACACTTGTACCGCAACATATACAGTCTTGAGCACTGACAATAAACATTCAGCAGAAATTCTAAGTATAAAAAGTTCAGAGCCTATGTCGAAGGGTAGCTATTTACAATCATGCTTTGTTGAAGTGTTTGATGATGCAAACTGACCATTACCCAGAGTCGGTCGGTGAGTACTAAACCTATAGGGTAATTTCTCCAAAATGGAACAGGAAAGGCAGCCAAAACACATACAACTGGTGAGCCACTACATGATGATTCGACGTCGAAGATATGGGTTGTTAATCATTGATCAGAGATATTCTGGTTAAGGCTTATGACGGCCATTTGGGATCTCATATAGGTAAAAATAAGGCAATCGAAAGGTTCTTGTGAAATATGTAAAACAACTCATAGAGATTCCCAGAAATTGTATTTCGACTTTTTAGGTAAATAACGAAGTGATGAATTATGTTCGGGAGTACTTAAATTCCTGTGAAGTATGTAAAACAACTCATAATGTTTTCTAAAAATTATATTTCGACTTCTTAGATCCATATTCTAGATCACGATCGGGAAATATGGGAATATTTGCGTTTCTAGACCATTTCTCCCATTTCTCAAGCCAGTAAAGATGTTCAACGCGGATTGCCTAGTGAATTACGTAGAAGAACATTTTCACATTTATGGCGATCCTGAAACAGTAGTCTCCGATTATGGGACACAATATAAATCCGATTTATTAAACAAATTGCGCGAAATTTTTTCAAATCTCGAGTTAGAACGAAACGTTGCAACCATTATTATGATCTCGAGAACCTGGTAGGGAAGTTTTTGGAAACTAGAAACGGAAACAAAAAGTATGCGATTTTTGGTTCCGCCTAAAATTGCATTTATGCCGGTGGAATTTGGGGCGAACCGACATCACGGGAAAACTAGCCAGTAGCAGTCTTACGCATAAATATGCTTTAAATATATAAAATTTCTTACTAAAATGGTTTAAGAAGCCCCATTGTGTAAGCCAAAGGTTAACATAATTTCAAATAATGATGTTTCAAACAAAAATATATCAAATTAATTTAAATTAAAGAGAAAAATAAATTATAAATTACAAATATGCAAATTTCACTGATTTCACATTATATTTCTTCGGTGAAATGCTTGATTTAAAAAAAAAAACAAAAAATTTAGTTAAAATAAAATATATATAAATAATTAACAAAGGTTTGCCTCTTTTTGTCTTTCCTCCACGGTAGGAATTATTTTGGTTGTTGTTTAAGTTTTTAATTTAATCAAAATTTGGTTTTGATCATTTTCACTTTAATTCCTTCTAGTTTTAAGTTCCTGAAGTTGCTCCTTTTTACTTTATAAATATATTCTATTAATATCCTTTATTTTAAATTTAATTTAAACTTAAATTCTAAGCTTACTATTCATCTTTAGTTTTTTTAGTTTGTAAGAAATACTATTGCTCAAATAATGTTGTGATTCTGGTGGTTGAAGCAACAGGTAGGAGGGTCAGAATGGTGTTAGTGGGTTTCTGGTGAAATTATGAAATAATCAGTAAGTGACCATAGGTTGGGAAATGGAGGGAAAATTGTTGTTTCCCGTAATATCTTGCCACAACCTTAGCAAGAGGATTTTCGATACGTTTCAATTCTTTCTCCCCTTATTTCTTCTACAGAACACGAACGTGCATCCGCTACGTCTTCGTTACACTCTACAGATATATTTATTTTAACACCCAGCGTACGGCCTGATAGAATTTAAATTAACATCTCTCTTTAAACTGCACATTTTGTTTTACAAATATTTTATAAGTCCACACAATTTTTTTTTTTCTCGTGCGTTGCTTTTCCTGTTTAAAAATTCTAGGAATTTAATTTGTTCAGATTTGATGTCAAACACAAGGTTCATTTTCTTCACAATTTACGTATTTTATCCCGGCAATTCCTTACCTTCCTACTGCTATTCTCGGTTTCTCCAAATTCACATCAGAACTACTTACAAAACAGTGATAAAATTGATTTAAAAGAGAAATTGTACAATTTTGGGTTGAACTCAATAAGTCGAAGGTCACATGCCATATATTCCCTGAAGCAACCTTGCAGTCTATCTTTCCTTAGTTTCTAAAATTGACTAACTCATTTCTCTTGTTTGACACCCTCGCATATCCACCTATAGCGGATTCATCATAAATCAAATATTCCTTGATATCTTTTGTCTTTGCGAATTATTTCATAATTATTTATTACCCATAGTATAATTGTTATATCATTATTTTATTATATTTATATTTATTTTGGTTTTTGTTTTTAATTTAATTTTTCTTTATCACAAAAAGGAAGAAAAAGATTTGTTGGCTCTGGAATCGGATCAGATCGTTGGCAAAATTTATAACGATTCGATTGAGAGTATCCAGTTACTGAAAACATTGTCACCACTTCCACAGAGTTTGTAACTTGAACTATGTGCAAACGAAAAATAAATGTTCGGTTTGTAAATAAGATGTTCCTCAAATGAATTACGCAATAAAAAGGATAGGTAACACGAAAGCACACATGCAATCTTCGGATTCCGTTCCTACTGATGCTGATATAAACACGATCTTAAACCGAATTATATTCGGTCTTATACGGTGGTGATATTGTTTGGAGAGAAGTCAATTGGATTGCTCGATACGGGGGCATCGATTACTTGCGTAGGAGCAAAACCAACACAAGATTATATTAACAGCAATAAACCATTCAAAAATATTCGAGCAGATGGCGAACTACAGTCTTTTTGTCGTGGTTGCACAAGAAATTAAGTTCCGAGGTGTTTCAAAGCTATTCTAGATATTTATTATACCGTCTTTGTCACAGAAGGTATTAGGTATAGACTTCAGGAAATTTTTAATCTTTTTAAATTAACAGTAGCAATTCTTACCGAAATTGATTGCAACACACCTCTCCATGACATGTTTGCGCAAATACTTACAAACGGAACAAAAACAAAAAGTTCAATCTATAATTGATTGTTCTGCATCATTTGCAAAACAGAGTCATGGTTTGTGATTTCCAATTATTTTAGTGAGAAAACCATAAAAAGTTCGATTGGGTCTAGAGAGTGGAAAAATCAATACGATAACTGTAAAAGACACATATCCATAACATATGATCATCAATATTTGTTATTTTAAAGCTGAATTTATCTAAACCATTGATTTCCAGAACGCTTCCTGACAAATAAATCTAGATAAAACATCTAGAGTTAAAATCACTTTTACATTCCGCACCTGAGTATCGAAATGTTCGTTTACCTTGATCTTGGATCTGTTGGTAATATTTGAGAGTATTTCGAAACACTTGTACCGCAACACATACAGTCCTGAGCACTGACAATAAACATTCAGCAGAAATTCTAAGTATAAAAAGTTCAGAGCCTATGCCGAAGGGTAGCTATTTACAATCATGCTTTGTTGAAGTGTTTGATGATGCAAACTGACCATTACCCAGAGTCGGTCGGTGAGTACTAAACCTATAGGGTAATTTCTCCAAAATGGAACAGGAAAGGCAGCCAAAACACATACAACTGGTGAGCCACTACATGATGATTCGACGTCGAAGATATGGGTTGTTAATCATTGATCAGAGATATTCTGGTTAAGGCTCATGACGGCCATTTGGGATCTCATATAGGTAAAAATAAGGCAATCGAAAGGTTCTTGTGAAATATGTAAAACAACTCATAGAGTTTCCCAGAAATTGTATTTCGACTTTTTAGGTAAATAACGAAGTGATGAATTATGTTCGGGAGTACTTAAATTCCTGTGAAGTATGTAAAACAACTCATAATGTTTTCTAAAAATTATATTTCGACTTCTTAGATCCATATTCTAGATCACGATCGGGAAATATGGGAATATTTGCGTTTCTAGACCATTTCTCCCATTTCTCAAGCCAGTAAAGATGTTCAACGCGGATTGCCTAGTGAATTACGTAGAAGAACATTTTCACATTTATGGCGATCCTGAAACAGTAGTCTCCGATTATGGGACACAATATAAATCCGATTTATTAAACAAATTGCGCGAAATTTTTTCAAATCTCGAGTTAGAACGAAACGTTGCAACCATTATTATGATCTCGAGAACCTGGTAGGGAAGTTTTTGGAAACTAGAAACGGAAACAAAAAGTATGCGATTTTTGGTTCCGCCTAAAATTGCATTTATGCCGGTGGAATTTGGGGCGAACCGACATCACGGGAAAACTAGCCAGTAGCAGTCTTACGCATAAATATGCTTTAAATATATAAAATTTCTTACTAAAATGGTTTAAGAAGCCCCATTGTGTAAGCCAAAGGTTAACATAATTTCAAATAATGATGTTTCAAACAAAAATATATCAAATTAATTTAAATTAAAGAGAAAAATAAATTATAAATTACAAATATGCAAATTTCACTGATTTCACATTATATTTCTTCGGTGAAATGCTTGATTTAAAAAAAAAAACAAAAAATTTAGTTAAAATAAAATATATATAAATAATTAACAAAGGTTTGCCTCTTTTTGTCTTTCCTCCACGGTAGGAATTATTTTGGTTGTTGTTTAAGTTTTTAATTTAATCAAAATTTGGTTTTGATCATTTTCACTTTAATTCCTTCTAGTTTTAAGTTCCTGAAGTTGCTCCTTTTTACTTTATAAATATATTCTATTAATATCCTTTATTTTAAATTTAATTTAAACTTAAATTCTAAGCTTACTATTCATCTTTAGTTTTTTTAGTTTGTAAGAAATACTATTGCTCAAATAATGTTGTGATTCTGGTGGTTGAAGCAACAGGTAGGAGGGTCAGAATGGTGTTAGTGGGTTTCTGGTGAAATTATGAAATAATCAGTAAGTGACCATAGGTTGGGAAATGGAGGGAAAATTGTTGTTTCCCGTAATATCTTGCCACAACCTTAGCAAGAGGATTTTCGATACGTTTCAATTCTTTCTCCCCTTATTTCTTCTACAGAACACGAACGTGCATCCGCTACGTCTTCGTTACACTCTACAGATATATTTATTTTAACACCCAGCGTACGGCCTGATAGAATTTAAATTAACATCTCTCTTTAAACTGCACATTTTGTTTTACAAATATTTTATAAGTCCACACAATTTTTTTTTTTCTCGTGCGTTGCTTTTCCTGTTTAAAAATTCTAGGAATTTAATTTGTTCAGATTTGATGTCAAACACAAGGTTCATTTTCTTCACAATTTACGTATTTTATCCCGGCAATTCCTTACCTTCCTACTGCTATTCTCGGTTTCTCCAAATTCACATCAGAACTACTTACAAAACAGTGATAAAATTGATTTAAAAGAGAAATTGTACAATTTTGGGTTGAACTCAATAAGTCGAAGGTCACATGCCATATATTCCCTGAAGCAACCTTGCAGTCTATCTTTCCTTAGTTTCTAAAATTGACTAACTCATTTCTCTTGTTTGACACCCTCGCATATCCACCTATAGCGGATTCATCATAAATCAAATATTCCTTGATATCTTTTGTCTTTGCGAATTATTTCATAATTATTTATTACCCATAGTATAATTGTTATATCATTATTTTATTATATTTATATTTATTTTGGTTTTTGTTTTTAATTTAATTTTTCTTTATCACAAAAAGGAAGAAAAAGATTTGTTGGCTCTGGAATCGAATCAGATCGTTGGCAAAATTTATAACGATTCGATTGAGAGTATCCAGTTACTGAAAACATTGTCACCACTTCCACAGAGTTTGTAACTTGAACTATGTGCAAACGAAAAATAAATGTTCGGTTTGTAAATAAGATGTTCCTCAAATGAATTACGCAATAAAAAGGATAGGTAACACGAAAGCACACATGCAATCTTCGGATTCCGTTCCTACTGATGCTGATATAAACACGATCTTAAACCGAATTATATTCGGTCTTATACGGTGGTGATATTGTTTGGAGAGAAGTCAATTGGATTGCTCGATACGGGGGCATCGATTACTTGCATAGGAGCAAAACCAGCACAAGATTATATTAACAGCAATAAACCATTCAAAGATATTCGAGCAGATGGCGAACTACAGTCTTTTTGTCGTGGTTGCACAAGAAATTAAGTTCCGAGGTGTTTCAAAGCTATTCTAGATATTTATTATACCGTCTTTGTCACAGAAGGTATTAGGTATAGACTTCAGGAAATTTTTAATCTTTTTAAATTAACAGTAGCAATTCTTACCGAAATTGATTGCAACACACCTCTCCATGACATGTTTGCGCAAATACTTACAAACGGAACAAAAACAAAAAGTTCAATCTATAATTGACTGTTCTGCATCATTTGCAAAACAGAGTCATGGTTTGTGATTTCCAATTATTTTAGTGAGAAAACCATAAAAAGTTCGATTGGGTCTAGAGAGTGGAAAAATCAATACGATAACTGTAAAAGACACATATCCATAACATATGATCATCAATATTTGTTATTTTAAAGCTGAATTTATCTAAACCATTGATTTCCAGAACGCTTCCTGACAAATAAATCTAGATAAAACATCTAGAGTTAAAATCACTTTTACATTCCGCACCTGAGAATCGAAATGTTCGTTTACCTTGATCTTGGATCTGTTGGTAATATTTGAGAGTATTTCGAAACACTTGTACCGCAACATATACAGTCCTGAGCACTGACAATAAACATTCAGCAGAAATTCTAAGTATAAAAAGTTCAGAGCCTATGCCGAAGGGTAGCTATTTACAATCATGCTTTGTTGAAGTGTTTGATGATGCAAACTGACCTTTACCCAGAGTCGGTCGCTGAGTAATTTCTCCAAAATGGAATAGGAAAGACATCCAAAAAACATACAACTGGTGAGCCACTACATGACGATTCGACGTGGAAGATATGGGTCGCTAAATCATTGATCAGAGATATTCTGGTTAAGGCTCATGACGGCTATTTGGGATCTCATATAGGTAAAAATAAGGCAATCGAAAGGTTTCCCAGAAATTGTATTTCGACTTTTTAGGTCAATAACGGAGTGGTGAATTATGTTCGGGAGTACTTAAATTCCTGTGAACAACTCATAAAGTTTTAAAAATTATATTTCGACTTCTTAGATCCATATTCTAGATCACGATCGGGAAATATGGGAATATTTGCGTTTCTAGACCATTTCTCCCATTTCTCAAGCCAGTAAAGATGTTCAACGCGGATTGCCTAGTGAATTACGTAGAAAAACTTTTTCACACTTATGGCGATCCTGAAACAGTAGTCTCCGATTATGGGACACAATATAAATCCGATTTATTAAACAAGTTCCTACAAAAATATCAAATTGCAAATAAAAATTTCGCGAAATTTTTTCAAATCTCGAGTTAGAACGAAACGTTGCAACCATTATTATGATCTCGAGAACCTGGTAGGGAAGTTTTTGGAAACTAGAAACGGAAACAAAAAGTATGCGATTTTTGGTTCCGCCTAAAATTGCATTTATGCCGGTGGAATTTGGGGCGAACCGACATCACGGGAAAACTAGCCAGTAGCAGTCTTTCGCATAAATATGTTTTAAATATATAAAATTTCTTACTAAAATGGTTTAAGAAGCCCCATTGTGTAAGCCAAAGATTAACATAATTACAAATAATGGTGTTTTAAACAAAAATATATCAAATTAATTTAAATTAAAGAGAAAAGTAAAATATAAATTACAAATATGCAAATTTCACTGATTTCACATTATATTTCTTCGGTGAAATGTTTGATTTAAAAAAAAAAAAAAAAAACAAAAAATTTAGATAAAATAAAATATATATAAATAATTAACAAAGTTTTGCCTCTTTTTGTCTTTCCTCCACGGTAGGAATTATTTTGGTTGTTGTTTAAGTTTTTAATTTAATCAAAATTTGGTTTTGATCATTTTCACTTTAATTCCTTCTAGTTTTAAGTTCCAGAAGTTGCTCCTTTTTACTTTATAAATATATTCTATTAATATCCTTTATTTTAAATTTAATTTAAACTTAAATTCTAAGCTTACTTTTCATTTTTAGTTTTTTTAGTTTGTAAGAAATACTACGATGAATTGCTCAAATAATGTTGTGATTCTGGTGGTTGAAGCAACAGGTAGGAGGGTCAGAATGGTGTTAGTGGGTTTCTGGTTATTCCATTATTATGAAGAAGCGTTGTAAATGACCATAGGTTGGGAAATGGAGGGAAAATTGTTGCTTCCCGTAATATCTTGCCACAACGTTAGCAAGAGGACTTTCGATACGTTTCAATTCTTTCTCCCCTTATTTCTTCTACAGAACACGAACGTGCATCCGCTACGTCTTCGTTACACTCTACAGATATATTTATTTTGACACCCAGCGTAGGGCCTGATAGAATTTAAATTAACATCTCTCTTTAAACTGCACATATTTGTTTTACAAATATTTTATAGGTCCACATAATTTTTTTTTTCTCGTGCGTTGCTTTTCCTGTTTAAAAATTCTAGGAATTTAATTTGTTCAGATTTGATGTTAAACACAAGGTTCATTTTCTTCACAATTTACGTATTTTATCCCGGCAATTCCTTACCTTCCTACTGCTATTCTCGGTTTCTCCAAATTCACATCAGAACTACTTACAAAACAGAGATAAAATTGATTTAAAAGAGAAATTGTACAATTTTGCGTGTAACTCAATAAGTCGAAGGTCACATGCGATATATTCCCTGAAGCAACCTTGCAGTCTGTCCTTCCTTAGTTTCTAAAATTGACTAACTCATTTCTCTTGTTTGACACCCTCGCACATCCACCTATAGCGGATTCATCATAAATCAAATATACCTTGATCTTGTAACTCATAGATATCTTTTGTCTTTGCGAATTATTTCATAATAATTTATTACCCATAGAATAATTGTTATTTAATTTTTTTATTATATTTATATTTATTTTGGTTTTTGTTTTTAATTTAATTGTTCTTTATCACATTGTTGGCTCTCGAATCGAATCAGATCGTTGACAAAATGTATAACGATTCGATTGAGAGTAGCCAGTTACTGAAAACACTGTCACCCCTTCCACAGAGTTGGCTTGAACTTGAACTATGTACAAAGGAAAAATAAATGTTCGGTTGGTAAATAAGATGTTCCTCAAATGAATTACGCAATCAAAAGGATAGGTAACACGAAAGCACACATGCAATCTTCGGATTCCGTTCCTACTGATGCTGATGTAAACACGATCTTAAACCTAACTATATTCGGCCTAATACGGTGGTGATAATGTTTGGAGAGAAGTCAATTGGATTGCTAGATACGGAATTGGTTTTGATAATTTTCACTTTAATTTCTTCTAGTTTTAAGTTCCTGCAGTTGCTCCTTTTTACTTTTCAAATATATTCTATAAATATCCTTTATTTTCAATTTAATTTAAACTTATATTTAGATCTAAGCTTACTTTTCATTTTTAGTTTGTAAGAAAAACTACGATGAATTGCTCAAATATTGTTGTGATTCTGGTGGTTGAAGCAAAAGATAGGAGGGTCAAAATGGTGTTAGTGGGTTTCTGGTTATTCCATTATTATGAAGAAGCGTTGTAAATGACCATAGGTTGGGAAATGGAGGGAAAATTCTTGTTTCCCGTAATATCTTGCCACAACCTTAGCAAGAGGACTTTCGATACGTTTCAATTCTTTCTCCCCTTATTACTTCTACGGAACACGAACGTGCATCCGCCACGTCTTCGTTACACTCTATAGATATATTA
The DNA here is from genome assembly GCA_947389925.1 of Coelopa pilipes. Taxonomy (NCBI): domain Eukaryota; kingdom Metazoa; phylum Arthropoda; class Insecta; order Diptera; family Coelopidae; genus Coelopa; species Coelopa pilipes. The sequence goes on from OX376696.1 coordinate 20,835,100, forward strand.
ATGTTAACACAAATATTTACAAATATTTTATAGGTCCACACAATTTTTTTTTTCTCGTGCGTTGCTTTTCCTGTTTAAAAATTCTAAGAATTTAATTTGTTCAGATTTGATGTCAACCACAAGGTTCATTTTCTTCACAATTACGTATCGAAGGTCACATACCATTTATTCCCTGAATCCACCTTACAGTCTATCTTTCCTTAGTTTCTGAAATTGACAAACTCATTTCTCTTGTTTGATACCCTCGCATATTCACCTACAGCGGATTCATCATAAATCAAATATACCTTGATCTTGTAACTCATAGATATCTTTTGTCTTTGCGAATTATTTCATAATAATTTATTACCCATAGAATAATTGTTATTTAATTTTTTTATTATATTTATATTTATTTTGGTTTTTGTTTTTAATTTAATTGTTCTTTATCACATTGTTGGCTCTCGAATCGAATCAGATCGTTGACAAAATGTATGACGATTCGATTGAGAGTAGCCAGTTACTGAAAACACTGAGAGTTGGCTTGAACTTGAACTATGTACAAACGAAAAATATATGTTCGGTTGGTAAATAAGATGTTCCTCAAATGAATTACGCAATCAGAAGGATAGGTAACACGAAAGCAAGCAAGCAAACTTCGGATACCATTCCCACTGATGCTGATGTAAACACGATTTTAAACTGAACTATATTCGGCATTATAAGGAGGTGATATTGATGGAGAGAAGTCAATTGGATTGCTCGATACGGGAGCATCGATTACTGGCATAGGAGCAAAACCAGCACAAGCTTATATTAAGAGCAATAAACCATTCAAAGACATTCGAGCAGATGGCGAACTACAGTCTTATTGTCGCGGTTGCACAAGAAATTAAGTTCCGAGGTATTTTAAAGCATTTTTAGATATTTATTATACCGTCTTTGTCACAGAATCTCGTCCGAATCACAGAATTAGGTATAGATTTCTGAACATTTTTTAATCTATTTAAATTAACAGTAGCAATTCTTTCTGAAATAGATTGCAACACACCTCTCAATCAATACATCAAACTATAACTGTAAAAGATACATATCCATAACCTATGATCGTCAGTATTTTTTTAATTTAAAGCTTTGGTTTGAAGATTCCATTCCGCACTTGAGAATCGAAGTGATCATTTACCTTGATCTTGGATCTGTTGGTAATATCTGAGAGTATTTCGAAACACTTATGCCGCAACATATACAGTCATCAGCAAGAATTCTAAGTGTTAAAATTTCAGAGCCTATGCCGAAGGGTAGCTATTTACAATCATGCTTTGTTGAAGTGATTGATGATGCAAAATGACCTTTACTCTAGATTTTGTCACTGGGTACTTAACCTATAGGGTAATTTCTCCAAAATGGAACAGGAAAGGCAGCCAAAAAACATACAACTGGTGAGCCACTACATGACGATTCGACGTGGAAGATATGGGTTGCTAAATCATTGATCAGAGATATTCTGGTTAAGGGTCATGACTCATGACGGCTATTTCGGATCTCATATAGGTAAAAACAAGCCAATCGAAAGGTTCGGGAGTACATAAATTATTGTGAAGTATTTGAAACAACTAAAGACTTCCAGAAATTGTATTTCGACTTCTTAGGTCAATATTCCTACAAAAATATCAAATCAATCACATGAAGATAGCAGTGACAGCAGTCACCGATAGTCACTATAATGTGTCCGAGCGTGTAAATCGGTCTGTCCTAACTGCCAACAAGGAGAATATAATTGTTGCGCTTTGCGTTTCACACTTCTCAATGCTATTGAAACCACTCCCTAATTTATTCAGCGAAACATACACATTACTCCAAAATTTAAATCTGTTAGACGATCATATTATGTAGTTCAATCGAGGTGATTCGTTAGAACTTGTACAACAAAGAGCAGGAAAATGTATACAAAAACAACATTCTCGCAATGAGCGTAGTTTTTACCTGCGATCGAGATCGTGAACTACTCTATCGGACATGAAGGAATTCAGAAGGAATTTCAAACAAAGTAGATTTGAGAAATATTTAAATTTAAAACTCGCGCCAAATGTTTTCAAATCTCGAGTCAGAGCGACACGTTGCAACGTATGCCGACGGAAATTGTGGCGAACGGACATCACGGGAAAACTAGCCAGTAGCATTTCGCATAAATATGCTTTAAATATATATAATTTCTTACTAAAATGGTTTAAGAAGCCTCATTGTGTAAGCCAAAGGTTCCTCAAAAAAAGAAAAGCAAAATTTTAACATAATGAGAAAAATAAAGGACAAAGCAAAGAAATAAGTTTAAAGTCAAAAGAAATAAAAATTTAAGAATATATAAATATTAGTCCTTCTATATTGAAATCATTGAATGAAATTAATAATAAAAATAATTATTTAATTTGGCGTTGTGTGTGATCTCCCTTTGCTATGAGGTAAAATGTTCCTTTCTCTCGCGTGCCGGAGTTAACTTTCGTTAACAGAATAATTTCCACAGATTTAGAAGGAACGAAAACGATACAAAAAGAACTTAAGTGCATTCCGTTCTCTGGCGTTCTGTCTCTCATGCATTCCACAATTGTTACTTTTCTTTTCTTCTTTTTTCCTCCTATAAATCAGGTTCACACTCTACGATGAAAGATCTTTCAAAAGTTTCTTCTTTTCATCTTGTTTTTATTTTCTTTCTCCAATGCGCTCTCTTGTTTTTTTTTTTTGTCAGAGAATAACGGCAATTGAGCGTTCTAGCATATGTTAGGATAGGTCGAAGACCAAGCTCTCGATAATTTGACTTTCTGCTGATATATTCTATAATTATACTTTATTTTAATTTTAATTTAAACTTAAATTTAGATCTAAGCTTACTTTTCATTTTTAGTTTTATTAGTTTGTAAGAAATACTATACGATGAATTGCTCAAATATTGTTGTGATTCTGGTGGTTGAAGCAATAGGTAGGAGGGTCAGAATGGTATTAGTAGGGTTCTGGTTATCCCATTATTATGAAGAAGCGTTATAAATGACCATAGGTTGGGAAATGGAGGGAAAATTGTTGTTTCCCGTAATATCTTGCCACAACCTTAGCAAGAGGACTTTCGATACGTTTCAATTCTTTCTCCCCTTATTACTTCTACGGAACACGAACGTGCATCCGCCACGTCTTCGTTACACTCTATAGATATATTTATGTTAACACAAATATTTACAAATATTTTATAGGTCCACACAAATTTTTTTCTCTGCGTTGCTTTTCCTGTATAAAAATTCTAGGAATTTAATTTGTTCAGATTTGATGTCAACCACTAGGTTCATTTTCTTCACAATTACGTATCGAAGGTCACATGCCATTTATTCCCTGAATCCACCTTACAGTCTATCTTTCCTTTGTTTCTGAAATTGACAATCTCATTTCTCTTGTTTGACACCCTCGCATATTCACCTACAGCGGATTCATCATAAATCAAATATACCTTGATCTTGTAACTCATAGATATCTTTTGTCTTTGCGAATTATTTCATAATAATTTATTACCCATAGAATAATTGTTATTTAATTTTTTTATTATATTTATATTTATTTTGGTTTTTGTTTTTAATTTAATTATTCTTTATCACATTTTTGGCTCTCGAATCGAATCAGATCGTTGACAAAATGTATGACGATTCGATTGAGAGTAGCCAGTTACTGAAAACACTGAGAGTTGGCTTGAACTTGAACTATGTACAAACGAAAAATATATGTTCGGTTGGTAAATAAGATGTTCCTCGAATGAATTACGCGATCAAAAGGGTAGGTAACATGAAAGCAAGCAAGCAAACTTCGGATTCCGTTCCTACTGATGCTGATGTATCTTAAACCGAACTATATTCGGCATTATAAGGAGGTGATATTGATGGAGAGAAGTCAATTGGATTGCTCGATACGGGAGCATCGATTACTGGCATAGGAGCAAAACCAGCACAAGCTTATATTAAGAGCAATAAACCATTCAAAGACATTCGAGCAGATGGCGAACTACAGTCTTATTGTCGCGGTTGCACAAGAAATTAAGTTCCGAGGTATTTTAAAGCATTTTTAGATATTTATTATACCGTCTTTGTCACAGAATCTCGTCCGAATCACAGAATTAGGTATAGATTTCTGAACATTTTTTAATTTATTTAAATTAACAGTAGCAATTCTTTCTGAAATAGATTGCAATACACCTCTCAATCAATACATCAAACTATAACTGTAAAAGATACATATCCATAACCTATGATCGTCAGTATTTTTTTAATTTAAAGCTTTGGTTTGAAGATTCCATTCCGCACCTGAGAATCGAAGTGATCATTTACCTTGATCTTGGATCTGTTGGTAATATCTGAGAGTATTTCGAAACACTTGTGCCGCAACATATACAGTCATCAGCAAGAATTCTAAGTGTTAAAATTTCAGAGCCTATGCTGAAGGATAGCTATTTACAATCATGCTTTGTTGAAGTGGTTGATGATGCAAAATGACCTTTACTCCAGATTTTGTCACTGGGTACTTAACCTATAGGGTAATTTCTCCAAAATGGAACAGGAAAGGCAGCCAAAACACATACAACTGGTGAGCCACTACATGATGATTCGACGTGGAAGATATGGGTTGCTAAATCATTGATCAGAGATATTCTGGTTAAGGCTCATGACTCATGACGGCTATTTCGGATCTCATATAGGTAAAAACAAGCCAATCGAAAGGTTCGGGAGTACATAAATTATTGTGAAGTATTTGAAACAACTAAAGACTTCCAGAAATTGTATTTCGACTTCTTAGGTCAATATTCCTACAAAAATATCAAATCAATCACATGAAGATAGCAGTGACAGCAGTCACCGATAGTCACTATAATGTGTCCGAGCGTGTAAATCGGTCTGTCCTAACTGCCAACAAGGAGAATATAATTGTTGCGCTTTGCGTTTCACACTTCTCAATGCTATTGAAACCACTCCCTAATTTATTCAGCGAAACATACACATTACTCCAAAATTTAAATCTGTTAGACGATCATATTATGTAGTTCAATCGAGGTGATTCGTTAGAACTTGTACAACAAAGAGCAGGAAAATGTATACAAAAACAACATTCTCGCAATGAGCGTAGTTTTTACCTGCGATCGAGATCGTGAACTACTCTATCGGACATGAAGGAATTCAGAAGGAATTTCAAACAAAGTAGATTTGAGAAATATTTAAATTTAAAACTCGCGCCAAATGTTTTCAAATCTCGAGTCAGAGCGACACGTTGCCACCATTATGATAAGCTCGAGAACCAGCAATGGAAGTTAGTAAAACTGGCTTTTGGATACTGAAAACGGAAACAAACAGTATGCGAGTATTGGTTCCCCCTATAATCGCAATTATGCCGGCGGAAATTGTGACGAACGCACATCAAGGGAAAACTAGCCAGTAGCAGTCTGTCGCATAAATATGCCTTAAATATATAAAATTTCTTACTAAAATGGTTTAAGAAGCCCCATTGTTTAGGCCAAAGGTTCCCCAAACAAAGAAAAACAAAATTTTATCATAATGAGAAAAAAAAGACACAGCTAAGAAATAAGTTTAAAGTCAAAAGAAATAAAAATTTAAGAATATATAAATATTAGTCCTTCTACATTGAAATCATTGAATGAAATTAATAATAAAAATAATTATTTAATTTGGCGTTGAGTGTGATCTCCCTTTGCTATGAGGTAAAATGTTCCTTTCTATCGCGTGCCGGAGTTAACTTTCGTTAACAGAATAATTTCCACAGATTCAGAAGAAACGAAAACGATAAAAAAAGAACTTAACTGCATTCCGTTCTCTGGCGTTCTGTCTCTCACGCATTCCACAATTGTAGAATTTGACTCTCCCTCTCCCTACCTTCTTTTCTTCGTTTTTCCTCCTACAAATCAGGTTCACACTCTACGATGAAGGATCTTTCAGCAGTTTCTTCTTTGCTTCTTGTTTTTATTTTCTTTCTCCAATGCGTTCTCTTTTTTTTTGTCAGAGAATAACGGCAATTGAGCTTTCCAGCATATGTTAGGAGAGGTAGAAGACCACGCTCTCGATAATTTGACTTTCTGCTGAATTACAATTATGTTTTTTCGAGGCTATTCGGTTTGTTGCGGGGAAACACCTCATTGGGTTCATAATTTAAAAACCCGGCATATGACAAACACAAATGTATCAAAATAATTTAAATTAAAGAGACAAAAAAAAATATAAATTACAAATATGCAAATTTTACTGATTTCACATTATATTTCTTCGGTGAAATGCTTGCTTTTCATTGATTTCAAAAAAAAAAAAACAAAAACATAAAAAAAAATTTAGTTCAAATAAAATATATATAAATAATTAACAAAGTTTTGCCTCTTTTTGTCTTTCCTCCACGGTAGGAATTATTTTGGTTGTTGTGTAAGTTTTTAATTTAATCAAAATTTGGTTTTGATCATTTTCACTTAAATTCCTTCTAGTTTTAAGTTCCTGAAGTTGCTCCTTTTTACTTTATAAATATATTCTATTAATATCCTTTATTTTAAATTTAATTTAAACTTAAATTCTAAGCTTACTTTTCATTTTTAGTTTTTTTAGTTTGTAAGAAATACTACGATGAATTGCTCAAATATTGTTGTGATTCCGGTGGTTGAAGCAACAGGTAGGAGGGTCAGAATGGTGTTAGTGGGTTTCTGGTTATTCCATTATTATGAAGAAGCGTTGTAAATGACCATAGGTTGGGAAATGGAGGGAAAATTGTTGTTTCCCGTAATATCTTGCCACAACCTTAGCAAGAGGACTTTCGATACGTTTCAATTCTTTCTCCCCTTATTACTTCTACGGAACACGAACGTGCATCCGGCACGTCTTCGTTACACTCTATAGATATATTTATGTTAACACAAATATTTACAAATATTTTATAGGTCCACACAAATTTTTTTTCTCTGCGTTGCTTTTCCTGTATAAAAATTCTAGGAATTTAATTTGTTCAGATTTGATGTCAACCACAAGGTTCATTTTCTTCACAATTACGTATCGAAGGTCACATTCCATTTATTCCCTGAATCCACCTTACAGTCTATCTTTCCTTTGTTTCTGAAATTGACAATCTCATTTCTCTTGTTTGACACCCTCGCATATTCACCTACAGCGGATTCATCATAAATCAAATATACCTTGATCTTGTAACTCATAGATAGCTTTTGTCTTTGCGAATTTTTTCATAATAATTTATTACCCATAGAATAATTGTTATTTAATTTTTTTTATTATATTTATATTTATTTTGGTTTTTGTTTTTAATTTAATTGTTCTTTATCACATTGTTGGCTCTCGAATCGAATCAGATCGTTGACAAAATGTATGACGATTCGATTGAGAGCAACCAGTTACTGAAAACACTGAGAGTTGGCTTGAACTTGAACTATGTACAAACGAAAAATAAATGTTCGGTTGGTAAATAAGATGTTCCTCGAATGAATTACGGGATCAAAAGGGTAGGTAACACGAAAACAAACAAGCAAACTTCGGATTCCGTTCCTACTGATGCTGATGTAAACACGATCTTAAACCGAACTATATTCGGCCTTATACGGAGGTGATATTGATGGAGAGGCATCGATTACCGGCATAGGAGTAAAACCAGAACAAGATTATATTAACAGCAATAAACCATTCAAAGACATTCGAGCAGATGGCGAACTACAGTCTTATTGTCGCGGTTGCACAAGAAATTAAGTTCCGAGGTGTTTTAAAGCTTTTTTAGATATTTATTATACCGTCTTTGTCACAGAATCTCGTCCGAATCACAGAATTAGATATAGATTTCTGAACATTTTTTAATCTTTTTAAATTAACAGTAGCAATTCTTTCTGAAATAGATTGCAACACACCTCTCAATTAATACATCAACACGATATCAGTAAAAGACACATATCCATAACCTATGATCGTCAGTATTTTTTTGTTTTTTAAGCATTGGTTTGAAGTACGCCTCCTGACAAATAAATCTATATAAAAAATTTAGAGTTCAAATCGCTTTTACATTCCGCACCTGAGAATCGAAGTGATCGTTTACCTTGATCTTGGTTCTGTTTGTAATATCTGAGAGTATTTGGAAACACTTGTGCCGCAGTCATCAGCACTGACAATAGACATTCAGCAGGAATTCTAAGTGTTAAAATCTCAGACCCTATGCCGAAGGGTAGCTATTTACAATCATGCTTTGTTGAAGTGGTTGATGATGCAAACTGACCTTTACTCCAGAGTCGGTCGCTGGGTAATTTCTCCAAAATGGAGCAGGAAAGGCATCCAAACAACATGCATCTGGTGAGCCACTATATGACGATTCGACGTGGAAGATATGGGTTGCTAAATCATTGATCAGAGATATTCTGGTTAAGGCTCATGACTCATGACGGCTATTTCGGATCTCATATAGGTAAAAAGAAGGCAATCGAAAGGTTCGGGAGTACATAAATTATTGTGAAGTATTTAAAACAACTAAAGACTTCCAGAAATTGTATTTCGACTTCTTAGGTCAATATTCCTACAAAAATATCAAATCAATCACATGAAGATAGCAGTGACAGCAGTCACCGGTAGTCACTCTAATGTGTCCGAGCGTGTAAATCGGTCTGTCCTAACTGCCAACAAGGAGAATATAATTGTTGCGCTTTGCGTTTCACACTTCTCAATGCTATTGAAACCACTCCCTAATTTATTCAGCGAAACATACACATTACTCCAAAATTTAAATCTGTTAGACGATCATATTATGTAGTTCAATCGAGGTGATTCGTTAGAACTTGTACAACAAAGAGCAGGAAAATGTATACAAAAACAACATTCTCGCAATGAGCGTAGTTTTTACCTGCGATCGAGATCGTGAACTACTCTATCGGACATGAAGGAATTCAGAAGGAATTTCAAACAAAGTAGATTTGAGAAAAATTTAAATTTAAAACTCGCGCCAAATGTTTTCAAATATCGAGTCAGAGCGACACGTTGCAACGTATGCCGACGGAAATTGTGGCGAACGGACATCACGGGAAAACTAGCCAGTAGCATTTCGCATAAATATGCTTTAAATATATATAATTTCTTACTAAAATGGTTTAAGAAGTCTCATTGTGTAAGCCAAAGGTTCCTCAAAAAAAGAAAAGCAAAATTTTAACATAATGAGAAAAAAAAAGGACAAAGCAAAGAAATAAGTTTAAAGTCAAAAGAAATAAAAATTTAAGAATATATAAATATTAGTCCTTCTATATTGAAATCATTGAATGAAATTAATAATAAAAATAATTATTTAATTTGGCGTTGTGTGTGATCTCCCTTTGCTATGAGGTAAAATGTTCCTTTCTCTCACGTGCCGGAGTTAACTTTCGTTAACAGAATAATTTCCACAGATTTAGAAGGAACGAAAACGATACAAAAAGAACTCAAGAACTCATTCCGTTCTCTAGCGTTCTGTCTCTCATGCATTCCACAATTGTTACTTTTCTTTTCTTCTTTTTTCCTCCTATAAATCAGGTTCACACTCTACGATGAAAGATCTTTCAAAAGTTTCTTCTTTTCATCTTGTTTTTATTTTCTTTCTCCAATGCGCTCTCTTGTTTTTTTTTTGTCAGAGAATAACGGCAATTGAGCGTTCTAGCATATGTTAGGATAGGTCGAAGACCAAGCTCTCGATAATTTTACTTTCTGCTGATATATTCTATAATTATCCTTTATTTTAAATTTAATTTAAACTTAAATTTAGATCTAAGCTTACTTTTCATTTTTAGTTTTATTAGTTTGTAAGTAATAAGTGATTCTGGTGGTTGAAGCAATAGGTAGGAGGGTCAGAATGGTATTAGTAGGGTTCTGGTTATCCCATTATTATGAAGAAGCGTTATAAATGACCATAGGTTGGGAAATGGAGGGAAAATTGTTGTTTCCCTTAATATCTTGCCACAACCTTAGCAAGAGGACTTTCGATACGTTTCAATTCTTTCTCCCCTTATTACTTCTACGGAACACGAACGTGCATCCGCCACGTCTTCGTTACACTCTATAGATATATTTATGTTAACACAAATATTTACAAATATTTTATAGGTCCACACAAATTTTTTTCTCTGCGTTGCTTTTCCTGTATAAAAATTCTAGGAATTTAATTTGTTCAGATTTGATGTCAACCACAAGGTTCATTTTCTTCACAATTACGTATCGAAGGTCACATGCCATTTATTCCCTGAATCCACCTTACAGTCTATCTTTCCTTTGTTTCTGAAATTGACAATCTCATTTCTCTTGTTTGACACCCTCGCATATTCACCTACAGCGGATTCATCATAAATCAAATATACCTTGATCTTGTAACTCATAGATAGCTTTTGTCTTTGCGAATTATTTCATAATAATTTATTACTCATAGAATAATTGTTATTTAATTTTTTTATTATATTTATATTTATTTTGGTTTTTGTTTTTAATTTAATTATTCTTTATCACATTTTTGGCTCTCGAATCGAATCAGATCGTTGACAAAATGTATGACGATTCGATTGAGAGTAGCCAGTTACTGAAAACACTGAGAGTTGGCTTGAACTTGAACTATGTACAAACGAAAAATATATGTTCGGTTGGTAAATAAGATGTTCCTCGAATGAATTACGCGATCAAAAGGGTAGGTAACATGAAAGCAAGCAAGCAAACTTCGGATTCCGTTCCTACTGATGCTGATGTAAACACGATCTTAAACGGCCTTACACGGAGGTGATATTGATGGAGAGAAGTCAATTGGATTGCTCGATACGGGAGCATCGATTACTGGCATAGGAGCAAAACCAGCACAAGCTTATATTAAGAGCAATAAACCATTCAAAGACATTCGAGCAGATGGCGAACTACAGTCTTATTGTCGCGGTTGCACAAGAAATTAAGTTCCGAGGTGTTTTAAAGCTTTTTCAGATATTTATTATACCGTCTTTGTCACAGAATCTCGTCCGAATCACAGAATTAGGTATAGATTTCTGAACATTTTTTAATCTATTTAAATTAACAGTAGCAATTCTTTCTGAAATAGATTGCAACACACCTCTCAATCAATACATCAATACGATAACTGTAAAAGACACATCCATAACCATAGCCTATGATCCATAACCTATGATCCATAAGCTATGATACATAACCTATGATCCGTAACCTATGATCGTCAGTATTTTTTATTTTAAAGCTTTGGTTTGAAGAACGACTCCTGACAAATAAATCTAGATAAAATATCTAGAGTTAAAATCGCTTTTACATTCCGCACCTGAGAATCGAAGTGATCGTTTACCTTGATCTTGGTTCTGTTTGTAATATCTGAGAGTATTTCGAAACACTTGTGCCGCAGTCATCAGCGCTGACAATAAACATTCAGCAGGAATTCTAAGTGTTAAAATCTCAGACCCTATGCCGAAGGGTAGCTATTTACAATCATGCTTTGTTGAAGTAGTTGATGATGCAAACTGACCTTTACCCCAGAGTCGGTCGCTGGGTAATTTCTCCAAATGGAACAGGAAAGGAATCCAAACAACATGCATCTGGTGAGCCACTATATGACGATTCGACGTGGAAGATATGGGTTGCTAAATCATTGATCAGAGATATTCTGGTTAAGGCTCATGACTCATGACGGCTATTTCGGATCTCATATAGGTAAAAAGAAGGCAATCGAAAGGTTCGGGAGTACATAAATTATTGTGAAGTATTTAAAACAACTAAAGACTTCCAGAAATTGTATTTCGACTTCTTAGGTCAATATTCCTACAAAAATATCAAATCAATCACATGAAGATAGCAGTGACAGCAGTCACCGGTAGTCACTCTAATGTGTCCGAGCGTGTAAATCGGTCTGTCCTAACTGCCAACAAGGAGAATATAATTGTTGCGCTTTGCGTTTCACACTTCTCAATGCTATTGAAACCACTCCCTAATTTATTCAGCGAAACATACACATTACTCCAAAATTTAAATCTGTTAGACGATCATATTATGTAGTTCAATCGAGGTGATTCGTTAGAACTTGTACAACAAAGAGCAGGAAAATGTATACAAAAACAACATTCTCGCAATGAGCGTAGTTTTTACCTGCGATCGAGATCGTGAACTACTCTATCGGACATGAAGGAATTCAGAAGGAATTTCAAACAAAGTAGATTTGAGAAAAATTTAAATTTAAAACTCGCGCCAAATGTTTTCAAATATCGAGTCAGAGCGACACGTTGCAACGTATGCCGACGGAAATTGTGGCGAACGGACATCACGGGAAAACTAGCCAGTAGCATTTCGCATAAATATGCTTTAAATATATATAATTTCTTACTAAAATGGTTTAAAAAGCCTCATTGTGTAAGCCAAAGGTTCCTCAAAAAAAGAAAAGCAAAATTTTAACATAATGAGAAAAATAAAGGACAAAGCAAAGAAATAAGTTTAAAGTCAAAAGAAATAAAAATTTAAGAATATATAAATAATAGTCCTTCTATATTGAAATCATTGAATGAAATTAATAATAAAAATAATTATTTAATTTGGCGTTGTGTGTGATCTCCCTTTGCTATGAGGTAAAATGTTCCTTTCTCTCGCGTGCCGGAGTTAACTTTCGTTAACAGAATAATTTCCACAGATTTAGAAGGAACGAAAACGATACAAAAAGAACTTAAGTGCATTCCGTTCTCTGGCGTTCTGTCTCTCATGCATTCCACAATTGTTACTTTTCTTTTCTTCTTTTTTCCTCCTATAAATCAGGTTCACACTCTACGATGAAAGATCTTTCAAAAGTTTCTTCTTTTCATCTTATTTTTATTTTCTTTCTACAATGCGCTCTCTTGTTTTTTTTTGTCAGAGAATAACGGCAATTGAGCGTTCTAGCATATGTTAGGATAGGTCGAAGACCAAGCTCTCGATAATTTTACTTTCTGCTGATATATTCTATAATTATCCTTTATTTTAAATTTAATTTAAACTTAAATTTAGATCTAAGCTTACTTTTCATTTTTAGTTTTATTAGTTTGTAAGTAATACTATACGATGAATTGCTCAAATATTGTTGTGATTCTGGTGGTTGAAGCAATAGGTAGGAGGGTCAGAATGGTATTAGTAGGGTTCTGGTTATCCCATTATTATGAAGAAGCGTTATAAATGACAATAGGTTGGGAAATGGAGGGAAAATTGTTGTTTCCCTTAATATCTTGCCACAACCTTAGCAAGAGGACTTTCGATACGTTTCAATTCTTTCTCCCCTTATTACTTCTACGGAACACGAACGTGCATCCGCCACGTCTTCGTTACACTCTATAGATATATTTATGTTAACACAAATATTTACAAATATTTTATAGGTCCACACAAATTTTTTTCTCTGCGTTGCTTTTCCTGTATAAAAATTCTAGGAATTTAATTTGTTCAGATTTGATGTCAACCACAAGGTTCATTTTCTTCACAATTACGTATCGAAGGTCACATGCCATTTATTCCCTGAATCCACCTTACAGTCTATCTTTCCTTTGTTTCTGAAATTGACAATCTCATTTCTCTTGTTTGACACCCTCGCATATTCACCTACAGCGGATTCATCATAAATCAAATATACCTTGATCTTGTAACTCATAGATAGCTTTTGTCTTTGCGAATTATTTCATAATAATTTATTACTCATAGAATAATTGTTATTTAATTTTTTTATTATATTTATATTTATTTTGGTTTTTGTTTTTAATTTAATTATTCTTTATCACATTTTTGGCTCTCGAATCGAATCAGATCGTTGACAAAATGTATGACGATTCGATTGAGAGTAGCCAGTTACTGAAAACACTGAGAGTTGGCTTGAACTTGAACTATGTACAAACGAAAAATATATGTTCGGTTGGTAAATAAGATGTTCCTCGAATGAATTACGCGATCAAAAGGGTAGGTAACATGAAAGCAAGCAAGCAAACTTCGGATTCCGTTCCTACTGATGCTGATGTAAACACGATCTTAAACGGCCTTACACGGAGGTGATATTGATGGAGAGAAGTCAATTGGATTGCTCGATACGGGAGCATCGATTACTGGCATAGGAGCAAAACCAGCACAAGCTTATATTAAGAGCAATAAACCATTCAAAGACATTCGAGCAGATGGCGAACTACAGTCTTATTGTCGCGGTTGCACAAGAAATTAAGTTCCGAGGTGTTTTAAAGCTTTTTCAGATATTTATTATACCGTCTTTGTCACAGAATCTCGTCCGAATCACAGAATTAGGTATAGATTTCTGAACATTTTTTAATCTATTTAAATTAACAGTAGCAATTCTTTCTGAAATAGATTGCAACACACCTCTCAATCAATACATCAATACGATAACTGTAAAAGACACATCCATAACCATAGCCTATGATCCATAAGCTATGATACATAACCTATGATCCGTAACCTATGATCGTCAGTATTTTTTATTTTAAAGCTTTGGTTTGAAGAACGACTCCTGACAAATAAATCTAGATAAAAAATCTAGAGTTAAAATCGCTTTTACATTCCGCACCTGAGAATCGAAGTGATCGTTTACCTTGATCTTGGTTCTGTTTGTAATATCTGAGAGTATTTCGAAACACTTGTGCCGCAGTCATCAGCGCTGACAATAAACATTCAGCAGGAATTCTAAGTGTTAAAATCTCAGACCCTATGCCGAAGGGTACCTATTTACAATCATGCTTTGTTGAAGTGGTTGATGATGCAAACTGACCTTTACCCCAGAGTCGGTCGCTGGGTAATTTCTCCAAAATGGAACAGGAAAGGAATCCAAACAACATGCATCTGGTGAGCCACTATATGACGATTCGACGTGGAAGATATGGGTTGCTAAATCATTGATCAGAGATATTCTGGTTAAGGCTCATGACTCATGACGGCTATTTCGGATCTCATATAGGTAAAAAGAAGGCAATCGAAAGGTTCGGGAGTACATAAATTATTGTGAAGTATTTAAAACAACTAAAGACTTCCAGAAATTGTATTTCGACTTCTTAGGTCAATATTCCTACAAAAATATCAAATCAATCACATGAAGATAGCAGTGACAGCAGTCACCGGTAGTCACTCTAATGTGTCCGAGCGTGTAAATCGGTCTGTCCTAACTGCCAACAAGGAGAATATAATTGTTGCGCTTTGTGTTTCACACTTCTCAATGCTATTGAAACCACTCCCTAATTTATTCAGCGAAACATACACATTACTCCAAAATTTAAATCTGTTAGACGATCATATTATGTAGTTCAATCGAGGTGATTCGTTAGAACTTGTACAACAAAGAGCAGGAAAATGTATACAAAAACAACATTCTCGCAATGAGCGTAGTTTTTACCTGCGATCGAGATCGTGAACTACTCTATCGGACATGAAGGAATTCAGAAGGAATTTCAAACAAAGTAGATTTGAGAAAAATTTAAATTTAAAACTCGCGCCAAATGTTTTCAAATATCGAGTCAGAGCGACATGTTGCAACGTATGCCGACGGAAATTGTGGCGAACGGACATCACGGGAAAACTAGCCAGTAGCATTTCGCATAAATATGCTTTAAATATATATAATTTCTTACTAAAATGGTTTAAGAAGCCTCATTGTGTAAGCCAAAGGTTCCTCAAAAAAAGAAAATCAAAATTTTAACATAATGAGAAAAATAAAGGACAAAGCAAAGAAATAAGTTTAAAGTCAAAAGAAATAAAAATTTAAGAATATATAAATATTAGTCCTTCTATATTGAAATCATTGAATGAAATTAATAATAAAAATAATTATTTAATTTGGCGTTGTGTGTGATATCCCTTTGCTATGAGGTAAAATGTTCCTTTCTCTCGCGTGCCGGAGTTAACTTTCGTTAACAGAATAATTTCCACAGATTTAGGAGGAACGAAAACGATACAAAAAGAACTTAAGTGCATTCCGTTCTCTGGCGTTCTGTCTCTCATGCATTCCACAATTGTTACTTTTCTTTTCTTCTTTTTTCCTCCTATAAATCAGGTTCACACTCTACGATGAAAGATCTTTCAAAAGTTTCTTCTTTTCATCTTATTTTTATTTTCTTTCTCCAATGCGCTCTCTTGTTTTTTTTGTCAGAGAATAACGGCAATTGAGCGTTCTAGCATATGTTAGGATAGGTCGAAGACCAAGCTCTCGATAATTTGACTTTCTGCTGATATATTCTATAATTATCCTTTATTTTAAATTTAATTTAAACTTAAATTTAGATCTAAGCTTACTTTTCATTTTTAGTTTTATTAGTTTGTAAGAAATACTACGATGAATTGCTCAAATATTGTTGTGATTCTGGTGGTTGAAGCAACAGGTAGGAGGGTCAGAATGGTATTAGTAGGGTTCTGGTTATCCCATTATTATGAAGAAGCGTTATAAATGACCATAGGTTGGGAAATGGAGGGAAAATTGTTGTTTCCCGTAATATCTTGCCACAACCTTAGCAAGAGGACTTTCGATACGTTTCAATTCTTTCTCCCCTTATTACTTCTACGGAACACGAACGTGCATCCGCCACAGTCATCAGCACTGACAAGAAACATTCAGCAGGAATTCTAAGTATAAAAAGTTCAGAGCCTATGCCGAAGGGTAGCTATTTACAATCATGCTTTGTTGACGATTCGACGTGGAAGATATTGGTTGCTAAATCATTGATCAGTGATATTCTGGTTAAGGCTCATGACTCATGACGGCTATTTCGGATCTCATATAGGTAAAAAGAAGGCAATCGAAAGGTTCGGGAGTACATAAATTATTGTGAAGTATTTAAAACAACTAAAGACTTCCAGAAATTGTATTTCGACTTCTTAGGTCAATATTCCTACAAAAATATCAAATCAATCACATGAAGATAGCAGTGACAGCAGTCACCGGTAGTCACTCTAATGTGTCCGAGCGTGTAAATCGGTCTGTCCTAACTGCCAACAAGGAGAATATAATTGTTGCGCTTTGCGTTTCACACTTCTCAATGCTATTGAAACCACTCCCTAATTTATTCAGCGAAACATACACATTACTCCAAAATTTAAATCTGTTAGACGATCATATTATGTAGTTCAATCGAGGTGATTCGTTAGAACTTGTACAACAAAGAGCAGGAAAATGTATACAAAAACAACATTCTCGCAATGAGCGTAGTTTTTACCTGCGATCGAGATCGTGAACTACTCTATCGGACATGAAGGAATTCAGAAGGAATTTCAAACAAAGTAGATTTGAGAAAAATTTAAATTTAAAACTCGCGCCAAATGTTTTCAAATATCGAGTCAGAGCGACACGTTGCAACGTATGCCGACGGAATTTGTGGCGAACGGACATCACGGGAAAACTAGCCAGTAGCATTTCGCATAAATATGCTTTAAATATATATAATTTCTTACTAAAATGGTTTAAGAAGCCTCATTGTGTAAGCCAAAGGTTCCTCAAAAAAAGAAAAGCAAAATTTTAACATAATGAGAAAAATAAAGGACAAAGCAAAGAAATAAGTTTAAAGTCAAAAGAAATAAAAATTTAAGAATATATAAATATTAGTCCTTCTATATTGAAATCATTGAATGAAATTAATAATAAAAATAATTATTTAATTTGGCGTTGTGTGTGATCTCCCTTTGCTATGAGGTAAAATGTTCCTTTCTCTCGCGTGCCGGAGTTAACTTTCGTTAACAGAATAATTTCCACAGATTTAGAAGGAACGAAAACGATACAAAAAGAACTTAAGTGCATTCCGTTCTCTGGCGTTCTGTCTCTCATGCATTCCACAATTGTTACTTTTCTTTTCTTCTTTTTTCCTCCTATAAATCAGGTTCACACTCTACGATGAAAGATCTTTCAAAAGTTTCTTCTTTTCATCTTGTTTTTATTTTCTTTCTCCAATGCGCTCTCTTGTTTTTTTTTTTTGTCAGAGAATAACGGCAATTGAGCGTTCTAGCATATGTTAGGATAGGTCGAAGACCAAGCTCTCGATAATTTGACTTTCTGCTGATATATTCTATAATTATCCTTTATTTTAATTTTAATTTAAACTTAAATTTAGATCTAAGCTTACTTTTCATTTTTAGTTTTATTAGTTTGTAAGAAATACTATACGATGAATTGCTCAAATATTGTTGTGATTCTGGTGGTTGAAGCAATAGGTAGGAGGGTCAGAATGGTATTAGTAGGGTTCTGGTTATCCCATTATTATGAAGAAGCGTTATAAATGACCATAGGTTGGGAAATGGAGGGAAAATTGTTGTTTCCCGTAATATCTTGCCACAATCTTAGCAAGAGGACTTTCGATACGTTTCAATTCTTTCTCCCCTTATTATTTCTACGGAACACGAACGTGCATCCGCCACAGTCATCAGCACTGACAAGAAACATTCAGCAGGAATTCTAAGTATAAAAAGTTCAGAGCCTATGCCGAAGGGTAGCTATTTACAATCATGCTTTGTTGACGATTCGACGTGGAAGATATTGGTTGCTAAATCATTGATCAGAGATATTCTGGTTAAGGCTCATGACTCATGACGGCTATTTCGGATCTCATATAGGTAAAAAGAAGGCAATCGAAAGGTTCGGGAGTACATAAATTATTGTGAAGTATTTAAAACAACTAAAGACTTCCAGAAATTGTATTTCGACTTCTTAGGTCAATATTCCTACAAAAATATCAAATCAATCACATGAAGATAGCAGTGACAGCAGTCACCGGTAGTCACTCTAATGTGTCCAAGCGTGTAAATCGGTCTGTCCTAACTGCCAACAAGGAGAATATAATTGTTGCGCTTTGCGTTTCACACTTCTCAATGCTATTGAAACCACTCCCTAATTTATTCAGCGAAACATACACATTACTCCAAAATTTAAATCTGTTAGACGATCATATTATGTAGTTCAATCGAGGTGATTCGTTAGAACTTGTACAACAAAGAGCAGGAAAATGTATACAAAAACAACATTCTCGCAATGAGCGTAGTTTTTACCTGCGATCGAGACCGTGAACTACTCTTAAAACTCGCGCCAAATGTTTTCAAATATCGAGTCAGAGCGACACGTTGCAACGAATCCCGACGGAAATTGTGGCGAACGGACATCACGGGAAAACTAGCCAGTAGCATTTCGCATAAATATGCTTTAAATATATATAATTTCTTACTAAAATGGTTTAAGAATCCTCATTGTGTAAGCCAAAGGTTCCTCAAAAAAAGAAAAGCAAAATTTTAACATAATGAGAAAAATAAAGGACAAAGCAAAGAAATAAGTTTAAAGTCAAAAGAAATAAAAATTTAAGAATATATAAATATTAGTCCTTCTATATTGAAATCATTGAATGAAATTAATAATAAAAATAATTATTTAATTTGGCGTTGTGTGTGATTTCCCTTTGCTATGAGGTAAAATGTTCCTTTCTCTCGCGTGCCGGAGTTAACTTTCGTTAACAGAATGTATTTATCGACGTTGTACATAAGTTCCACAGATTTAAAAAGAACGAAAACGATAAAAAAGAACTCAACAACTTATTCCGTTCTCTACCGTTCTGTCTCTCATGCATTCCACAATTGTTACTTTTCTTTTCTTCTTTTTTCCTCCTACAAATCAGGTTCACACTCTACGATGAAGGATCTTTCAGCAGTTTCTTCTTGTTTTTATTTTTTTTCTCCTATGAGCTTTCTTTTTTTTTTTGTTAGAGAATAACGGCAATTGAGCGTTCTAGCATATGTTAGGAGAGGTCGAAGACCACGCTCTCGATAATTTGACTTTCTGCTGAATTACAATTATGTTTTTTCGCGGCTATTCGGTTTGTTGCGGGGAAACACCTCATTGGGATCATAATTTAAAAACCCGGCATATGACAAACACAAATATATCAAATTAATTTAAATTAAAGTGAAAAAAAAATATATAAATTACAAATATGCAAATTTTACTGATTTCAAATTATATTTCTTCGGTGAAATGCTTGCTTTTCATTGATTTAAAAAAAAAAACAAAAACATAAAAAAAATGTTGTTCAAATAAAATATATATAAATAATTAACAAAGTTTTACCTCTTTTTGTCTTTCCTCCGCGGTAGGAATTATTTTGGTTGTAGTTTAAGTTTTTAATTTAATCAAAATTTGGTATTGATCATTTTCACTTAAATTCCTTCTAGTTTTAAGTTCCTGAAGTTGCTCCTTTTTACTTTATAAATATATTCTATAAATATCCTTTATTTTAAATTTAATTTAAACTTAAATGTAGATCTAAGCTTACTTTTCATTTTTAGTTTTTTTAGTTTGTAAAAAATACAAAAACAGGTAGGAGGGTCAGAATGGTATTAGTAGGGTTCTGGTTATCTCATTATTATGAAGAAGCGTTATAAATGAACATAGGTTGGGAAATGGAGGGAAAATTGTTGTTTCCCATAATATCTTGCCACAACCTTAGCAAGAGGACTTTCGATACATTTCAATTCTTTCTCACCTTATTACTTCTACGGAACACGAACGTGCATCCGCCACGTCTTCGTTATACTCTATAGATATATTTATGTTAATACAAATATTTACAAATATTTTATAGGTCCACACAATTTTTTTTTTTCTCGTGCGTTGCTTTTCCTGTTTAAAAATTCTAAGAATTTAATTTGTTCAGATTTGATGTCAACCACAAGGTTCATTTTCTTCACAATTACGTATCGAAGGTCACATACCATTTATTCCCTGAATCCACCTTACAGTCTATCTTTCCTTAGTTTCTGAAATTGACAAACTCATTTCTCTTGTTTGATACCCTCGCATATTCACCTACAGCGGATTCATCATAAATCAAATATACCTTGATCTTGTAACTCATGGATATCTTTTGTCTTTGCGAATTATTTCATAATAATATATTACCCATAGTATAATTGTTATATTATTATTTTTTTATATTTATATTTATTTTGGTTTTTGTTTTTAATTTAATTGTTCTTTATCACATTGTTGGCTCTCGAATCGAATCAGATCGTTGACAAAATGTATAACGATTCGATTGAGAGTAGCCAGTTACTGAAAACACTGTCACCACTTCCACTTCTAGATATTTATTATACCGTCCTTGTCACAGAATCTCGTCCGAATCACAGAAGTAGGTATAGATTTCTGAACATTTTTTAATCTTTTTAAATTAACAGTAGCAATTCTTTCTGAAATAGATTGCAACAAACCTCTCAATTAATAAATCAATACGATATCAGTAAAAGACACATATCCATAACCTATGATCGTCATATTTATTTTTTTTTTAAAGCATTGGTTTGAAGTACGCCTTCTGACAAATAAATCTATATAAAAAATTTAGAGTTCAAATCGCTTTTACATTCCGCACCTGAGAATCGAAGTGATCGTTTACCTTGATCTTGGTTCTGTTTGTAATATCTGAGAGTATTTGGAAACACTTGTGCCGCAGTGTTAAAATCTCAGACCCTATGCCGAAGGGTAGCTATTTACAATCATGCTTTGTTGAAGTGGTTGATGATGCAAACTGACCTTTACCCCAGAGTCGGTCGCTGGGTAATTTCTCCAAAATGGAACCGAAAAGGCATCCAAACAACATGCATCTGGTGAGCCACTATATGACGATTCGACGTGGAAGATATGGGTTGCTAAATCATTGATCAGAGATATTCTGGTTAAGGCTCATGACTCATGACGGCTATTTCGGATCTCATATAGGTAAAAAGAAGGCAATCGAAAGGTTCGGGAGTACATAAATTATTGTGAAGTATTTAAAACAAATAAAGACTTCCAGAAATTGTATTTCGACTTCTTAGGACAATATTCCTACAAAAATATCAAATCAATCACATGAAGATAGCAGTGACAGCAGTCACCGGTAGTCACTCTAATGTGTCCGAGCGTGTAAATCGGTCTGTCCTAACTGCCAACAAGGAGAATATAATTGTTGCGCTTTGCGTTTCACACTTCTCAATGCTATTGAAACCACTCCCTAATTTATTCAGCGAAACATACATATTATGTAGTTCAATCGAGGTGATTCGTTAGAACTTGTACAACAAAGAGCAGGAAAATGTATACAAAAACAACATTCTCGCAATGAGCGTAGTTTTTACCTGCGATCGAGATCGTGAACTACTCTATCGGACATGAAGGAATTCAGAAGGAATTTCAAACAAAGTAGATTTGAGAAAAATTTAAATTTAAAACTCGCGCCAAATGTTTTCAAATATCGAGTCAGAGCGACACGTTGCAACGTATGCCGACGGAAATTGTGGCGAACGGACATCACGGGAAAACTAGCCAGTAGCATTTCGCATAAATATGCTTTAAATATATATAATTTCTTACTAAAATGGTTTAAAAAGCCTCATTGTGTAAGCCAAAGGTTCCTCAAAAAAAGAAAAGCAAAATTTTAACATAATGAGAAAAATAAAGGACAAAGCAAAGAAATAAGTTTAAAGTCAAAAGAAATAAAAATTTAAGAATATATAAATAATAGTCCTTCTATATTGAAATCATTGAATGAAATTAATAATAAAAATAATTATTTAATTTGGCGTTGTGTGTGATCTCCCTTTGCTATGAGGTAAAATGTTCCTTTCTCTCGCGTGCCGGAGTTAACTTTCGTTAACAGAATAATTTCCACAGATTTAGAAGGAACGAAAACGATACAAAAAGAACTTAAGTGCATTCCGTTCTCTGGCGTTCTGTCTCTCATGCATTCCACAATTGTTACTTTTCTTTTCTTCTTTTTTCCTCCTATAAATCAGGTTCACACTCTACGATGAAAGATCTTTCAAAAGTTTCTTCTTTTCATCTTATTTTTATTTTCTTTCTACAATGCGCTCTCTTGTTTTTTTTTGTCAGAGAATAACGGCAATTGAGCGTTCTAGCATATGTTAGGATAGGTCGAAGACCAAGCTCTCGATAATTTGACTTTCTGCTGATATATTCTATAATTATCCTTTATTTTAAATTTAATTTAAACTTAAATTTAGATCTAAGCTTACTTTTCATTTTTAGTTTTATTAGTTTGTAAGAAATACTACGATGAATTGCTCAAATATTGTTGTGATTCTGGTGGTTGAAGCAACAGGTAGGAGGGTCAGAATGGTATTAGTAGGGTTCTGGTTATCTCACTATTATGAAGAAGCGTTATAAATGAACATAGGTTGGGAAATGGAGGGAAAATTGTTGTTTCCCGTAATATCTTGCCACAACCTTAGCAAGAGGACTTTCGATACGTTTCAATTCTTTCTCCCCTTATTACTTCTACGGAACACGAACGTGCATCCGCCACGTCTTCGTTACACTCTATAGATATATTAATGTTAACACAAATATTTACAAATATTTTATAGGTCCACACAATTTCTTTTTTCTCGTGCGTTGATTTCTTCTATAAAAATTCTAGAATTTAATTTGCTCAGATTTGATGTCAACCACAAGGTTCATTTTCTTCACAATTACGTATCGAAGGTCACATACCATTTATTCCCTGAATCCACCTTACAGTCTATCTTTCCTTAGTTTCTGAAATTGACAAACTCATTTCTCTTGTTTGACACCCTCGCATATTCACCTACAGCGGATTCATCATAAATCAAATATACCTTGATCTTGTAACTCATAGATATCTTTTGTCTTTGCGAATTATTTCATAATAATTTATTACCCATAGAATAATTGTTATTTAATTTTTTTTTATTATATTTATATTTATTTTGGTTTTTGTTTTTAATTTAATTGTTCTTTATCACATTGTTGGCTCTCGAATCGAATCAGATCGTTGACAAAATGTATAACGATTCGATTGAGAGTAGCCAGTTACTGAAAACACTGAGAGTTGGCTTGAACTTGAACTATGTACAAAGGAAAAATAAATGTTCGGTTGGTAAATAAGATGTTCCTCGAATGAATTACGCGATCAAAAGGGTAGGTAACACGAAAGCAAGCAAGCAAACTTCGGATTCCGTTCCTACTGATGCTGATGTAAACACGATCTTAAACCGAACTATATTCGGCCTTATACGGAGGTGATATTGATGGAGAGAAGTCAATTGGATTGCTCGATACGGGAGCATCGATTACTTGCATAGGTGCAAAACCAGCACAAGATTATATTAACAGCAATAAACCATTCAAAGACATTCGAGCAGATGGCGAAGTACAGTCTTATTGTCGCGGTTGCACAAGAAATTAAGTTCCGAGGTGTTCCAAAGCTTTTTTAGATATTTATTATACCGTCTTTGTCACAGAATCTCGTCCGAATCAAAGAATTAGGTATAGATTTCTGAACATTTTTTAATCTATTTAAATTAACAGTAGCAATTCTTTCTGAAATAGATTGCAACACACCTCTCAATCAATACATCAATACGATAACTGTAAAAGACACATCCATAACCATAACCTATGATCCATAACCTATGATCCATAACCTATGATACATAAGCTTTGATACATAACCTATGATCCGTAACCTATGATCGTCAGTATTTTTTATTTTAAAGCTTTGGTTTGAAGAACGACTTCTAACAAATAAATCTAGATAAAAGATCTAGAGTTAAAATCGCATTTACATTCCGCACCTGAGAATCGAAGTGATCGTTTACCTTGATCTTGGTTCTGTTTGTAATATCTGAGAGTATTTGGAAACACTTGTGCCGCAGTCATCAGCACTGACAATAAACATTCAGCAGGAATTCTAAGTGTTAAAATCTCAGACCCTATGCCGAAGGGTAGCTATTTACAATCATGCTTTGTTGAAGTGGTTGATGATGCAAACTGACCTTTACTCCAGAGTCGGTCGCTGGGTAATTTCTCCAAAATGGAGCAGGAAAGGCATCCAAACAACATGCATCTGGTGAGCCACTATATGACGATTCGACGTGGAAGATATGGGTTGCTAAATCATTGATCAGAGATATTCTGGTTAAGGCTCATGACTCATGACGGCTATTTCGGATCTCATATAGGTAAAAAGAAGGCAATCGAAAGGTTCGGGAGTACATAAATTATTGTGAAGTATTTAAAACAACTAAAGACTTCCAGAAATTGTATTTCGACTTCTTAGGTCAATATTCCTACAAAAATATCAAATCAATCACATGAAGATAGCAGTGACAGCAGTCACCGGTAGTCACTCTAATGTGTCCGAGCGTGTAAATCGGTCTGTCCTAACTGCCAACAAGGAGAATATAATTGTTGCGCTTTGCGTTTCACACTTCTCAATGCTATTGAAACCACTCCCAAATTTATTCAGCGAAACATACACATTACTCCAAAATTTAAATCTGTTAGACGATCATATTATGTAGTTCAATCGAGGTGATTCGTTAGAACTTGTACAACAAAGAGCAGGAAAATGTATACAAAAACAACATTCTCGCAATGAGCGTAGTTTTAACCTGCGATCGAGATCGTGAACTACTCTATCGGACATGAAGGAATTTAGAAGGAATTTCAAACAAAGTAGATTTGAGAAAAATTTAAATTTAAAACTCGCGCCAAATGTTTTCAAATATCGAGTCAGAGCGACACGTTGCAACGTATGCCGACGGAAATTGTGGCGAACGGACTTCACGGGAAAACTAGCCAGTAGCATTTTGCATAAATATGCTTTAAATATATACAATTTCTTACTAAAATGGTTCAAGAAGCCTCATTGTGTAAGCCAAAGGTTCCTCAAAAAAAGAAAAGCAAAATTTTAACATAATGAAAAAAAAAGGACAAAGAAATAAGTTTAAAGTCAAAAGAAATAAAAATTTAAGAATACATAAATATTATTCCTTCTATATTGAAATCATTGAATGAAATTAAAAATAAAAATAATTATTTAATTTGGCGTTGTGTGTGATTTCCCTTTGCTATGAGGTAAAATGTTCCTTTCTCTCGCATGCCAGAGTTAACTTTCGTTAACAGAATGTATTTATCGACGTTGTACATAAGTTCCACAGATTTAAAAAGAACGAAAACGATAAAAAAGATCTCAACAACTCATTCCGTTCTCTAGCGTTCTGTCTCTCATGCATTCCACAATTGTTACTTTTCTTTTCTTCTTTTTTCCTCCTACAAATCAGGTTCACACTCTACGATGAAGGATCTTTCAGCAGTTTCTTCTTGTTTTTATTTTTTTTCTCCTATGAGCTTTCTTTTTTTTTTTTGTTAGAGAATAACGGCAATTGATCATTCTAGCATATGTTAGGAGAGGTCGAAGACCACGCTCTCGATAATTTGACTTTCTGCTGAATTACAATTATGTTTTTTCGCGGCTATTCGGTTTGTTGCGGGGAAACACCTCATTGGGATCATAATTTAAAAACCCGGCATATGACAAACACAAATATATCAAATTAATTTAAATTAAAGAGAGAAAAAATATATATATAACAAATATGCAAATTTTACTGATTTCACATTATATTTCTTCGGTGAAATGCTTGCTTTTCATTGATTTCAAAAAAAAAAACAAAAACATAAAAAAAAAAATTTAGTTCAAATAAAATATATATAAATAATTAACAAAGTTTTGCCTCTTTTTGTTTTTCCTCCGCGGTAGGAATTATTTTGGTTGTAGTTTAAGTTTTTAATTTAATCAAAATTTGGTTTTGATCATTTTCACTTAAATTCCTTCTAGTTTTAAGTTCCTGAAGTTGCTCCTTTTTACTTTATAAATATATTCTATAAATATCCTTTATTTTAAATTTAATTTAAACTTAAATATAGATCTAAGCTTACTTTTCATTTTTAGTTTTTTTAGTTTGTAAAAAATACAAAAACAGGTAGGAGGGTCAGAATGGTATTAGTAGGGTTCTGGTTATCTCACTATTATGAAGAAGCGTTATAAATGAACATAGGTTGGGAAATGGAGGGAAAATTGTTGTTTCCCGTAATATCTTGCCACAACCTTAGCAAGAGGACTTTCGATACGTTTCAATTCTTTCTCCCCTTATTACTTCTACGGAACACGAACGTGCATCCGCCACGTCTTCGTTACACTCTATAGATATATTAATGTTAACACAAATATTTACAAATATTTTATAGGTCCACACAATTTCTTTTTTCTCGTGCGTTGATTTCTTCTATAAAAATTCTAGAATTTAATTTGCTCAGATTTGATGTCAACCACAAGGTTCATTTTCTTCACAATTACGTATCGAAGGTCACATACCATTTATTCCCTGAATCCACCTTACAGTCTATCTTTCCTTAGTTTCTGAAATTGACAAACTCATTTCTCTTGTTTGACACCCTCGCATATTCACCTACAGCGGATTCATCATAAATCAAATATACCTTGATCTTGTAACTCATAGATATCTTTTGTCTTTGCGAATTATTTCATAATAATTTATTACCCATAGAATAATTGTTATTTAATTTTTTTATTATATTTATATTTATTTTGGTTTTTGTTTTTAATTTAATTGTTCTTTATCACATTGTTGGCTCTCGAATCGAATCAGATCGTTGACAAAATGTATAACGATTCGATTGAGAGTAGCCAGTTACTGAAAACACTGAGAGTTGGCTTGAACTTGAACTATGTACAAAGGAAAAATAAATGTTCGGTTGGTAAATAAGATGTTCCTCGAATGAATTACGCGATCAAAAAGGTAGGTAACACGAAAGCAAGCAAGCAAACTTCGGATTCCGTTCCTACTGATGCTGATGTAAACACGATCTTAAACCGAACTATATTCGGCCTTATACGGAGGTGATATTGATGGAGAGAAGTCAATTGGATTGCTCGATACGGGAGCATCGATTACTTGCATAGGTGCAAAACCAGCACAAGATTATATTAACAGCAATAAACCATTCAAAGACATTCGAGCAGATGGCGAAGTACAGTCTTATTGTCGCGGTTGCACAAGAAATTAAGTTCCGAGGTGTTCCAAAGCTTTTTTAGATATTTATTATACCGTCTTTGTCACAAAATCTCGTCCGAATCAAAGAATTAGGTATAGATTTCTGAACATTTTTTAATCTATTTAAATTAACAGTAGCAATTCTTTCTGAAATAGATTGCAATACACCTCTCAATCAATACATCAATACGATAACTGTAAAAGACATATCCATAACCATAACCTATGATCCATAACCTATGATCCATAACCTATGATCCATAAGCTATGATACATAACCTATGATCCGTAACCTATGATCGTCAGTATTTTTTATTTTAAAGCTTTGGTTTGAAGAACGACTTCTAACAAATAAATCTAGATAAAAGATCTAGAGTTAAAATCGCTTTTACATTCCGCACCTGAGAATCGAAGTGATCGTTTACCTTGATCTTGGTTCTGTTTGTAATATCTGAGAGTATTTGGAAACACTTGTGCCGCAGTCATCAGCACTGACAATAAACATTCAGCAGGAATTCTAAGTGTTAAAATCTCAGACCCTATGCCGAAGGGTAGCTATTTACAATCATGCTTTGTTGAAGTGGTTGATGATGCAAACTGACCTTTACTCCAGAGTCGGTCGCTGGGTAATTTCTCCAAAATGGAGCAGGAAAGGCATCCAAACAACATGCATCTGGTGAGCCACTATATGACGATTCGACGTGGAAGATATGGGTTGCTAAATCATTGATCAGAGATATTCTGGTTAAGGCTCATAACTCTTGACGGCTATTTCTCATATAGGTAAAAAAAGGCAATCGAAAGGTTCGGGAGTACATAAATTATTGTGAAGTATTTAAAACAACTAAAGACTTCCAGAAATTGTATTTCGACTTCTTAGGCCAATATTCCTACAAAAATATCAAATCAATCACATGAATATAGCAGTGACAGCAGTCACCGGTAGTCACTCTAATGTGTCCGAGCGTGTAAATCGGTCTGTCCTAACTGCCAACAAGGAGAATATAAATTTAGTTCTTTGCGTTTCTCACTTCACAATGCTATTGAAACCACTCCCTATTTTATTCAGCGAAACATACACATTACTCCAAAATTTAAATCTGTTAGACAATCTCCTTTTTTCTCCCTATTTTATTCAGCGAAACATACACATTACTCCAAAATTTAAATCTGTTAGTTCAATCGAGGTGATTCGTTAGAACTTGTACAACAAAGAGCAGGAAAATGTATACAAAAACAACATTCTCGCAATGAGCGTAGTTTTAACCTTCGATCGAGATCGTGAACTACTCTATCGGACATGAAGGAATTCAGAAGGAATTTCAAACAAAGTAGATTTGAGAAAAATTTAAATTTAAAACTCGCTCCAAATGTTTTCAAATCTCGAGTCAGAGCGACACGTTGCAACGTATGCCGACGGAAATTGTGGCGAACGGACATCACGGGAAAACTAGCCAGTAGCATTTGCCATAAATATGCTTTAAATATATATAATTTCTTACTAAAATGGTTTAAGAAGCCTCATTGTGTAAGCCAAAGGTTCCTCAAAAAAAGAAAAGCAACATTTTAACATAATGAGAAAAAAAAAGGACAAAGCAAAGAAATAAGTTTAAAGTCAAAAGAAATAAAAATTTAAGAATATATAAATATTAGTCCTTCTATATTGAAATCATTGAATGAAATTAATAATAAAAATAATTATTTAATTTGGCGTTGTGTGCGATCTCCTTTTGCTATGAGGTAAAATGTTCCTTTCTCTCGCGTGCCGGAGTTAACTTTCGTTAACAGAATAATTGCCACAGATTTAGAAGGAACGAAAACGATACAAAAAGAACTTAAGTGCATTCCGTTCTCTGGCGTTCTGTCTCTCATGCATTCCACAATTGTTACTTTTCTTTTCTTCTTTTTTCCTCCTACAAATCAGGTCCACACTCTACGATGAAAGATCTTTCAAAAGTTTCTTCTTTTCATTTTGTTTTTATTTTCTTTCTACAATGCGCTCTCTTGTTTTTTTTTTGTCAGAGAATAACGGCAATTGAGCGTTCTAGCATATGTTAGGATAGGTCGAAGACCAAGCTCTCGATAATTTGACTTTCTGCTGATATATTCTATAATTATCCTCTATTTTAAATTTAATTTAAACTTAAATTTAGATCTAAGCTTACGTTTCATTTTTAGTTTTATTAGTTTGTAAGAAATACTACGATGAATTGCTCAAATATTGTTGTGATTCTGGTGGTTGAAGCAACAGGTAGGAGGGTCAGAATGGTATTAGTAGGGTTCTGGTTATCCCATTATTATGAAGAAGTGTTATAAATGACCATAGGTTGGGAAATGGAGGGAAAATTGTTGTTTCCCGTAATATCTTGCAACAACCTTCGCAAGAGGACTTTCGATACGTTTCAATTCTTTCTCCCCTTATTACTTCTACGGAACACGAACGTGCATCCGCCACGTCTTCGTTACACTCTATAGATATATTTATGTTAATACAAATATTTACAAATATTTTATAGGT
Source organism: Coelopa pilipes (assembly GCA_947389925.1). NCBI lineage: Eukaryota > Metazoa > Arthropoda > Insecta > Diptera > Coelopidae > Coelopa > Coelopa pilipes. The sequence goes on from OX376696.1 coordinate 20,865,508, forward strand.
CCACACAATTTTTTTCTCTCGTGCGTTGCTTTTCCTGTATAAAAATTCTAGAATTCAATTTGTTCAGATTTTATGTCAACCACAAGGTTCATTTTCTTCACAATTACGTATCGAAGGTCACATGCTATTTATTCCCTGAATCCACCTTACAGTCTATCTTTCCTTAATTTCTGAAATTGACAAACTCATTTCTCTTGTTTGACACCCTGTTCGGTTTGTAAATAAGATGTTCCTCGAATGAATTACGCGATCAAAAGGGTAGGTAACATGAAAGCAAGCAAGCAAACTTCGGATTCCGTTCCTACTGATGCTGATGTAAACACGATCTTAAACCGAACTATATTCGGCCTTACACGGAGGTGATATTGATGGAGAGAAGTCAATTGGATTGCTCGATACGGGAGCATCGATTACTGGCATAGGAGCAAAACCAGCACAAGCTTATATTAAGAGCAATAAACTATTCAAAGACATTCGAGCAGATGGCGAACTACAGTCTTATTGTCGCGGTTGCACAAGAAATTAAGTTCCGAGGTGTTCCAAAGCTTTTTTAGATATTTATTATACCGTCTTTGTCACAGAATCTCGTCCGAATCACAGAATTAGGTATAGATTTCTGAACATTTTTTAATCTTTTTAAATTAACAGTAGCAATTCTTTCTGAAATAGATTGCAACACACCTCTCAATCAATACATCAATACGATAACTGTAAAAGACACATCCATAACCATAACCTATGATCCATAACCTATGATCCATAACCTATGATACATAAGCTATGATACATAACCTATGATCCGTAACCTATGATCGTCAGTATTTTTTATTTTAAAGCTTTGGTTTGAAGAACGACTCCTGACAAATAAATCTAGATAAAAGATCTAGAGTTAAAATCGCATTTACATTCCGCACCTGAGAATCGAAGTGATCGTTTACCTTGATCTTGGTTCTGTTTGTAATATCTGAGAGTATTTCGAAACACTTGTGCCGCAACATATACAGTCATCAGCACTGAAAATAAACATTCAGCAGGAATTCTAAGTGTTAAAATTTCAGACCCTATGCCGAAGGGTAGCTATTTACAATCATGCTTTGTTGAAGTGGTTGATGATGCAAACTGACCTTTTCTCCAGAGTCGGTCGCTGGGTAATTTCTCCAAAATGGAACCGGAAAGGCATCCAAACAACATGCATCTGGTGAGCCACTATATGACGATTCGACGTGGAAGATATGGGTTGCTAAATCATTGATCAGAGATATTCTGGTTAAGGCTCATGACTCATGACGGCTATTTCGGATCTCATATAGGTAAAAAGAAGGCAATCGAAAGGTTCGGGAGTACATAAATTATTGTGAAGTATTTAAAACAACTAAAGACTTCCAGAAATTGTATTTCGACTTCTTAGGTCAATATTCCTACAAAAATATCAAATCAATCACATGAAGATAGCAGTGACAGCAGTCACCGGTAGTCACTCTAATGTGTCCGAGCGTGTAAATCGGTCTGTCCTAACTGCCAACAAGGAGAATATAATTGTTGCGCTTTGCGTTTCACACTTCTCAATGCTATTGAAACCACTCCCTAATTTATTCAGCGAAACATACACATTACTCCAAAATTTAAATCTGTTAGACGATCATATTATGTAGTTCAATCGAGGTGATTCGTTAGAACTTGTACAACAAAGAGCAGGAAAATGTATACAAAACAACATTCTCGCAATGAGCGTAGTTTTTACCTGCGATCGAGATCGTGAACTACTCTATCGGACATGAAGGAATTCAGAAGGAATTTCAAACAAAGTAGATTTGAGAAAAATTTAAATTTAAAACTCGCGCCAAATGTTTTCAAATATCGAGTCAGAGCGACACGTTGCAACGTATGCCGACGGAAATTGTGGCGAACGGACTTCACGGGAAAACTAGCCAGTAGCATTTCGCATAAATATGCTTTAAATATATATAATTTCTTACTAAAATGGTTTAAGAAGCCTCATTGTGTAAGCCAAAGGTTCCTCAAAAAAAGAAAAGCAAAATTTTAACATAATGAGAAAAAAAAGGACAAAGCAAAGAAATAAGTTTAAAGTCAAAAGAAATAAAAATTTAAGAATACATAAATATTATTCCTTCTATATTGAAATCATTGAATGAAATTAAAAATAAAAATAATTATTTAATTTGGCGTTGTGTGTGATTTCCCTTTGCTATGAGGTAAAATGTTCCTTTCTCTCGCGTGCCGGAGTTAACTTTCGTTAACAGAATGTATTTATCGACGTTGTACATAAGTTCCACAGATTTAAAAAGAACGAAAACGATAAAAAAGAACTCAACAACTCATTCCGTTCTCTACCGTTCTGTCTCTCATGCATTCCACAATTGTTACTTTTCTTTTCTTCTTTTTTCCTCCTACAAATCAGGTTCACACTCTACGATGAAGGATCTTTCAGCAGTTTCTTCTTGTTTTTATTTTTTTTCTCCTATGAGCTTTCTTTTTTTTTTTGTTAGAGAATAACGGCAATTGAGCGTTCTAGCATATGTTAGGAGAGGTCGAAGACCACGCTCTCGATAATTTGACTTTCTGCTGAATTACAATTATGTTTTTTCGCGGCTATTCGGTTTGTAGCGGGGAAACACCTCATTGGGATCATAATTTAAAAACCCGGCATATGACAAACACAAATATATCAAATTAATTTAAATTAAAGAGAAAAAAAATATATAAATTACAAATATGCAAATTTTACTGATTTCACATTATATTTCTTCGGTGAAATGCTTGCTTTTCATTGATTTCAAAAAAAAAAACAAAAACATAAAAAAAAATTTAGTTCAAATAAAATATATATAAATAATTAACAAAGTTTTGCCTCTTTTTGTCTTTCCTCCGCGGTAGGAATTATTTTGGTTGTAGTTTAAGTTTTTAATTTAATCAAAATTTGGTTTTGATCATTTTCACTTAAATTCCTTCTAGTTTTAAGTTCCTGAAGTTGCTCCTTTTTACTTTATAAATATATTCTATAAATATCCTTTATTTTAAATTTAATTTCAACTTAAATGTAGATCTAAGCTTACTTTTCATTTTTAGTTTTTTTAGTTTGTAAAAAATACAAAAACAGGTAGGAGGGTCAGAATGGTATTAGTATGGTTCTGGTTATCTCATTATTATGAAGAAGCGTTGTAAATAACCATAGGTTGGGAAATGGAGGGAAAATTGTTGTTTCCCGTAATATCTTGCCACAACCTTAGCAAGAGGACTTTCGATACGTTTCAATTCTTTCTCCCCTTATTACTTCTACGGAACACGAACGTGCATCCGCCACGTCTTCGTTACACTCTATAGATATATTAATATTAACGCAAATATTTACAAATATTTTATAGGTCCACACAATTTTTTTTTTCTCGTGCGTTGCTTTTCTTCTATAAAAATTCTAGAATTTAATTTGCTCAGATTTGATGTCAACCACAAGGTTCATTTTCTTCACAATTACGTATCGAAGGTCACATACCATTTATTCCCTGAATACACTTTACAGTGTATCTTTCCCTAGTTTCTGAAATTGACAAACTCATTTCTCTTGTTTGACACCCTCGCATATTCACCTACAGCGGATTCATCATAAATCAAATATACCTTGATCTTGTAACTCATAGATATCTTTTGTCTTGGCGAATTATTTCATAATAATTTATTACCCATAGAATAATTGTTATTTAATTTTTTTATTATATTTATATTTATTTTGGTTTTTGTTTTTAATTTAATTGTTCTTTATCACATTGTTGGCTCTCGAATCGAATCAGATCATTGACAAAATGTATATTGATTCGATTGAGAGTAGCCAGTTACTGAAAACTCTGTCACCACTTCCACTTCTAGATATTTATTATACCGTCCTTGTCACAGAATCTCGTCCGAATCACAGAAGTAGGTATAGATTTCTGAACATTTTTTAATCTTTTTAAATTAACAGTAGCAATTCTTTCTGAAATAGATTGCAACACACCTCTCAATTAATACATCAACACGATATCAGTAAAAGACATATATCCATAACCTATGATCGTCAGTATTTTTTTTTTAAAGCATTGGTTTGAAGTACGCCTCCTGACAAATAAATCTATATAAAACATTTAGAGTTCAAATCGCTTTTACATTCCGCACCTGAGAATCAAAGTGTTCGTTTACCTTGATCTTGGATCTGTTGGTAATATCTGAGAGTATTTCGAAACACTTGTGCCGCAACATATACAGTCATCAGCACTGACAAGAAACATTCAGCAGGAATTCTAAGTATAAAAAGTTCAGAGCCTATGCCGAAGGGTAGCTATTTACAATCATGCTTTGTTGACGATTCGACGTGGAAGATATGGGTTGCTAAATCATTGATCAGAGATATTCTGGTTAAGGCTCATGACGGCCATTTGGGATCTCATATAGGTAAAACTAAGGTAATCGAAAGGTTTGGGAGTACATAAATTATTGTGAAGTATGTAAATCAACTCATATTGTACATAACGGGAGTGATGAAGAATGTTCGGGAGTACATAAAATCTTGTGAAGTATGTTAAACAACTGCTAGAGTTCAGAAATTTTATTTCGACTTCTTAGGTTCATATTCTAGATCACGATCACGATCGTTTTAGACCATTTCCCCCATTTTGCAGTAAAGAAGTTCAACTCGGATTGCGTAGTAAATTACATAAAAGAACTTGTTCACACTTTTGGCGATCCTGAAACCGTAGTCTTCGATTATGGATCACAATTAAAATACGATTTATTCAACAAATTCCTACAAAAATATCAAATCAATCACATGAAGATAGCAGTGACAGCACTCACCGGTAGTCACTCTAATGTGTCCGAGCGTGTAAATCGGTCTGTCCTAACTGCCAACAAGGCGAATATAAATTTTGTGCTTTGCGTTTCTCACTTCACAATGCTATTGAAACCACTCCCTATTTTATTCAGCGAAACATACACATTACTCCAAAATTTAAATCTGTTAGACGATCATATTATGTAGTTCAATCGAGGTGATTCGTTAGAACTTGTACAACAAAGAGCAGGAAAATGTATACAAAAACAACATTCTCGCAATGAGCGTAGTTTTTACCTGCGATCGAGATCGTGAACTACTCTATCGGACATGAAGGAATTCAGAAGGAATTTCAAACAAAGTAGATTTGAGAAAAATTTAAATTTAAAACTCGCGCCAAATGTTTTCAAATCTCGAGTCAGAGCGACACGTTGCAACGTATACCGACGGAAATTGTGGCGAACGGACATCACGGGAAAACTAGCCAGTAGCATTTCGCATAAATATGCTTTAAATATATATAATTTCTTACTAAAATGGTTTAAGAAGCCTCATTGTGTAAGCCAAAGGTTCCTCAAAAAAAGAAAAGCAAAATTTTAACATAATGAAAAAAAAAAGGACAAAGCAAAGAAATAAGTTTAAAGTCAAAAGAAATAAAAATTTAAGAATACATAAATATTATTCCTTCTATATTGAAATCATTGAATGAAATTAAAAATAAAAATAATTATTTAATTTGGCGTTGTGTGTGATTTCCCTTTGCTATGAGGTAAAATGTTCCTTTCTCTCGCGTGCCGGAGTTAACTTTCGTTAACAGAATGTATTTATCGACGTTGTACATAAGTTCCACAGATTTAAAAAGAACGAAAACGATAAAAAAGAACTCAACAACTCATTCCGTTCTCTACCGTTCTGTCTCTCATGCATTCCACAATTGTTACTTTTCTTTTCTTCTTTTTTCCTCCTACAAATCAGGTTCACTCTCTACGATGAAGGATCTTTCAGCAGTTTCTTCTTGTTTTTATTTTTTTTCTCCTATGAGCTTTCTTTTTTTTTTTGTTAGAGAATAACGGCAATTGAGCGTTCTAGCATATGTTAGGAGAGGTCGAAGACCACGCTCTCGATAATTTGACTTTCTGCTGAATTACAATTATGTTTTTTCGCGGCTATTCGGTTTGTAGCGGGGAAACACCTCATTGGGATCATAATTTAAAAACCCGGCATATGACAAACACAAATATATCAAATTAATTTAAATTAAAGAGAAAAAAAATATATAAATTACAAATATGCAAATTTTACTGATTTCACATTATATTTCTTCGGTGAAATGCTTGCTTTTCATTGATTTCAAAAAAAAAAACAAAAACATAAAAAAAAATTTAGTTCAAATAAAATATATATAAATAATTAACAAAGTTTTGCCTCTTTTTGTCTTTCCTCCGCGGTAGGAATTATTTTGGTTGTAGTTTAAGTTTTTAATTTAATCAAAATTTGGTTTTGATCATTTTCACTTAAATTCCTTCTAGTTTTAAGTTCCTGAAGTTGCTCCTTTTTACTTTATAAATATATTCTATAAATATCCTTTATTTTAAATTTAATTTCAACTTAAATGTAGATCTAAGCTTACTTTTCATTTTTAGTTTTTTTAGTTTGTAAAAAATACAAAAACAGGTAGGAGGGTCAGAATGGTATTAGTATGGTTCTGGTTATCTCATTATTATGAAGAAGCGTTGTAAATAACCATAGGTTGGGAAATGGAGGGAAAATTGTTGTTTCCCGTAATATCTTGCCACAACCTTAGCAAGAGGACTTTCGATACGTTTCAATTCTTTCTCCCCTTATTACTTCTACGGAACACGAACGTGCATCCGCCACGTCTTCGTTACACATGTTAACACAAATATTTACAAATAGTTCATAGGTCCACACAATTTTTTTTTTCTCGTGCGTTGCTTTTCCTGTATAAAAATTCTAGGAATTTAATTTGTTCAGATTTGATGTCAACCACAAGGTTCATTTTCTTCACAATTACGTATCGAAGGTCACATGCCATTTATTTCCTGAAGGCACTTTACAGTCTATATTTCCTTAGTTTCTGAAATTGACAAACTCATTTTTCTTGTTTGACACCCTCGCGTATCCACCTACAGCGGATTCATCATAAATCAAATATACCTTGATCTTGTAACTCATAGATATCTTTTGTCTTTGCGAATTATTTCATAATAATTTATTACCCATAGAATAATTGTTATTTAATTTTTTTTTATTATATTTATATTTATTTTGGTTTTTGTTTTTAATTTAATTGTTCTTTATCACATTGTTGGCTCTCGAATCGAATCAGATCGTTGACAAATGTATAACGATTCGATTGAGAGTAGCCAGTTACTGAAAACACTGTCACCACTTCCACTTCTAGATATTTATTATACCGTCTTTGTCACAGAATCTCGTCCGAATCACAGAAGTAGGTATAGATTTCTGAACATTTTTTAATCTTTTTAAATTAACAGTAGCAATTCTTTCTGAAATAGATTGCAACACACCTCTCAATTAATACATCAACACGATATCAGTAAAAGACACATATCCATAACCTATGATCGTCAGTATTTATTTTTTTTAAAGCATTGGTTTGAAGTACGCCTCCTGACAAATAAATCTATATAAAAAATTTAGAGTTCAAATCGCTTTTACATTCCGCACCTGAGAATCGAAGTGATCGTTTACCTTGATCTTGGTTCTGTTTGTAATATCTGAGAGTATTTGGATACACTTGTGCCGCAGTCATCAGCACTGACAATAAACATTCTGCAGGAATTCTAAGTGTTAAAATCTCAGACCCTATGCCGAAGGGTAGCTATTTACAATCATGCTTTGTTGAAGTGGTTGATGATGCAAACTGACCTTTACTCCATAGTCGGTCGTTGGGTAATTTCTCCAAAAAGGCATCCAAACAACATGCATCTGTTGAGCCACTACATGACGATTCGACGTGGAAGATATGGGTTGCTAAATAATTGATCAGAGATATTCTGGTTAAGGCTCATAACTCTTGACGGCTATTTCTCATATAGGTAAAAACAAGGCAATCGAAAGGTTCGGGAGTACATAAATTATTGTGAAGTATTTAAAACAACTAAAGATTTCCAGAAATTGTATTTCGACTTCTTAGGCCAATATTCCTACAAAAATATCAAATCAATCACATGAATATAGCAGTGACAGCAGTCACCGGTAGTGACTCTAATGTGTCCGAGCGTGTAAATCGGTCTGTCCTAACTGCCAACAAGGAGAATAAAAATTTAGTTCTTTGCGTTTCTCACTTCACAATGCTATTGAAATCAAATATCGAGTCAGAGCGACACCTTGCAACGTATGCCGACGGAAATTGTGGCGAACGGACATCACGGGAAAACTAGCCAGTAGCATTTGCCATAAATATGCTTTAAATATATATAATTTCTTACTAAAATGGTTTAAGAAGCCTCATTGTGTAAGCCAAAGGTTCCTCAAAAAAAGAAAAGCAAAATTTTAACATAATGAGAAAAAAAGGACAAGGCAAGGAAATAAGTTTAAAGTCAAAAGAAATAAAAATTTAAGAATATATAAATATCATTCCTTCTATATTGAAATCATTAAATGAAATTAATAATAAAAATAATTATTTAATTTGTCGTTGTGTGTGATCTCCCTTTGCTATGAGGTGAAATGTTCCTTACTCTCGGGTGCCGGAGTTTACTTTCGTTAACATAATGTATTTATCGATATTGTACATAAGTTCCACAGATTTAGAAAGAACGAAAACGATAAAAAAAGAACTCAAGTGCATTCCGTTCTCTGGCGTTCTGTCTCTCATGCATTCCACAATTGTTACTTTTATTTTCTTCTTTTTTCCTCCTACAAATCAGGTTCACACTCTACGATGAAGGATCTTTCAGCTGTTTCTTCTTTTCTTCGTCTTTGTTTTTTCTTTTTTTGTCAGAGAATAACAGCAATTGAGCGTTCTAGCATATGTTAAGAGAGGTCGAAGACCACGCTCTCGATAATTTGACTTTCTGCTGAATTACAATTATGATTTTTCGCGGCTTTACCTTTTGTTGCGGGGAAACACATCATTGGGTTCATAATTTAAAAACCCGGTATACGATAATGGTGCTTCAAACACAAATATATCAAATTAATTTAAATTAAAGAGAGAAAAATATATAAAATACAAATATGCAAATTTCACTGATTTCACATTATATTTCTTCGGTGAAATGCTTGCGTTTCATTGATTTCAAAAAAAAAAAAAAACAAAAAAAAAACATATAAAAAATGTAGTTAAAATACAATATATATATATATAATTAACAAAGTTTTGCCTCTTTTTGTCTTTCCTCCGCGGTAGGAATTATTTTGGTTGTAGTTTAAGATTTTAATTTAATCAAAATTTGTTTTTGATAATTTTCACTTAAATTCCTTCTAGTTTTAAGTTCCTGAAGTTGCTTCTTTTTTCTTTATAAATATATTCTATAAATATCCTTTATTTTAAATTAAATTTAAACTTAAATTTATATCTAAGCTTACTTTTCATTTTTAGTTTTTTGCGTTGCTTTTGCTGTATAAAAATTCTGGGAATTTAATTTGTTCAGATTTGACGTCAACCACAAGGTTCATTTTCTTCACAATTACGTATCGAAGGTCACATGCCATTTATTTCCTGAAGGCACTTTACAGTCTATATTTCCTTAGTTTCTGAAATTGACAAACTCATTTTTCTTGTTTGACACCCTCGCGTATCCACCTACAGCGGATTCATCATAAATCAAATATACCTTGATCTTGTAACTCATAGATATCTTTTGTCTTTGCGAATTATTTCATAATAATTTATTACCCATAGAATAATTGTTATTTAATTTTTTTATTATATTTATATTTATTTTGGTTTTTGTTTTTAATTTAATTGTTCTTTATCACATTGTTGGCTTTCGAATCGAATCAGATCGTTGACAAAATGTATAACGATTCGATTGAGAGTAGCCAGTTACTGAAAACACTGTCACCACTTCCACTTCTAGATATTTATTATACCGTCTTTGTCACAGAATCTCGTCCGAATCACAGAAGTAGGTATAGATTTCTGAACATTTTTTAATCTTTTTAAATTAACAGTAGCAATTCTTTCTAAAATAGATTGCAACACACCTCTCAATTAATACATCAACACGATATCAGTAAAAGACACATATCCATAACCTATGATCGTCAGTATTTATTTTTTTTTAAAGCATTGGTTTGAAGTACGCCTCCTGACAAATAAATCTATATAAAAAATTTAGAGTTCAAATCGCTTTCACATTCCGCACCTGAGAATCGAAGTGATCGTTTACCTTGATCTTGGTTCTGTTTGTAATATCTGAGAGTATTTGGAAACACTTGTGCCGCAGTCATCAGCACTGACAATAAACATTCAGCAGGAATTCTAAGTGTTAAAATCTCAGACCCTATGCCGAAAGGTAGCTATTTACAATCATGCTTTGTTGAAGTGGTTGATGATGCAAACTGACCTTTACTCCAGAGTCGGTCGCTGGGTAATTTCTCCAAAAAGGCATCCAAACAACATGCATCTGTTGAGCCACTACATGACGATTCGACGTGGAAGATATGGGTTGCTAAATAATTGATGAGAGATATTCTGGTTAAGGCTCATAACTCTTGACGGCTATTTCTCATATAAGTAAAAACAAGGCAATCGAAAGGTTCGGGAGTACACAAATTATTGTGAAGTATTTAAAACAACTAAAGACTTCCAGAAATTGTATTTCGACTTCTTAGGCCAATATTCCTACAAAAATATCAAATCAATCACATGAAGATAGCAGTGACAGCAGTCACCGGTAGTCACTCTAATGTGTCCGAGCGTGTAAATCGGTCTGTCCTAACTGCCAACAAGGCGAATATAAATTTTGTGCTTTGCGTTTCTCACTTCACAATGCTATTGAAACCACTCCCTATTTTATTCAGCGAAACATACACATTACTCCAAAATTTAAATCTGTTAGACGATCATATTATGTAGTTCAATCGAGGTGATTCGTTAGAACTTGTACAACAAAGAGCAAGAAAATGTATACAAAAACAACATTCTCGCAATGAGCGTAGTTTTAACCTTCTATCGAGATCGTGAACTACTCTATCGGACATGAAGGAATTCAGAAGGAATTGTAATCATTGAATGAAATTAATAATAGAAATAATTATTTCATTTGGCGTTGTGTGTGATCTCCCTTTGCTATGAGGTGAAATGTTCCTTACTCTCGGGTGCCGGAGTTTACTTTCGTTAACATAATGTATTTATCGATGTTGTACATAAGTTCCACAGATTTAGAAAGAACGAAAACGATAAAAAAAGAACTCAAGTGCATTCCGTTCTCTGGCGTTCTGTCTCTCATGCATTCCACAATTGTTACTTTTATTTTCTTCTTTTTTCCTCCTACAAATCAGGTTCACACTCTACGATGAAGGATCTTTCAGCTGTTTCTTCTTTTCTTCGTCTTTGTTTTTTCTTTTTTTGTCAGAGAATAACGGCAATTGAGCGTTCTAGCATATGTTAAGAGAGGTCGAAGACCACGCTCTCGATAATTTGACTTTCTGCTGAATTACAATTATGATTTTTCGCGGCTTTACCTTTTGTTGCGGGGAAACACATCATTGGGTTCATAATTTAAAAACCCGGTATACGATAATGGTGCTTCAAACACAAATATATCAAATTAATTTAAATTAAAGAGAAAAAAATATATAAAATACAAACATGCAAATTTCACTGATTTCACATTATATTTCTTCGGTGAAATGCTTGCTTTTCATTGATTTCAAAAAAAAAAAAACAAAAAAAAACATAAAAAAAAATGTAGTTAAAATACAATATATATATATAATTAACAAAGTTTTGCCTCTTTTTGTCTTTCCTCCGCGGTAGGAATTATTTTGGTTGTAGTTTATGTTTTTAATTTAATCAAAATTTGTTTTTGATAATTTTCACTTAAATTCCTTCTAGTTTTAAGTTCCTGAAGTTGCTTCTTTTTACTTTACAAATATATTCTATAAATATCCTTTATTTTAAATTTAATTTAAACTTAAATTTAGATCTAAGCTTACTTTTCATTTTTAGTTTTTTTAGTTTGTAAGAAATACTACGATGAATTGCTCAAATATTGTTTTGATTCTGGTGGTTGAAGCAACAGGTATTATGAAGAAGCGTTGTAAATGACCATAGGTTGGGAAATGGAGGGAAAATTGTTGTTTCCCGTAATATCTTGCCACAACCTTAGCAAGAGGACTTTCGATACGTTTTAATTCTTTCTCCCCTTATTACTTCTACGGAACACGAACGTGCATCCGCCACGTCTTCGTTACACATGTTAACACAAATATTTACAAATAGTTCATAGGTCCACACAATTTTTTTTTTCTCGTGCGTTGCTTTTCCTGTATAAAAATTCTAGGAATTTAATTTGTTCAGATTTGATGTCAACCACAAGGTTCATTTTCTTCACAATTACGTATCGAAGGTCACATGCCATTTATTTCCTGAAGGCACTTTACAGTCTACCTTTTCTTAGTTTCTGAAATTGACAAACTCATTTTTCTTGTTTGACACCCTCGCGTATCCACCTACAGCGGATTCATCATAAATCAAATATACCTTGATCTTGTAACTTATAGATATCTTTTGTCTTTGCGAATTATTTCATAATAATATATTACCCATAGAATAATTGTTATTTAATTTTTTTATTATATTTATATTTATTTTGGTTTTTTTTTTAATTTAATTGTTCTTTATCTCATTGTTGGCTCTCGAATCGAATCAGATCGTTGACAAAATGTATAACGATTCGATTGAGAGTAGCCAGTTACTGAAAACACTGTCACCACTTCCACTTCTAGATATTTATTATACCGTCCTTGTCATAGAATCTCGTCCGAATCACAGAAGTAGGTACAGATTTCTGAACATTTTTTAATCTTTTTATATTAACAGTAGCAATTCTTTCTGAAATAGATTGCAACACACCTCTCAATTAATACATCAACACGATATCAGTAAAAGACACATATCCATAACCTATGATCGTCAGTATTTATTTTTTTTTAAAGCATTGGTTTGAAGTACGCCTCCTGACAAATAAATCTATATAAAAAATTTAGAGTTCAAATCGCTTTTACATTCCGCACCTGAGAATCGAAGTGATCGTTTACCTTGATCTTGGTTCTGTTTGTAATATCTGAGAGTATTTCGAAACACTTGTGCCGCAACATATACAGTCATCAGCACTGACAAGAAACATTCAGCAGGAATTCTAAGCATAAAAAGTTCAGAGCCTATGCCGAAGGGTAGCTATTTACAATCATGCTTTGTTGACGATTCGACGTGGAAGATATGGGATGCTAAATCATTGATCAGAGATATTCTGGTTAAGGCTCATGACGGCCATTTGGGATCTCACATAGGTAAAAATAAGGTAATCGAAAGGTTCGGGAGTACATAAAATCTTGTGAAGTATGTTAAACAACTGCTAGAGTTCAGAAATTTTATTTCGACTTCTTAGGTTCATATTCTAGATCACGATCACGATCGTTTTAGAAAATTTTGTGCTTTGCGTTTCTCACTTCACAATGCTATTGAAACCACTCCCTATTTTATTCAGCGAAACATACACATTACTCCAAAATTTAAATCTGTTAGACGATCATATTATGTAGTTCAATCGAGGTGATTCGTTAGAACTTGTACAACAAAGAGCAGGAAAATGTATACAAAAACAACATTCTCGCAATGAGCGTAGTTTTAACCTTCGATCGAGATCGTGAACTACTCTATCGGACATGAAGGAATTCAGAAGGAATTGAAATCATTGAATGAAATTAATAATAAAAATAATTATTTCATTTGGCGTTGTGTGTGATCTCCTTTTGCTATGAGGTGAAATGTTCCTTACTCTCGGGTGCCGGAGTTAACTTTCGTTAACATAATGTATTTATCGATGTTGTACATAAGTTCCACAGATTTAGAAAGAACGAAAACGATAAAAAAAAGAACTCAAGTGCATTCCGTTCTCTGGCGTTCTGTCTCTCACGCATTCCACAATTGTAGAATTTGACTCTCCCTCTCCCTACTTTCTTTTCTTCTTTTTTCTTCCTACAAATCAGGTTCACACTCTACGATGAAGGATCTTTCAGCAGTTTCTTTTTGTTTTTATTTTCTTTCTCCAATGCACTCTCTTTTTTTTTGTCAGAGAATAACGGCAATTGAGCGTTCCAGCATATGTTAGGAGAGGTAGAAGACCACGCTCTCGATAATTTGACTTTCTTCTGAATTACAATTATGTTTTTTCGCGGCTTTTCGGTTTGTTGCGGGGATACACTTCATTGGGTTCATAATTTAAAAACCCGGTATACGATAATGGTGCTTCAAACACAAATATATCAAATTAATTTAAATTAAAGAGAAAAAAATATATAAATTACAAATATGCAAATTTCACTGATTTCACATTATATTTCTTCGGTGAAATGCTTGCTTTTCATTGATTTCAAAAACAAAAAAAAAACAAAAACATAAAAAAAATGTAGTTAAAATACAATATATATATATAATTAACAAAGTTTTGCCTCTTTTTGTCTTTCCTCCGCGGTAGGAATTATTTTGGTTGTAGTTTAAGATTTTAATTTAATCAAAATTTGTTTTTGATAATTTTCACTTAAATTCCTTCTAGTTTTAAGTTCCTGAAGTTGCTTCTTTTTTCTTTATAAATATATTCTATAAATATCCTTTATTTTAAATTTAATTTAAACTTAAATTTATATCTAAGCTTACTTTTCATTTTTAGTTTTTTGCGTTGCTTTTCCTGTATAAAAATTCTGGGAATTTAATTTGTTCAGATTTGATGTCAACCACAAGGTTCATTTTCTTCACAATTACGTATCGAAGGTCACATGCCATTTATTTCCTGAAGGCACTTTACAGTCTACCTTTCCTTAGTTTCTGAAATTGACAAACCCATTTTTCTTGTTTGACACCCTCGCGTATCCACCTACAGCGGATTCATCATAAATCAAATATACCTTGATCTTGTAACTCATAGATATCTTTTGTCTTTGCGAATTATTTCATAATAATTTATTACCCATAGAATAATTGTTATTTAATTTTTTTATTATATTTATATTTATTTTGGTTTTTGTTTTTAATTTAATTGTTCTTTATCACATTGTTGGCTCTCGAATCGAATCAGATCGTTGACAAAATGTATAACGATTCGATTGAGAGTAGCCAGTTACTGAAAACACTGTCACAAGCATAAAAAGTTCAGAGCCTATGCCGAAGGGTAGCTATTTACAATCATGCTTTGTTGACGATTCGACGTGGAAGATATGGGATGCTAAATCATTGATCAGAGATATTCTGGTTAAGGCTCATGACGGCCATTTGGGATCTCATATAGGTAAAAATAAGGTAATCGAAAGGTTCGGGAGTACATAAAATCTTGTGAAGTATGTTAAACAACTGCTAGAGTTCAGAAATTTTATTTCGACTTCTTAGGTTCATATTCTAGATCACGATCACGATCGTTTTAGAAAATTTTGTGCTTTGCGTTTCTCACTTCACAATGCTATTGAAACCACTCCCTATTTTATTCAGCGAAACATACACATTACTCCAAAATTTAAATCTGTTAGACGATCATATTATGTAGTTCAATCGAGGTGATTCGTTAGAACTTGTACAACAAAGAGCAGGAAAATGTATACAAAAACAACATTCTCGCAATGAGCGTAGTTTTAACCTTCGATCGAGATCGTGAACTACTCTATCGGACATGAAGGAATTCAGAAGGAATTGAAATCATTGAATGAAATTAATAATAAAAATAATTATTTCATTTGGCGTTGTGTGTGATCTCCTTTTGCTATGAGGTGAAATGTTCCTTACTCTCGGGTGCCGGAGTTAACTTTCATTAACATAATGTATTTATCGACGTTGTGCATAAGTTCCACAGATTTAGAAAGAACGAAAACGATAAAAAAAAGAACGCAAGTGCATTCCGTTCTCTGGCGTTCTGTCTCTCACGCATTCCACAATTGTAGAATTTGACTCTCCCTCTCCCTACTTTCTTTTCTTCTTTTTTCTTCCTACAAATCAGGTTCACACTCTACGATGAAGGATCTTTCAGCAGTTTCTTCTTGTTTTTATTTTCTTTCTCCAATGCACTCTCTTTTTTTTGTCAGAGAATAACGGCAATTGAGCGTTCCAGCATATGTTAGGAGAGGTAGAGGACCACGCTCTCGATAATTTGACTTTCTTCTGAATTACAATTATGTTTTTTCGCGGCTTTTCGGTTTGTTGCGGGGATACACTTCATTGGGTTCATAATTTAAAAACCCGGTATACGATAATGGTGCTTCAAACACAAATATATCAAATTAATTTAAATTAAAGAGAAAAAAATATATAAATTACAAATATGCAAATTTCACTGATTTCACATTATATTTCTTCGGTGAAATGCTTGCTTTTCATTGATTTCAAAAAAAAAAAAAAACAAAAACATAAAAAAAATGTAGTTAAAATACAATATATATATATAATTAACAAAGTTCTGCCTCTTTTTGTCTTTCCTCCGCGGTAGGAATTATTTTGGTTGTAGTTTAAGATTTTAATTTAATCAAAATTTGTTTTTGATAATTTTCACTTAAATTCCTTCTAGTTTTAAGTTCCTGAAGTTGCTTCTTTTTTCTTTATAAATATATTCTATAAATATCCTTTATTTTAAATTTAATTTAAACTTACATTTATATCTAAGCTTACTTTTCATTTTTAGTTTTTTGCGTTGCTTTTCCTGTATAAAAATTCTGGGAATTTAATTTGTTCAGATTTGATGTCAACCACAAGGTTCATTTTCTTCACAATTACGTATCGAAGGTCACATGCCATTTATTTCCTGAAGGCACTTTACAGTCTACCTTTCCTTAGTTTCTGAAATTGACAAACTCATTTTTCTTGTTTGACACCCTCGCGTATCCACCTACAGCGGATTCATCATAAATCAAATATACCTTGATCTTGTAACTCATAGATATCTTTTGTCTTTGCGAATTATTTCATAATAATTTATTACCCATAGAATAATTGTTATTTAATTTTTTTATTATATTTATATTTATTTTGGTTTTTGTTTTTAATTTAATTGTTCTTTATCACATTGTTGGCTCTCGAATCGAATCAGATCGTTGACAAATGTATAACGATTCGATTGAGAGTAGCCAGTTACTGAAAACACTGTCACCACTTCCACTTCTAGATATTTATTATACCGTCTTTGTCACAGAATCTCGTCCGAATCACAGAAGTAGGTATAGATTTCTGAACATTTTTTAATCTTTTTAAATTAACAGTAGCAATTCTTTCTGAAATAGATTGCAACACACCTCTCAATTAATACATCAACACGATATCAGTAAAAGACACATATCCATAACCTATGATCGTCAGTATTTATTTTTTTTTAAAGCATTGGTTTGAAGTACGCCTCCTGACAAATAAATCTATATAAAAAATTTAGAGTTCAAATCGCTTTTACATTCCGCACCTGAGAATCGAAGTGATCGTTTACCTTGATCTTGGTTCTGTTTGTAATATCTGAGAGTATTTGGATACACTTGTGCCGCAGTCATCAGCACTGACAATAAACATTCTGCAGGAATTCTAAGTGTTAAAATCTCAGACCCTATGCCGAAGGGTAGCTATTTACAATCATGCTTTGTTGAAGTGGTTGATGATGCAAACTGACCTTTACTCCAGAGTCGGTCGTTGGGTAATTTCTCCAAAAAGGCATCCAAACAACATGCATCTGTTGAGCCACTACATGACGATTCGACGTGGAAGATATGGGTTGCTAAATAATTGATCAGAGATATTCTGGTTAAGGCTCATAACTCTTGACGGTTATTTCTCATATAGGTAAAAACAAGGCAATCGAAAGGTTCGGGAGTACATAAATTATTGTGAAGTATTTAAAGCAACTAAAGACTTCCAGAAATTGTATTTCGACTTCTTAGGCCAATATTCCTACAAAAATATCAAATCAATCACATGAAGATAGCAGTGACAGCAGTCACCGGTAGTCACTCTAATGTGTCCGAGCGTGTAAATCGGTCTGTCCTAACTGCCAACAAGGCGAATATAAATTTTGTGCTTTGCGTTTCTCACTTCACAATGCTATTGAAACCACTCCCTATTTTATTCAGCGAAACATACACATTACTCCAAAATTTAAATCTGTTAGACGATCATATTATGTAGTTCAATCGAGGTGATTCGTTTGAACTTGTACAACAAAGAGCAAGAAAATGTATACAAAAACAACATTCTCGCAATGAGCGTAGTTTTAACCTTCTATCGAGATCGTGAACTACTCTATCGGACATGAAGGAATTCAGAAGGAATTGAAATCATTGAATGAAATTAATAATAAAAATAATTATTTCATTTGGCGTTGTGTGTGATCTCCTTTTGCTATGAGGTGAAATGTTCCTTACTCTCGGGTGCCGGAGTTAACTTTCGTTAACATAATGTATTTATCGACGTTGTGCATAAGTTCCACAGATTTAGAAAGAACGAAAACGATAAAAAAAAGAACGCAAGTGCATTCCGTTCTCTGGCGTTCTGTCTCTCACGCATTCCACAATTGTAGAATTTGACTCTCCCTCTCCCTACTTTCTTTTCTTCTTTTTTCTTCCTACAAATCAGGTTCACACTCTACGATGAAGGATCTTTCAGCAGTTTCTTCTTGTTTTTATTTTCTTTCTCCAATGCACTCTCTTTTTTTTTGTCAGAGAATAACGGCAATTGAGCGTTCCAGCATATGTTAGGAGAGGTAGAGGACCACGCTCTCGATAATTTGACTTTCTTCTGAATTACAATTATGTTTTTTCGCGGCTTTTCGGTTTGTTGCGGGGATACACTTCATTGGGTTCATAATTTAAAAACCCGGTATACGATAATGGTGCTTCAAACACAAATATATCAAATTAATTTAAATTAAAGAGAAAAAAATATATAAATTACAAATATGCAAATTTCACTGATTTCACATTATATTTCTTCGGTGAAATGCTTGCTTTTCATTGATTTCAAAAAAAAAAAAAACAAAAACATAAAAAAAATGTAGTTAAAATACAATATATATATATAATTAACAAAGTTTTGCCTCTTTTTGTCTTTCCTCCGCGGTAGGAATTATTTTGGTTGTAGTTTAAGATTTTAATTTAATCAAAATTTGTTTTTGATAATTTTCACTTAAATTCCTTCTAGTTTTAAGTTCCTGAAGTTGCTTCTTTTTTCTTTATAAATATATTCTATAAATATCCTTTATTTTAAATTTAATTTAAACTTACATTTATATCTAAGCTTACTTTTCATTTTTAGTTTTTTGCGTTGCTTTTCCTGTATAAAAATTCTGGGAATTTAATTTGTTCAGATTTGATGTCAACCACAAGGTTCATTTTCTTCACAATTACGTATCGAAGGTCACATGCCATTTATTTCCTGAAGGCACTTTACAGTCTACCTTTCCTTAGTTTCTGAAATTGACAAACTCATTTTTCTTGTTTGACACCCTCGCATATTCACCTACAGCGGATTCATCATAAATCAAATGTACCTTGATCTTGTAACTCATAGATATCTTTTGTCTTTGCGAATTATTTCATAATAATTTCTTACCCATAGAATAATTGTTATTTAATTTTTTTATTATATTTATATTTATTTTGGTTTTTGTTTTTAATTTAATTGTTCTTTATCACATTGTTGGCTCTCGAATCGAATCAGATCGTTGACAAATGTATAACGATTCGATTGAGAGTAGCCAGTTACTGAAAACACTGTCACCACTTCCACTTCTAGATATTTATTATACCGTCTTTGTCACAGAATCTCGTCCGAATCACAGAAGTAGGTATAGATTTCTGAACATTTTTTAATCTTTTTAAATTAACAGTAGCAATTCTTTCTGAAATAGATTGCAACACACCTCTCAATTAATACATCAACACGATATCAGTAAAAGACACATATCCATAACCTATGATCGTCAGTATTTATTTTTTTTTAAAGCATTGGTTTGAAGTACGCCTCCTGACAAATAAATCTATATAAAAAATTTAGAGTTCAAATCGCTTTCACATTCCGCACCTGAGAATCGAAGTGATCGTTTACCTTGATCTTGGTTCTGTTTGTAATATCTGAGAGTATTTGGAAACACTTGTGCCGCAGTCATCAGCACTGACAATAAACATTCAGCAGGAATTCTAAGTGTTAAAATCTCAGACCCTATGCCGAAAGGTAGCTATTTACAATCATGCTTTGTTGAAGTGGTTGATGATGCAAACTGACCTTTACTCCAGAGTCGGTCGCTGGGTAATTTCTCCAAAAAGGCATCCAAACAACATGCATCTGTTGAGCCACTACATGACGATTCGACGTGGAAGATATGGGTTGCTAAATAATTGATCAGAGATATTCTGGTTAAGGCTCATAACTCTTGACGGCTATTTCTCATATAAGTAAAAACAAGGCAATCGAAAGGTTCGGGAGTACACAAATTATTGTGAAGTATTTAAAACAACTAAAGACTTCCAGAAATTGTATTTCGACTTCTTAGGCCAATATTCCTACAAAAATATCAAATCAATCACATGAAGATAGCAGTGACAGCAGTCACCGGTAGTCACTCTAATGTGTCCGAGCGTGTAAATCGGTCTGTCCTAACTGCCAACAAGGCGAATATAAATTTTGTGCTTTGCGTTTCTCACTTCACAATGCTATTGAAACCACTCCCTATTTTATTCAGCGAAACATACACATTACTCCAAAATTTAAATCTGTTAGACGATCATATTATGTAGTTCAATCGAGGTGATTCGTTAGAACTTGTACAACAAAGAGCAGGAAAATGTATACAAAAACAACATTCTCGCAATGAGCGTAGTTTTAACCTTCTATCGAGATCGTGAACTACTCTATCGGACATGAAGGAATTCAGAAGGAATTTCAAACAAAGTAGATTTGAGAAAAATTTAAATTTAAAACTCGCGCCAAATGTTTTCAAATATCGAGTCAGAGCGACACGTTGCAACGTATGCCGACGGAAATTGTGGCGAACGGACATCACGGGAAAACTAGCCAGTAGCATTTCGCATAAATATGCTTTAAATATATATAATTTCTTACTAAAATGGTTTAAGAAGTCTCATTGTGTAAGCCAAAGGTTCCTCAAAAAAAGAAAAGCAAAATTTTAACATAATGAGAAAAAAAAAGGACAAAGCAAAGAAATAAGTTTAAAGTCAAAAGAAATAAAAATTTAAGAATATATAAATATTAGTCCTTCTATATTGAAATCATTGAATGAAATTAATAATAAAAATAATTATTTAATTTGGCGTTGTGTGTGATCTCCCTTTGCTATGAGGTAAAATGTTCCTTTCTCTCACGTGCCGGAGTTAACTTTCGTTAACAGAATAATTTCCACAGATTTAGAAGGAACGAAAACGATACAAAAAGAACTCAAGAACTCATTCCGTTCTCTAGCGTTCTGTCTCTCATGCATTCCACAATTGTTACTTTTCTTTTCTTCTTTTTTCCTCCTATAAATCAGGTTCACACTCTACGATGAAAGATCTTTCAAAAGTTTCTTCTTTTCATCTTGTTTTTATTTTCTTTCTCCAATGCGCTCTCTTGTTTTTTTTTTGTCAGAGAATAACGGCAATTGAGCGTTCTAGCATATGTTAGGATAGGTCGAAGACCAAGCTCTCGATAATTTGACTTTCTGCTGATATATTCTATAATTATCCTTTATTTTAATTTTAATTTAAACTTAAATTTAGATCTAAGCTTACTTTTCATTTTTAGTTTTATTAGTTTGTAAGAAATACTATACGATGAATTGCTCAAATATTGTTGTGATTCTGGTGGTTGAAGCAATAGGTAGGAGGGTCAGAATGGTATTAGTAGGGTTCTGGTTATCCCATTATTATGAAGAAGCGTTATAAATGACCATAGGTTGGGAAATGGAGGGAAAATTGTTGTTTCCCGTAATATCTTGCCCCAACCTTAGCAAGAGGACTTTCGATACGTTTTAATTCTTTCTCCCCTTATTACTTCTACGGAACACGAACGTGCATCCGCCACGTCTTCGTTACACATGTTAACACAAATATTTACAAATAGTTCATAGGTCCACACAATTTTTTTTTTTCTCGTGCGTTGCTTTTCCTGTATAAAAATTCTAGGAATTTAATTTGTTCAGATTTGATGTCAACCACAAGGTTCATTTTCTTCACAATTACGTATCGAAGGTCACATGCCATTTATTTCCTGAAGGCACTTTACAGTCTACCTTTCCTTAGTTTCTGAAATTGACAAACTCATTTTTCTTGTTTGACACCCTCGCGTATCCACCTACAGCGGATTCATCATAAATCAAATATACCTTGATCTTGTAACTCATAGATATCTTTTGTCTTTGCGAATTATTTCATAATAATATATTACCCATAGAATAATTGTTATTTAATTTTTTTATTATATTTATATTTATTTTGGTTTTTGTTTTTAATTTAATTGTTCTTTATCACATTGTTGGCTCTCGAATCGAATCAGATCGTTGATAAAATGTATAACGATTCGATTGAGAGTAGCCAGTTACTGAAAACACTGTCACCACTTCCATTTCTAGATATTTATTATACCGTCCTTGTCATAGAATCTCGTCCGAATCACAGAAGTAGGTACAGATTTCTGAACATTTTTTAATCTTTTTAAATTAACAGTAGCAATTCTTTCTGAATTAGATTGCAACACACCTCTCAATTAATACATCAACACGATATCAGTAAAAGACACATATCCATAACCTATGATCGTCAGTATTTTTTTTTTTCTAAAGCATTGGTTTGAAGTACGCCTCCTGACAAATAAATCTATATAAAAAATTTAGAGTTCAAATCGCTTTTACTATTCCGCACCTGAGAATCAAAGTGTTCGTTTACCTTGATCTTGGATCTGTTGGTAATATCTGAGAGTATTTCGAAACACTTGTGCCGCAACATATACAGTCATCAGCACTGACAAGAAACATTCAGCAGGAATTCTAAGCATAAAAAGTTCAGAGCCTATGCCGAAGGGTAGCTATTTACAATCATGCTTTGTTGACGATTCGACGTGGAAGATATGGGATGCTAAATCATTGATCAGAGATATTCTGGTTAAGGCTCATGACGGCCATTTGGGATCTCATATAGGTAAAAATAAGGTAATCGAAAGGTTCGGGAGTACATAAAATCTTGTGAAGTATGTTAAACAACTGCTAGAGTTCAGAAATTTTATTTCGACTTCTTAGGTTCATATTCTAGATCACGATCACGATCGTTTTAGAAAATTTTGTGCTTTGCGTTTCTCACTTCACAATGCTATTGAAACCACTCCCTATTTTATTCAGCGAAACATACACATTACTCCAAAATTTAAATCTGTTAGACGATCATATTATGTAGTTCAATCGAGGTGATTCGGTAGAACTTGTCAACAAAGAGCAGGAAAATGTATACAAAAACAACATTCTCGCAATGAGCGTAGTTTTAACCTTCGATCGAGATCGTGAACTACTCTATCGGACATGAAGGAATTCAGAAGGAATTGAAATCATTGAATGAAATTAATAATAAAAATAATTATTTCATTTGGCGTTGTGTGTGATCTCCTTTTGCTATGAGGTGAAATGTTCCTTACTCTCGGGTGCCGGAGTTAACTTTCGTTAACATAATGTATTTATCGATGTTGTACATAAGTTCCACAGATTTAGAAAGAACGAAAACGATAAAAAAAAAAGAACTCAAGTGCATTCCGTTCTCTGGCGTTCTGTCTCTCATTCATTCAACAATTGTTACTTTTATTTTCTTCTTTTTTCCTCCTACAAATCAGGTTCACACTCTACGATGAAGGATCTTTCAGCTGTTTCTTCTTTTCTTCGTCTTTGTTTTTTTTTTTTTTTTTGTCAGAGAATAACGGCAATTGAGCGTTCTAGTATATGTTAAGAGAGGTCGAAGACCACGCTCTCGATAATTTGACTTTCTGCTGAATTACAATTATGATTTTTCGCGGCTTTACGGTTTGTTGCGGGGAAACACCTCATTGGTTCATAATTTAAAAACCCGGTATACGATAATGGTGCTTCTAACACAATAATTCCTACCTCCGCGGTAGGAATTATTTTGGTTGTATGTTAAGTTTTTAATTTAATCACAATCCTTTTTACTATATAAATATTTTCTATAAATTTCCTTTATTTTAGGTTTAATATAAATTTATATTTAGATCTAAGCTTACTTTTCATGTTTAGTTGTTTTAGTTTGTAAGATATACTATGATGAATTGCTCAAATATTGTTGTGATTCTGGTGGTTAAAGCAGCAGGTAGCAGGGTGAGAATGGTATTATTCTTGAAAGTTAATATTAAATGGTTAAACTTATAGATGTCTTGGACGTCGGGTGGAACTTGCCCCACCCCAAAGCCGACGTACCGGATCCGGAACGTGCATCCGCCACGTCTTCGTTACACTCTACAGATATGTATATTTTGATACCCAACGTAGGGCCTGACTGAATTTAAAATAACATCTCTTTGTAAACTGCAGATATTGGTTTGCAAATATTTTATATTTTTATATATGGGAGGATATTTTGAGAAATTCATCGGTATCTTCGTGAATCTAAATTCCCCACATTTTGACCCTGAGGGATATAGGAAGTTGCGAAAAAGTATTGCGAACGAATCGCAGTGGCAGGACTTGAAAATCATTAATAATTACATTTACAGACGGAACATGCAGACAGATCTGGTGATCCACTACATGACGATTCGACGTGGAAGATATGGGTTCCTAAATCATTGATCAGAGATATTCCAGTTAAGACTCATGGCAGCTATTTGGGATCTAATATTGGAAACAATAAGACAAACGAAATGTTCGGGAGTATATAAATTCTTGTGAAGTATTTAAAACAACTCATAGAGTATTCCAGAAATCGTATTTCAACTTCTTAGGTCCATATTCTATATCACGGAAGTGATGAATTATGTTCGTGAGTACTCAAATTCTTGTGAAGTATAGAAAGCAACTACTTGAGTTTTCCAGAAATTGTATTTCGACTTCTTAGGTTCACATTCTAGATCACTGAAGTGATGAATTCGAGAATACTTAAATTCTTGTGAAGTATGGAAAGCAACTCATAAAGTTTTCCAGAAATTGTATTTCGACTTCTTAGGTTCATATTCTAGATCACGTAGAACTATGTAGAAGAACTTTTTCATACTTTTGGCGCTCCTGAAACCGTAGGCTCCGATTTTGGGACACAATATAAACCCAATTTATGCAACAAATTCCTACAAAAGTAGTAAATTTCAAATCAAAACTCGCGCCAAATTTTTTCAAATCCGAGTTAGAACGAAACGTTGCAACCTTTATTATGAGTTCGAGGATCTGCAAGGGAAGTTTTTAGAAACTAGAAACGGAAACAAACAGTATGCGATTTTTGATTCCTCCTAAAATTGCATTTATGCCGGGTCAAATTGTAGCAGTCTGTCGCTTTAATATATAAAATTTCTTACTAAAATGGTTTAAGAAGCCCCATTGTGTAAGCTAAAGGTTACTCACAAAAAGATTAGAAAAATGTTAACATAATTAGAAAAAACGACAAAGCAAAGAAATACGCTTAAAGTTAACAGAAATAAAACTTTAAGCAAATATGAATATTAGCCCATACTAAATTCTAAATTGAAGTGATTTCCCTTTGTTAGGGGTTAAAATGTTCCTTTCTCTCGCGTGCCAGGTTTAAATTTTGTTAACAGAATATTATTATCGGCGTTTTACATAAGTTCGACATAGTCAAAAGTAATGAAAACAACAAAAACTAAAATTCAAGTCCTTTCCGTTCTCTCGCGTTCACACTCGACGCTGGAGGATCTTTCAGCATGGGAAAGATAACTAAACCAATGTTTCATCTTTTCTTCTTCTTTCTTTTTTCTGTCTCTATTTGTCCGATAATAGCTACAATTGAGCATTCTTGCATATGTTTTGGGTGATCGAAGACTACACTCTCGATAATTTACCTCTCTGCCTATGAGTATACTTGAAATTGAGAATAGAGTTTACAGAGCCAAATTGTAATGTTTTGTCTTTTTGGAAAGAAATAATTTTAACTTATACTGATATTATTAAACCCATTGGTTTATTGGTGATTCCAATTTACGTTGTTTAAAAGTCCTTCCAAATGATGGAACTAGTCAATAAAAAAAATTTTCTTTCATTGAATACCATCCCATTGAGACGATTTCTATAAAAGATATATCTATTTTGACAACGAACCTTGAAGGTAAAAATTTGAATTTTGAGGCTACTTATGTTCCAAAATATGTTACCTTACATTTTCATAAAAAGAAATAAAAGATATAAATGAGGTACTGAGAAGGAAAGTTGCTCAGATTTAACTCGTGATGGAACAGCTTTACACACAATATTATCTAAATCAGTCAGGATCTGGAATTAGTCATATAGACATATCTTTTTACATATCACCGAGAATAATTCAACAGGGTAGAGGAATTGGTTTATTTTTCTCCGGTTTAAACAGAAATTTAAAACCTTTATTTCCATTAGGGCTAAATGCCATGAAAAATCAAGCTACGAAAACTGGAATAATGAATGATTTCGGAAGAAAGCCACTAAGAAATATTATAGAAGAGCAAGGACAGTTAGACCTTTAAAACTTTTCAAGTAAGGCTATTAATAAATTTTCGAAAGTACTACAAAAAGCATCAGGAAAAAGCGCAAGAAACCGAAAAAAATCCTCATTCTAAAACTTCTTCCAAAAGTAAACGTGTCAATAAGATAACAACATTTTGTAGTTAAAAAACTGTACCCAAGGATATATTTTCATCATAATATAAAGTTTATGCAAATATTAAAAAATGGAGTGCATGAAAAATGAACTTGATTTTTTTGAGTCTCTGCCCACTCAAAATAGTATTTTGCGAGTAAATCACATCTAACTACCTCTGGATGGATTCCCGACACAACTTCAGATGGGGTAAGTGGAAATACTGGATTAACTGCAAGAAAAAGCATTTTTCAAAAAAAGTAATACAGTTGAGTTATATGGCAAAATACATGGAGATATATTTAACCAATCCAAATTATTGTTGAATAATGTGGACCTTCGTATTACTTTCAATATGGAAAAGGCATCTTTTTATATTTGGAATCTGCAGGAGAAGCATCTCTAAAAAGTGTAGAAGCGCAATTATTTATGAACCATATAACAATAAACCCTAGCATCCTTCTAGCTCATCAAGGTTTTACTTAACAAAAATGCTATATATCCCTTCAACAGAGTCGAAGTGAAGTAATTCACACTTTATCCAGGAAATCATTCATTGTCGATTGATAATGTAGTGATTGGACAATTACCAAATTTTATAGCGTTTTGCATGGTTTATAATAAAGCATATTCTGGAAGTAGAAATCTAAATCCATTCAAATTTCAACATTTTAATATTCAGAGATTTAATCTCTAAGTAAACGGAGTACAAATTCCTTCGCAACCGTTAGAATTTGATTATAATGATTTAAAAAATTGTAAAAGTTCCAGAGCTTATAATATACTATTTAAAGGAAATGGAATTAAACATTTTGATAAAGGTCTTTTTGTAACTAAAGAACGTTTTGATACTGGATATTTTATTTTGGGGTTTGATTTAACCTCTGATCATTCGAATACGTCGATGTGCGCAAATTTATTGAGTCAAGGTACAATTCGCATCGAGGGGAGATTTGTTTTAGAAGAAGCGATTACCTGCTTAGTTTACTGTGAATATGATTCAATGCTGGATATTGATAGAAAGAGGAACGTTCGCATAGCATTATAATAAAATATGAATACACTACAAATTAGAAATGCTCTACAAAAACATGCTTTGATTTGATTCATCTGGACAATATGCTCATAATAAATACAAGAGGTGGTTGGTTAAAACTTGTGCGACAAAGAGTGGGAAAATTTGTGCAAAACCAAAATACTAGCAATGATCGCAGTTAACTCCTACGATCGAGAACCATGAGCTACTCTGTCGGACTTGAAGTCTTCAGAAGGAATTTCAAACAAAGTAGTTTCGAGAAAAATATCAATTCAAAATTCGCGCCAAATTTTGTCAAAGCTCGAGTGAGAGCGAAACGTGGCAACCATTATTATGTGCTCGAAGACCTGCAAGGGAAGTTTTTGGAAACTAGAAACGGAAGCAAACAGTATGGGATTTTTGATTCCGCTTAAAATTGCATTTATGCCGGGGAAAATTGTGGCGAACCGACATCACAGGAAAACTACCCATTTTCTTTTCTTCTTCTTTCTTCCAACAGCTCTGGTTCACACTCGACGAAGAAAGATCTTTCCGCATGGGAGAGATAACTAAATCAATGTTTCTTCTTTTCCTCTTGTATTTAATGTCTGCAATACGTTCTCTATTTTTTGTCAGAGAATGGCGGCAATTGAGCGTTCTTGCATATGTTAGGAGTGGTCGAAGACTACGCTCTCGATAATTTGACCCTCTGCTTATGCGTATACTTCAAATTGAGAATAGAGATTGCAAAGCCAAATTGCAATGCTTTGTCGGGAACTTTTCGGTTTCTGGCGGAGAAACATATCATTGGTTGATTAATTTATTTAATGTTAATTATAATGCTAATGACAATGTTAATGTAAATTTTATGTTAATGTTAATGTTAATGTTAATGTTAATGTTAATGTTAATGTTAATGTTAATGTTAATGTTAATGTTAATGTTAATGTTAATGTTAATGTTAATGTTAATGTTAATGTTAATGTTAATGTTAATGTTAATGTTAATGTTAATGTTAATGTTAATGTTAATGTTAATGTTAATGCTAATGTTAATGTTAATGTTAATGTTAATGTTAATGTTAATGTTAATGTTAATGTTAATGTTAATGTTAATGTTAATGTTAATGTTAATGTTAATGTTAATGTTAATGTTAATGTTAATGTTAATGTTAATGTTAATGTTAATGTTAATGTTAATGTTAATGTTAATGTTAATGTTAATGTTAATGTTAATGTTAATGTTAATGTTAATGTTAATGTTAATGTTAATGTTAATGTTAATGTTAATGTTAATGTTAATGTTAATGGTAATGGTAATGGTAATGTTAATGTTAATGTTAATGTTAATGTTAATGTTAATGTTAATGTTAATGTTAATGTTAATGTTAATGTTAATGTTAATGTTAATGTTAATGTTAATGTTAATGTTAATGTTAATGTTAATGTTAATGTTAATGTTAATGTTAATGTTAATGTTAATGTTAATGTTAATGTTAATGTTAATGTTAATGTTAATGTTAATGTTAATGTTAATGTTAATGTTAATGTTAATGTTAATGTTAATGTTAATGTTAATGTTAATGTTAATGTTAATGTTAATGTTAATGTTAATGTTAATGTTAATGTCAATGTTAATGTTAATGTTAATGTCAATGTTAATGTTAATGTTAATGTTAATGTTAATGTTAATGTTAATGTTAATGTTAATGTTAATGTTAATGTTAATATTAATGTTAATGTTAATGTTAATGTTAATGTTAATGTTAATGTTAATGTTAATGTTAAAGTTAATGTTAATGTTAATGTTAATGTTAATTTTAATGTTAATGTTAATGTTAATATTAATGTTAATGTTAATATTAATGTTAATGTTAATGTTAATGTTAATGTTAATGTTAATGTTAATGTTAATGTTAATGTTAATGTTAATGTTAATGTTAATGTTAATGTTAATGTTAATGTTAATGTTAATGTTAATGTTAATGTTAATGTTAATGTTAATGTTAATGTTAATGTTAATGTTAATGTTAATGTTAATGTTAATGTTAATGTTAATGTTAATGTTAATGTTAATGTTAATGTTAACGATACTGTTAACGATACTGTTAATGTTAATGTTAATGTTAATGTTAATGTTAATGTTAATGTTAATGTTAATTTTAATGTTAATGTTAATTTTAATGTTAATGTTAATGTTAATGTTAATATTAATGTTAATGTTAATGTTAATGTTAATGTTAATGTTAATGTTAATGTTAATGTTAATGTTAATGTTAATGTTAATGTTAATGTTAATGTTAATGTTAATGTTAATGTTAATGTTAATGTTAATGTTAATGTTAATGTTAATGTTAATGTTAATGTTAATGTTAATGTTAATGTTAATGTTAATGTTAATGTTAATGTTAATGTTAATGTTAATGTTAATGTTAATGTTAATGTTAATGTTAATGTTAATGTTAATGTTAATGTTAATGTTAATGTTAATGTTAATGTTAATGTTAATGTTAATGTTAATGTTAATGTTAATGTTAATGTTAATGTTAATGTTAATGTTAATGTTAATGTTAATGTTAATGTTAATGTTAATGTTAATGTTAATGTTAATGTTAATGTTAATGTTAATGTTAATGTTAATGTTAATGTTAACGATACTGTTAACGATACTGTTAACGATACTGTTAATGTTAATGTTAATGTTAATGTTAATGTTAATGTTAATGTTATTGTTAATGTTAATGTTAATGTTAATGTTAATGTTAATGTTAATGTTAATGTTAATGTTAATGTTAATGTTAATGTTAATGTTAATGTTAATGTTAATGTTAATGTTAATGTTAATGTTAATGTTAATGTTAATGTTAATGTTAATGTTAATGTTAATGTTAATGTTAATGTTAATGTTAATGTTAATGTTAATGTTAATGTTAATGTTAATGTTAATGTTAATGTTAATGTTAATGTTAATGTTATTGTTAATGTTAATGTTAATGTTAATGTTAATGTTAATGTTAATGTTAATGTTAATGTTAATGTTAATGTTAATGTTAATGTTAATGTTAATGTTAATGTTAATGTTAATGTTAATGTTAATGTTAATGTTAATGTTAATGTTAATGTTAATGTTAATGTTAATGTTAATGTTAATGTTAATGTTAATGTTAATGTTAATGTTAATGTTAATGTTAATGTTAATGTTAATGTTAATGTTAATGTTAATGTTAATGTTAATGTTAATGTTAATGTTAATGTTAATGTTAATGTTAATGTTAATGTTAATGTTAATGTTAATGTTAATGTTAATGTTAATGTTAATGTTAATGTTAATGTTAATGTTAATGTTAATGTTAATGTTAATGTTAATGTTAATGTTAATGTTAATGTTAATATTAATGTTAATGTTAATGTTAATGTTAATGTTAATGTTAATGTTAATGTTAATGTTAATGTTAATGTTAATGTTAATGTTAATGTTAATGTTAATGTTAATGTTAATGTTAATGTTAATGTTAATGTTAATGTTAATGTTAATGTTAATGTTAATGTCAATGTTAATGTTAACGATACTGTTAACGATACTGTTAATGTTAATGTTAATGTTAATGTTAATGTTAATGTTAATGTTAATGTTAATGTTAATGTTAATGTTAATGGCAGCTATTTGGGATCTAATATTGGAAACAATAAGACAAACGAAATGTTCGGGAGTATATAAATTCTTGTGAAGTATTTAAAACAACTCATAGAGTATTCCAGAAATCGTATTTCAACTTCTTAGGTCCATATTCTATATCACGGAAGTGATGAATTATGTTCGTGAGTACTCAAATTCTTGTGAAGTATAGAAAGCAACTACTTGAGTTTTCCAGAAATTGTATTTCGACTTCTTAGGTTCACATTCTAGATCACTGAAGTGATGAATTCGAGAATACTTAAATTCTTGTGAAGTATGGAAAGCAACTCATAAAGTTTTCCAGAAATTGTATTTCGACTTCTTAGGTTCATATTCTAGATCACGTAGAACTATGTAGAAGAACTTTTTCATACTTTTGGCGCTCCTGAAACCGTAGGCTCCGATTTTGGGACACAATATAAACCCAATTTATGCAACAAATTCCTACAAAAGTAGTAAATTTCAAATCAAAACTCGCGCCAAATTTTTTCAAATCCGAGTTAGAACGAAACGTTGCAACCTTTATTATGAGTTCGAGGATCTGCAAGGGAAGTTTTTAGAAACTAGAAACGGAAACAAACAGTATGCGATTTTTGATTCCTCCTAAAATTGCATTTATGCCGGGTCAAATTGTAGCAGTCTGTCGCTTTAATATATAAAATTTCTTACTAAAATGGTTTAAGAAGCCCCATTGTGTAAGCCAAAGGTTACTCACAAAAAGATTAGAAAAATGTTAACATAATTAGAAAAAACGACAAAGCAAAGAAATACGCTTAAAGTTAACAGAAATAAAACTTTAAGCAAATATGAATATTAGCCCATACTAAATTCTAAATTGAAGTGATTTCCCTTTGTTAGGGGTTAAAATGTTCCTTTCTCTCGCGTGCCAGGTTTAAATTTTGTTAACAGAATATTATTATCGGCGTTTTACATAAGTTCGACATAGTCAAAAGTAATGAAAACAACAAAAACTAAAATTCAAGTCCTTTCCGTTCTCTCGCGTTCACACTCGACGCTGGAGGATCTTTCAGCATGGGAAAGATAACTAAACCAATGTTTCATCTTTTCTTCTTCTTTCTTTTTTCTGTCTCTATTTGTCCGATAATAGCTACAATTGAGCATTCTTGCATATGTTTTGGGTGATCGAAGACTACACTCTCGATAATTTACCTCTCTGCCTATGAGTATACTTGAAATTGAGAATAGAGTTTACAGAGCCAAATTGTAATGTTTTGTCTTTTTGGAAAGAAATAATTTTAACTTATACTGATATTATTAAACCCATTGGTTTATTGGTGATTCCAATTTACGTTGTTTAAAAGTCCTTCCAAATGATGGAACTAGTCAATAAAAAAAATTTTCTTTCATTGAATACCATCCCATTGAGACGATTTCTATAAAAGATATATCTATTTTGACAACGAACCTTGAAGGTAAAAATTTGAATTTTGAGGCTACTTATGTTCCAAAATATGTTACCTTACATTTTCATAAAAAGAAATAAAAGATATAAATGAGGTACTGAGAAGGAAAGTTGCTCAGATTTAACTCGTGATGGAACAGCTTTACACACAATATTATCTAAATCAGTCAGGATCTGGAATTAGTCATATAGACATATCTTTTTACATATCACCGAGAATAATTCAACAGGGTAGAGGAATTGGTTTATTTTTCTCCGGTTTAAACAGAAATTTAAAACCTTTATTTCCATTAGGGCTAAATGCCATGAAAAATCAAGCTACGAAAACTGGAATAATGAATGATTTCGGAAGAAAGCCACTAAGAAATATTATAGAAGAGCAAGGACAGTTAGACCTTTAAAACTTTTCAAGTAAGGCTATTAATAAATTTTCGAAAGTACTACAAAAAGCATCAGGAAAAAGCGCAAGAAACCGAAAAAAATCCTCATTCTAAAACTTCTTCCAAAAGTAAACGTGTCAATAAGATAACAACATTTTGTAGTTAAAAAACTGTACCCAAGGATATATTTTCATCATAATATAAAGTTTATGCAAATATTAAAAAATGGAGTGCATGAAAAATGAACTTGATTTTTTTGAGTCTCTGCCCACTCAAAATAGTATTTTGCGAGTAAATCACATCTAACTACCTCTGGATGGATTCCCGACACAACTTCAGATGGGGTAAGTGGAAATACTGGATTAACTGCAAGAAAAAGCATTTTTCAAAAAAAGTAATACAGTTGAGTTATATGGCAAAATACATGGAGATATATTTAACCAATCCAAATTATTGTTGAATAATGTGGACCTTCGTATTACTTTCAATATGGAAAAGGCATCTTTTTATATTTGGAATCTGCAGGAGAAGCATCTCTAAAAAGTGTAGAAGCGCAATTATTTATGAACCATATAACAATAAACCCTAGCATCCTTCTAGCTCATCAAGGTTTTACTTAACAAAAATGCTATATATCCCTTCAACAGAGTCGAAGTGAAGTAATTCACACTTTATCCAGGAAATCATTCATTGTCGATTGATAATGTAGTGATTGGACAATTACCAAATTTTATAGCGTTTTGCATGGTTTATAATAAAGCATATTCTGGAAGTAGAAATCTAAATCCATTCAAATTTCAACATTTTAATATTCAGAGATTTAATCTCTAAGTAAACGGAGTACAAATTCCTTCGCAACCGTTAGAATTTGATTATAATGATTTAAAAAATTGTAAAAGTTCCAGAGCTTATAATATACTATTTAAAGGAAATGGAATTAAACATTTTGATAAAGGTCTTTTTGTAACTAAAGAACGTTTTGATACTGGATATTTTATTTTGGGGTTTGATTTAACCTCTGATCATTCGAATACGTCGATGTGCGCAAATTTATTGAGTCAAGGTACAATTCGCATCGAGGGGAGATTTGTTTTAGAAGAAGCGATTACCTGCTTAGTTTACTGTGAATATGATTCAATGCTGGATATTGATAGAAAGAGGAACGTTCGCATAGCATTATAATAAAATATGAATACACTACAAATTAGAAATGCTCTACAAAAACATGCTTTGATTTGATTCATCTGGACAATATGCTCATAATAAATACAAGAGGTGGTTGGTTAAAACTTGTGCGACAAAGAGTGGGAAAATTTGTGCAAAACCAAAATACTAGCAATGATCGCAGTTAACTCCTACGATCGAGAACCATGAGCTACTCTGTCGGACTTGAAGTCTTCAGAAGGAATTTCAAACAAAGTAGTTTCGAGAAAAATATCAATTCAAAATTCGCGCCAAATTTTGTCAAAGCTCGAGTGAGAGCGAAACGTGGCAACCATTATTATGTGCTCGAAGACCTGCAAGGGAAGTTTTTGGAAACTAGAAACGGAAGCAAACAGTATGGGATTTTTGATTCCGCTTAAAATTGCATTTATGCCGGGGAAAATTGTGGCGAACCGACATCACAGGAAAACTACCCATTTTCTTTTCTTCTTCTTTCTTCCAACAGCTCTGGTTCACACTCGACGAAGAAAGATCTTTCCGCATGGGAGAGATAACTAAATCAATGTTTCTTCTTTTCCTCTTGTATTTAATGTCTGCAATACGTTCTCTATTTTTTGTCAGAGAATGGCGGCAATTGAGCGTTCTTGCATATGTTAGGAGTGGTCGAAGACTACGCTCTCGATAATTTGACCCTCTGCTTATGCGTATACTTCAAATTGAGAATAGAGATTGCAAAGCCAAATTGCAATGCTTTGTCGGGAACTTTTCGGTTTCTGGCGGAGAAACATCTCATTGGTTGATTAATTTATTTAATGTTAATTATAATGCTAATGACAATGTTAATGTAAATTTTATGTTAATGTTAATGTTAATGTTAATGTTAATGTTAATGTTAATGTTAATGTTAATGTTAATGTTAATGTTAATGTTAATGTTAATGTTAATGTTAATGTTAATGTTAATGTTAATGTTAATGTTAATGTTAATGTTAATGTTAATGTTAATGTTAATGTTAATGTTAATGTTAATGTTAATGTTAATGTTAATGTTAATGCTAATGTTAATGTTAATGTTAATGTTAATGTTAATGTTAATGTTAATGTTAATGTTAATGTTAATGTTAATGTTAATGTTAATGTTAATGTTAATGTTAATGTTAATGTTAATGTTAATGTTAATGTTAATGTTAATGTTAATGTTAATGTTAATGTTAATGTTAATGTTAATGTTAATGTTAATGTTAATGTTAATGTTAATGTTAATGTTAATGTTAATGTTAATGTTAATGTTAAT
The DNA here is from genome assembly GCA_947389925.1 of Coelopa pilipes. Lineage (NCBI taxonomy): Eukaryota > Metazoa > Arthropoda > Insecta > Diptera > Coelopidae > Coelopa > Coelopa pilipes. Next base: position 20,901,276 of record OX376696.1, read on the forward strand.
GGTAATGGTAATGTTAATGTTAATGTTAATGTTAATGTTAATGTTAATGTTAATGTTAATGTTAATGTTAATGTTAATGTTAATGTTAATGTTAATGTTAATGTTAATGTTAATGTTAATGTTAATGTTAATGTTAATGTTAATGTTAATGTTAATGTTAATGCTAATGTTAATGTTAATGTTAATGTTAATGTTAATGTTAATGTTAATGTTAATGTTAATGTTAATGTTAATGTTAATGTTAATGTTAATGTTAATGTTAATGTTAATGTTAATGTTAATGTTAATGTTAATGTTAATGTTAATGTTAATGTTAATGTTAATGTTAATGTTAATGTTAATGTTAATGTTAATGTTAATGGTAATGGTAATGTTAATGTTAATGTTAATGTTAATGTTAATGTTAATGTTAATGTTAATGTTAATGTTAATGTTAATGTTAATGTTAATGTTAATGTTAATGTTAATGTTAATGTTAATGTTAATGTTAATGTTAATGTTAATGTTAATGTTAATGTTAATGTTAATGTTAATGTTAATGTTAATGTTAATGTTAATGTTAATGTTAATGTTAATGTTAATGTTAATGTTAATGTTAATGTCAATGTTAATGTTAATGTTAATGTCAATGTTAATGTTAATGTTAATGTTAATGTTAATGTTAATGTTAATGTTAATGTTAATGTTAATGTTAATGTTAATGTTAATGTTAATGTTAATATTAATGTTAATGTTAATGTTAATGTTAATGTTAATGTTAATGTTAATGTTAATGTTAAAGTTAATGTTAATGTTAATGTTAATGTTAATTTTAATGTTAATGTTAATGTTAATATTAATGTTAATGTTAATATTAATGTTAATGTTAATGTTAATGTTAATGTTAATGTTAATGTTAATGTTAATGTTAATGTTAATGTTAATGTTAATGTTAATGTTAATGTTAATGTTAATGTTAATGTTAATGTTAATGTTAATGTTAATGTTAATGTTAATGTTAATGTTAACGATACTGTTAACGATACTGTTAACGATACTGTTAATGTTAATGTTAATGTTAATGTTAATGTTAATGTTAATGTTAATGTTAATGTTAATGTTAATTTTAATGTTAATGTTAATTTTAATGTTAATGTTAATGTTAATGTTAATATTAATGTTAATGTTAATGTTAATGTTAATGTTAATGTTAATGTTAATGTTAATGTTAATGTTAATGTTAATGTTAATGTTAATGTTAATGTTAATGTTAATGTTAATGTTAATGTTAATGTTAATGTTAATGTTAATGTTAATGTTAATGTTAATGTTAATGTTAATGTTAATGTTAATGTTAATGTTAATGTTAATGTTAATGTTAATGTTAATGTTAATGTTAATGTTAATGTTAATGTTAATGTTAATGTTAATGTTAATGTTAATGTTAATGTTAATGTTAATGTTAATGTTAATGTTAATGTTAATGTTAATGTTAATGTTAATGTTAATGTTAATGTTAATGTTAATGTTAATGTTAATGTTAATGTTAATGTTAATGTTAATGTTAATTTTAATGTTAATGTTAATGTTAATGTTAATGTTAATATTAATGTTAATGTTAATGTTAATGTTAATGTTAATGTTAATGTTAATGTTAATGTTAAAGTTAATGTTAATGTTAATGTTAATGTTAATTTTAATGTTAATGTTAATGTTAATATTAATGTTAATGTTAATATTAATGTTAATGTTAATGTTAATGTTAATGTTAATGTTAATGTTAATGTTAATGTTAATGTTAATGTTAATGTTAATGTTAATGTTAATGTTAATGTTAATGTTAATGTTAATGTTAATGTTAATGTTAATGTTAATGTTAATGTTAATGTTAATGTTAACGATACTGTTAACGATACTGTTAACGATACTGTTAATGTTAATGTTAATGTTAATGTTAATGTTAATGTTAATGTTAATGTTAATGTTAATTTTAATGTTAATGTTAATTTTAATGTTAATGTTAATGTTAATGTTAATATTAATGTTAATGTTAATGTTAATGTTAATGTTAATGTTAATGTTAATGTTAATGTTAATGTTAATGTTAATGTTAATGTTAATGTTAATGTTAATGTTAATGTTAATGTTAATGTTAATGTTAATGTTAATGTTAATGTTAATGTTAATGTTAATGTTAATGTTAATGTTAATGTTAATGTTAATGTTAATGTTAATGTTAATGTTAATGTTAATGTTAATGTTAATGTTAATGTTAATGTTAATGTTAATGTTAATGTTAATGTTAATGTTAATGTTAATGTTAATGTTAATGTTAATGTTAATGTTAATGTTAATGTTAATGTTAATGTTAATGTTAATGTTAATGTTAATGTTAATGTTAATGTTAATGTTAATGTTAATGTTAATGTTAATGTTAATGTTAATGTTAATGTTAATGTTAATGTTAATGTTAATGTTAATGTTAATTTTAATGTTAATGTTAATGTTAATGTTAATGTTAATGTTAATGTTAACGATACTGTTAACGATACTGTTAACGATACTGTTAATGTTAATGTTAATGTTAATGTTAATGTTAATGTTAATGTTAATGTTATTGTTAATGTTAATGTTAATGTTAATGTTAATGTTAATGTTAATGTTAATGTTAATGTTAATGTTAATGTTAATGTTAATGTTAATGTTAATGTTAATGTTAATGTTAATGTTAATGTTAATGTTAATGTTAATGTTAATGTTAATGTTAATGTTAATGTTAATGTTAATGTTAATGTTAATGTTAATGTTAATGTTAATGTTAATGTTAATGTTAATGTTAATGTTAATGTTAATGTTAATGTTAATGTTAATGTTAATGTTAATGTTAATGTTAATGTTAATGTTAATGTTATTGTTAATGTTAATGTTAATGTTAATGTTAATGTTAATGTTAATGTTAATGTTAATGTTAATGTTAATGTTAATGTTAATGTTAATGTTAATGTTAATGTTAATGTTAATGTTAATGTTAATGTTAATGTTAATGTTAATGTTAATGTTAATGTTAATGTTAATGTTAATGTTAATGTTAATGTTAATGTTAATGTTAATGTTAATGTTAATGTTAATGTTAATGTTAATGTTAATGTTAATGTTAATGTTAATGTTAATGTTAATGTTAATGTTAATGTTAATGTTAATGTTAATGTTAATGTTAATGTTAATGTTAATGTTAATGTTAATGTTAATGTTAATGTTAATGTTAATGTTAATGTTAATGTTAATGTTAATATTAATGTTAATGTTAATGTTAATGTTAATGTTAATGTTAATGTTAATGTTAATGTTAATGTTAATGTTAATGTTAATGTTAATGTTAATGTTAATGTTAATGTTAATGTTAATGTTAATGTTAATGTTAATGTTAATGTTAATGTTAATGTTAATGTTAATGTTAATGTTAATGTTAATGTTAATGTTAATGTTAATGTTAATGTTAATGTTAATGTTAATGTTAATGTTAATGTTAATGTTAATGTTAATGTTAATGTTAATGTTAATGTTAATGTTAATGTTAATGTTAATGTTAACGATACTGTTAACGATACTGTTAATGTTAATGTTAATGTTAATGTTAATGTTAATGTTAATGTTAATGTTAATGTTAATGTTAATGTTAATGTTAATGTTAATTTTAATGTTAATGTTAATTTTAATGTTAATGTTAATGTTAATGTTAATGTTAATGTTAATGTTAATGTTAATGTTAATGTTAATGTTAATGTTAATGTTAATGTTAATGTTAATGTTAATGTTAATGTTAATGTTAATGTTAATGTTAATGTTAATGTTAATGTTAATGTTAATGTTAATGTTAATGTTAATGTTAATGTTAATGTTAATGTTAATGTTAATGTTAATGTTAATGTTAATGTTAATGTTAATGTTAATGTTAATGTTAATGTTAATGTTAATGTTAATGTTAATGTTAATGTTAATGTTAATGTTAATGTTAATGTTAATGTTAATGTTAATGTTAATGTTAATGTTAATGTTAATGTTAATGTTAATGTTAATGTTAATGTTAATGTTAATGTTAATGTTAATGTTAATGTTAATGTTAATGTTAATGTTAATTTTAATGTTAATGTTAATGTTAATGTTAATGTTAATGTTAACGATACTGTTAACGATACTGTTAACGATACTGTTAATGTTAATGTTAATGTTAATGTTAATGTTAATGTTAATGTTAATGTTAATGTTATTGTTAATGTTAATGTTAATGTTAATGTTAATGTTAATGTTAATGTTAATGTTAATGTTAATGTTAATGTTATTGTTAATGTTAATGTTAATGTTAATGTTAATGTTAATGTCAATGTTAATGTTAATGTTAATGTCAATGTTAATGTTAATGTTAATGTTAATGTTAATGTTAATGTTAATGTTAATGTTAATGTTAATATTAATGTTAATGTTAATGTTAATGTTAATGTTAATTTTAATGTTAATGTTAATTTTAATGTTAATGTTAATGTTAATGTTAATATTAATGTTAATGTTAATGTTAATGTTAATGTTAATGTTAATGTTAATGTTAATGTTAATGTTAATGTTAATGTTAATGTTAATGTTAATGTTAATGTTAATGTTAATGTTAATGTTAATGTTAATGTTAATGTTAATGTTAATGTTAATGTTAATGTTAATGTTAATGTTAATGTTAATGTTAATGTTAATGTTAATGTTAATGTTAATGTTAATGTTAATGTTAATGTTAATGTTAATGTTAATGTTAATGTTAATGTTAATGTTAATGTTAATGTTAATGTTAATGTTAATGTTAATGTTAATGTTAATGTTAATGTTAATGTTAATGTTAATGTTAATGTTAATGTTAATGTTAATGTTAATGTTAATTTTAATGTTAATGTTAATGTTAATGTTAATGTTAATGTTAACGATACTGTTAACGATACTGTTAACGATACTGTTAATGTTAATGTTAATGTTAATGTTAATGTTAATGTTAATGTTAATGTTAATGTTATTGTTAATGTTAATGTTAATGTTAATGTTAATGTTAATGTTAATGTTAATGTTAATGTTAATGTTAATGTTAATGTTAATGTTAATGTTAATGTTAATGTTAATGTTAATGTTAATGTTAATGTTAATGTTAATGTTAATGTTAATGTTAATGTTAATGTTAATGTTAATGTTAATGTTAATGTTAATGTTAATGTTAATGTTAATGTTAATGTTAATGTTAATGTTAATGTTAATGTTAATGTTAATGTTAATGTTAATGTTAATGTTAATGTTAATGTTAATGTTAATGTTAATGTTAATTTTAATGTTAATGTTAATGTTAATGTTAATGTTAATGTTAACGATACTGTTAACGATACTGTTAATGTTAATGTTAATGTTAATGTTAATGTTAATGTTAATGTTAATGTTAATGTTAATGTTAATGTTAATGTTAATGTTAATGTTAATGTTAATGTTAATGTTAATGTTAATGTTAATGTTAATGTTAATGTTAATGTTAATGTTAATGTTAATGTTAATGTTAATGTTAATGTTAATGTTAATGTTAATGTTAATGTTAATGTTAATGTTAATGTTAATGTTAATGTTAATGTTAATGTTAATGTTAATGTTAATGTTAATGTTAATGTTAATGTTAATGTTAATGTTAATGTTAATGTTAATGTTAATGTTAATGTTAATGTTAATGTTAATGTTAATGTTAATGTTAATGTTAATGTTAATGTTAATGTTAATGTTAATGTTAATGTTAATGTTAATGTTAATGTTAATGTTAATGTTAATGTTAATGTTAATGTTAATGTTAATGTTAATGTTAATGTTAATGTTAATGTTAATGTTAATGTTAATGTTAATGTTAATGTTAATGTTAATGTTAATGTTAATGTTAATGTTAATGTTAATGTTAATGTTAATGTTAATGTTAATGTTAATGTTAATGTTAATGTTAATGTTAATGTTAATGTTAATGTTAATGTTAATGTTAATGTTAATGTTAATGTTAATGTTAATGTTAATGTTAATGTTAATGTTAATGTTAATGTTAATGTTAATGTTAATGTTAATGTTAATGTTAATGTTAATGTTAATGTTAATGTTAATGTTAATGTTAATGTTAATGTTAATGTTAATGTTAATGTTAATGTTAATGTTAATGTTAATGTTAATGTTAATGTTAATGTTAATGTTAATGTTAATGTTAATGTTAATGTTAATGTTAATGTTAATGTTAATGTTAATGTTAATGTTAATGTTAATGTTAATGTTAATGTTAATGTTAATGTTAATGTTAATGTTAATGTTAATGTTAATGTTAATGTTAATGTTAATGTTAATGTTAATGTTAATGTTAATGTTAATGTTAATGTTAATGTTAATGTTAATGTTAATGTTAATGTTAATGTTAATGTTAATGTTAATGTTAATGTTAATGTTAATGTTAATGTTAATGTTAATGTTAATGTTAATGTTAATGTTAATGTTAATGTTAATGTTAATGTTAATGTTAATGTTAATGTTAATGTTAATTTTAATGTTAATGTTAATGTTAATGTTAATGTTAATGTTAATGTTAATGTTAACGATACTGTTAACGATACTGTTAACGATACTGTTAATGTTAATGTTAATGTTAATGTTAATGTTAATGTTAATGTTAATGTTAATGTTATTGTTAATGTTAATGTTAATGTTAATGTTAATGTTAATGTTAATGTTAATGTTAATGTTAATGTTAATGTTAATGTTAATGTTAATGTTAATGTTAATGTTAATGTTAATGTTAATGTTAATGTTAATGTTAATGTTAATGTTAATGTTAATGTTAATGTTAATGTTAATGTTAATGTTAATGTTAATGTTAATGTTAATGTTAATGTTAATGTTAATGTTAATGTTAATGTTAATGTTAATGTTAATGTTAATGTTAATGTTAATGTTAATGTTAATGTTAATGTTAATGTTAATGTTAATGTTAATGTTAATGTTAATGTTAATGTTAATGTTAATGTTAATGTTAATGTTAATGTTAATGTTAATTTTAATGTTAATGTTAATGTTAATGTTAATGTTAATGTTAACGATACTGTTAACGATACTGTTAACGATACTGTTAATGTTAATGTTAATGTTAATGTTAATGTTAATGTTATTGTTAATGTTAATGTTAATGTTAATGTTAATGTTAATGTTAATGTTAATGTTAATGTTAATGTTAATGTTAATGTTAATGTTAATGTTAATGTTAATGTTAATGTTAATGTTAATGTTAATGTTAATGTTAATGTTAATGTTAATGTTAATGTTAATGTTAATGTTAATGTTAATGTTAATGTTAATGTTAATGTTAATGTTAATGTTAATGTTAATGTTAATGTTAATGTTAATGTTAATGTTAATGTTAATGTTAATGTTAATGTTAATGTTAATGTTAATGTTAATGTTAATGTTAATGTTAATGTTAATGTTAATGTTAATGTTAATGTTAATGTTAATGTTAATGTTAATGTTAATGTTAATGTTAATGTTAATGTTAATGTTAATGTTAATGTTAATGTTAATGTTAATGTTAATGTTAATGTTAATGTTAATGTTAATGTTAATGTTAATGTTAATGTTAATGTTAATGTTAATGTTAATGTTAATGTTAATGTTAATGTTAATGTTAATGTTAATGTTAATGTTAATGTTAATGTTAATGTTAATGTTAATGTTAATGTTAATGTTAATGTTAATGTTAATGTTAATGTTAATGTTAATGTTAATGTTAATGTTAATGTTAATGTTAATGTTAATGTTAATGTTAATGTTAATGTTAATGTTAATGTTAATGTTAATGTTAATGTTAATGTTAATGTTAATGCTAATGTTAATGTTAATGTTAATGTTAATGTTAATGTTAATGTTAATGTTAATGTTAATGTTAATGTTAATGTTAATGTTAATGTTAATGTTAATGTTAATGTTAATGTTAATGTTAATGTTAATGCTAATGTTAATGTTAATGTTAATGTTAATGTTAATGTTAATGTTAATGTTAATGTTAATGTTAATGTTAATGTTAATGTTAATGTTAATGTTAATGTTAATGTTAATGTTAATGTTAATGTTAATGTTAATGTTAATGTTAATGTTAATGTTAATGTTAATGTTAATGTTAATGTTAATGTTAATGTTAATGTTAATGTTAATGTTAATGTTAATGTTAATGTTAATGTTAATGTTAATGTTAATGTTAATGTTAATGTTAATGTTAATGTTAATGTTAATGTTAATGTTAATGTTAATGTTAATGTTAATGTTAATGTTAATGTTAATGGTAATGGTAATGTTAATGTTAATGTTAATGTTAATGTTAATGTTAATGTTAATGTTAATGTTAATGTTAATGTTAATGTTAATGTTAATGTTAATGTTAATGTTAATGTTAATGTTAATGTTAATGTTAATGTTAATGTTAATGTTAATGTTAATGTTAATGTTAATGTTAATGTTAATGTTAATGTTAATGTTAATGTCAATGTTAATGTTAATGTTAATGTCAATGTTAATGTTAACGATACTGTTAACGATACTGTTAACGATACTGTTAATGTTAATGTTAATGTTAATGTTAATGTTAATGTTATTGTTAATGTTAATGTTAATGTTAATGTTAATGTTAATGTTAATGTTAATGTTAATGTTAATGTTAATGTTAATGTTAATGTTAATGTTAATGTTAATGTTAATGTTAATGTTAATGTTAATGTTAATGTTAATGTTAATGTTAATGTTAATGTTAATGTTAATGTTAATGTTAATGTTAATGTTAATGTTAATGTTAATGTTAATGTTAATGTTAATGTTAATGTTAATGTTAATGTTAATGTTAATGTTAATGTTAATGTTAATGTTAATGTTAATGTTAATGTTAATGTTAATGTTAATGTTAATGTTAATGTTAATGTTAATATTAATGTTAATGTTAATGTTAATGTTAATGTTAATGTTAATGTTAATGTTAATGTTAATGTTAACGATACTGTTAACGATACTGTTAATGTTAATGTTAATGTTAATGTTAATGTTAATGTTAATTTTAATGTTAATGTTAATTTTAATGTTAATGTTAATGTTAATGTTAATATTAATGTTAATGTTAATGTTAATGTTAATGTTAATGTTAATGTTAATGTTAATGTTAATGTTAATGTTAATGTTAATGTTAATCTTAATGTTAATGTTAATGTTAATGTTAATGTTAATGTTAATGTTAATGTTAATGTTAATGTTAATGTTAATGTTAATGTTAATGTTAATGTTAATGTTATTGTTAATGTTAATGTTAATGTTAATGTTAATGTTAATGTTAATGTTAATGTTAATGTTAATGTTAATGTTAATGTTAATGTCAATGTTAATGTTAATGTTAATGTCAATGTTAATGTTAATGTTAATGTTAATGTTAATGTTAATGTTAATGTTAATGTTAATGTTAATATTAATGTTAATGTTAATGTTAATGTTAATGTTAAAGTTAATGTTAATGTTAATGTTAATGTTAATTTTAATGTTAATGTTAATGTTAATATTAATGTTAATGTTAATATTAATGTTAATGTTAATGTTAATGTTAATGTTAATGTTAATGTTAATGTTAATGTTAATGTTAATGTTAATGTTAATGTTAATGTTAATGTTAATGTTAATGTTAATGTTAATGTTAATGTTAATGTTAATGTTAATGTTAATGTTAATGTTAATGTTAATGTTAATGTTAATGTTAATGTTAATGTTAATGTTAATGTTAATGTTAATGTTAATGTTAATGTTAATGTTAATGTTAATGTTAATGTTAATGTTAATGTTAATGTTAACGATACTGTTAACGATACTGTTAATGTTAATGTTAATGTTAATGTTAATGTTAATGTTAATGTTAATGTTAATGTTAATGTTAATGTTAATGTTAATGTTAATGTTAATGTTAATGTTAATGTTAATGTTAATTTTAATGTTAATGTTAATTTTAATGTTAATGTTAATGTTAATGTTAATATTAATGTTAATGTTAATGTTAATGTTAATGTTAATGTTAATGTTAATGTTAATGTTAATGTTAATGTTAATGTTAATGTTAATGTTAATGTTAATGTTAATGTTAATGTTAATGTTAATGTTAATGTTAATGTTAATGTTAATGTTAATGTTAATGTTAATGTTAATGTTAATGTTAATGTTAATGTTAATGTTAATGTTAATTTTAATGTTAATGTTAATGTTAATGTTAATGTTAATGTTAACGATACTGTTAACGATACTGTTAACGATACTGTTAATGTTAATGTTAATGTTAATGTTAATGTTAATGTTATTGTTAATGTTAATGTTAATGTTAATGTTAATGTTAATGTTAATGTTAATGTTAATGTTAATGTTAATGTTAATGTTAATGTTAATGTTAATGTTAATGTTAATGTTAATGTTAATGTTAATGTTAATGTTAATGTTAATGTTAATGTTAATGTTAATGTTAATGTTAATGTTAATGTTAATGTTAATGTTAATGTTAATGTTAATGTTAATGTTAATGTTAATGTTAATGTTAATGTTAATGTTAATGTTAATGTTAATGTTAATGTTAATGTTAATGTTAATGTTAATGTTAATGTTAATGTTAATGTTAATGTTAATGTTAATGTTAATGTTAATGTTAATGTTAATGTTAATGTTAATGTTAATGTTAATTTTAATGTTAATGTTAATGTTAATGTTAATGTTAATGTTAATGTTAATGTTAATGTTAACGATACTGTTAACGATACTGTTAACGATACTGTTAATGTTAATGTTAATGTTAATGTTAATGTTAATGTTAATGTTATTGTTAATGTTAATGTTAATGTTAATGTTAATGTTAATGTTAATGTTAATGTTAATGTTAATGTTAATGTTAATGTTAATGTTAATGTTAATGTTAATGTTAATGTTAATGTTAATGTTAATGTTAATGTTAATGTTAATGTTAATGTTAATGTTAATGTTAATGTTAATGTTAATGTTAATGTTAATGTTAATGTTAATGTTAATGTTAATGTTAATGTTAATGTTAATGTTAATGTTAATGTTAATGTTAATGTTAATGTTAATGTTAATGTTAATGTTAATGTTAATGTTAATGTTAATGTTAATGTTAATGTTAATGTTAATGTTAATGTTAATGTTAATGTTAATGTTAATGTTAATGTTAATGTTAATGTTAATGTTAATGTTAATATTAATGTTAATGTTAATGTTAATGTTAATGTTAATGTTAATGTTAATGTTAATGTTAATGTTAATGTTAACGATACTGTTAACGATACTGTTAATGTTAATGTTAATGTTAATGTTAATGTTAATGTTAATTTTAATGTTAATGTTAATTTTAATGTTAATGTTAATGTTAATATTAATGTTAATGTTAATGTTAATGTTAATGTTAATGTTAATGTTAATGTTAATGTTAATGTTAATGTTAATGTTAATGTTAATGTTAATGTTAATGTTAATGTTAATGTTAATGTTAATCTTAATGTTAATGTTAATGTTAATGTTAATGTTAATGTTAATGTTAATGTTAATGTTAATGTTAATGTTAATGTTAATGTTAATGTTAATGTTAATGTTAATGTTAATGTTAATGTTAATGTTAATGTTAATGTTAATGTTAATGTTAATGTTAATGTTATTGTTAATGTTAATGTTAATGTTAATGTTAATGTTAATGTTAATGTTAATGTTAATGTTAATGTTAATGTTAATGTTAATGTTAATGTTAATGTTAATGTTAATGTTAATGTTAATGTTAATGTTAATGTTAATGTTAATGTTAATGTTAATGTTAATGTTAATGTTAATGTTAATGTTAATGTTAATGTTAATGTTAATGTTAATGTTAATGTTAATGTTAATGTTAATGTTAATGTTAATGTTAATGTTAATGTTAATGTTAATGTTAACGATACTGTTAACGATACTGTTAATGTTAATGTTAATGTTAATGTTAATGTTAATGTTAATGTTAATGTTAATGTTAATGTTAATGTTAATGTTAACGATACTGTTAACGATACTGTTAATGTTAATGTTAATGTTAATGTTAATGTTAATGTTAATGTTAATGTTAATGTTAATGTTAATGTTAATGTTAATGTTAATGTTAATGTTAATGTTAATGTTAATGTTAATGTTAATGTTAATGTTAATGTTAATGTTAACGATACTGTTAATGTTAATGTTAATGTTAATGTTAATGTTAATGTTAATGTTAATGTTAATGTTAATGTTAATGTTAATGTTAATATTAATGTTACTGTTAATGTTAATGTTAATGTTATTGTTAATGTTAATGTTAATGTTAATGTTAATGTTAATGTTAATGTTAATGTTAATGTTAATGTTAATGTTAATGTTAATGTTAATGTTAATGTTAATGTTAATGTTAATGTTAATGTTAATGTTAATGTTAATGTTAATATTAATGTTAATGTTAACGATACTGTTAACGATACTGTTAATGTTAATGTTAATGTTAATGTTATTGTTAATGTTAATGTTAATGTTAATGTTAATGTTAATGTTAATGTTAATGTTAATGTTAATGTTAATGTTAATGTTAATGTTAATGTTAATGTTAATGTTAATGTTAATGTTAATGTTAATGTTAATGTTAATGTTAATGTTAATGTTAATGTTAATGTTAATGTTAATGTTAATGTTAATGTTAATGTTAATGTTAATGTTAATGTTAATGTTAATGTTAATGTTAATGTTAATGTTAATGTTAATGTTAATGTTAATGTTAATGTTAATGTTAATGTTAATGTTAATGTTAATGTTAATGTTAATGTTAATGTTAATGTTAATGTTAATGTTAATGTTAATGTTAATGTTAATGTTAATGTTAATGTTAATGTTAATGTTAATGTTAATGTTAATGTTAATGTTAATGTTAATTTTAATGTTAATGTTAATGTTAATATTAATGTTAATGTTAATGTTAATGTTAATGTTAATGTTAATGTTAATGTTAATGTTAATGTTAATGTTAATGTTAATGTTAATGTTAATGTTAATGTTAATGTTAATGTTAATGTTAATGTTAATGTTAATGTTAATGTTAATGTTAATGTTAATGTTAATGTTAATGTTAATGTTAATGTTAATGTTAACGATACTGTTAACGATACTGTTAACGATACTGTTAATGTTAATGTTAATGTTAATGTTATTGTTATTGTTAATGTTAATGTTAATGTTAATGTTAATGTTAATGTTAATGTTAATGTTAATGTTAATGTTAATGTTAATGTTAATGTTAATGTTAATGTTAATGTTAATGTTAATGTTAATGTTAATGTTAATGTTAATGTTAATGTTAATGTTAATGTTAATGTTAATGTTAATGTTAATGTTAATGTTAATGTTAATGTTAATGTTAATGTTAATGTTAATGTTAATGTTAATGTTAATGTTAATGTTAAGGTTAATGTTAATGTTAATGTTAATGTTAATGTTAATGTTAATGTTAATGTTAATGTTAATGTTAACGATACTGTTAACGATACTGTTAATGTTAATGTTAATGTTAATGTTAATGTTAATGTTATTGTTAATGTTAATGTTAATGTTAATGTTAATGTTAATGTTAATGTTAATGTTAATTTTAATTTTTATGTTAATGTTAATGTTAATATTAATGTTAATGTTAATGTTAATGTTAATGTTAATGTTAATGTTAATGTTAATGTTAATGTTAATGTTAATGTTAATGTTAATGTTAATGTTAATGTTAATGTTAATGTTAATGTTAATGTTAATGTTAATGTTAATGTTAATGTTAATGTTAATGTTAATGTTAATGTTAATGTTAATGTTAATGTTAATGTTAACGATACTGTTAACGATACTGTTAACGATACTGTTAATGTTAATGTTAATGTTAATGTTAATGTTAATGTTAATGTTAATGTTAATGTTAATGTTAATGTTAATGTTAATGTTAATGTTAATGTTAATGTTAATGTTAATGTTAATGTTAATGTTAGTGTTAATGTTAATGTTAGTGTTAATGTTAATATTAATGTTAATGTTAATGTTAATGTTAATGTTAATGTTAATGTTAATGTTAATGTTAATGTTAATGTTAATGTTAATGTTTATGTTAATGTTAATGTTAATGTTAATGTTAATGTTAATGTTAATGTTAATGTTAATGTTAATGTTAATGTTAATGTTAATGTTAATGTTAATGTTAATGTTAATGTTAATGTTAATGTTAATGTTAATGTTAATGTTAATGTTAATGTTAATGTTAATGTTAATGTTAATGTTAATGTTAATGTTAATGTTAATGTTAATGTTAATGTTAATGTTAATGTTAATATTAATGTTAATGTTAACGATACTGTTAACGATACTGTTAATGTTAATGTTAATGTTAATGTTATTGTTAATGTTAATGTTAATGTTAATGTTAATGTTAATGTTAATGTTAATGTTAATGTTAATGTTAATGTTAATGTTAATGTTAATGTTAATGTTAATGTTAATGTTAATGTTAATGTTAATGTTAATGTTAATGTTAATGTTAATGTTAATGTTAATGTTAATGTTAATGTTAATGTTAATGTTAATGTTAATGTTAATGTTAATGTTAATGTTAATGTTAATGTTAATGTTAATGTTAATGTTAATGTTAATGTTAATGTTAATGTTAATGTTAATGTTAATGTTAATGTTAATGTTAATGTTAATGTTAATGTTAATGTTAATGTTAATGTTAATGTTAATGTTAATGTTAATGTTAATGTTAATGTTAATGTTAATGTTAATGTTAATGTTAATGTTAATGTTAATGTTAATGTTAATGTTAATGTTAATGTTAATGTTAATGTTAATGTTAATGTTAATGTTAATGTTAATGTTAATGTTAATGTTAATGTTAATGTTAATGTTAATGTTAATGTTAATGTTAATGTTAATGTTAATATTAATGTTAATGTTAACGATACTGTTATCGATACTGTTAATGTTAATGTTAATGTTAATGTTAATGTTAATGTTAATGTTAATGTTAATGTTAATGTTAATGTTAATGTTAATGTTAATGTTAATGTTAATGTTAATGTTAATGTTAATGTTAATGTTAATGTTAATGTTAATGTTAATGTTAATGTTAATGTTAATGTTAATGTTAATGTTAATGTTAATGTTAATGTTAATGTTAATGTTAATGTTAATGTTAATGTTAATGTTAATGTTAATGTTAATGTTAATGTTAATGTTAATATTAATGTTTATGTTTATGCTAATGTTAATGTTAATGTTAATGTTAATGTTAATGTTAATGTTAATGTTAATGTTAATGTTAATGTTAATGTTAATGTTAATGTTAATGTTAATGTTAATGTTAATGTTAATGTTAATGTTAACGATACTGTTATCGATACTGTTAATGTTAATGTTAATGTTAATGTTAATGTTAATGTTAATGTTAATGTTAATGTTAATGTTAATGTTAATGTTAATGTTAATGTTAATGTTAATGTTAATGTTAATGTTAATGTTAATGTTAATGTTAATGTTAATGTTAATGTTAATGTTAATGTTAATGTTAATGTTAATGTTAATGTTAATGTTAATGTTAATGTTAATGTTAATGTTAATGTTAATGTTAATGTTAATGTTAATGTTAATGTTAATGTTAATGTTAATGTTAATGTTAATGTTAATGTTAATGTTAATGTTAATGTTAATGTTAATGTTAATGTTAATGTTAATGTTAATGTTAATGTTAATGTTAATGTTAATGTTAATGTTAATGTTAATGTTAATGTTAATGTTAATGTTAATGTTAATGTTAATGTTAATGTTAATGTTAATGTTAATGTTAATGTTAATGTTAATGTTAATGTTAATGTTAATGTTAATGTTAATGTTAATGTTAAAGTTAATGTTAATGTTAATGTTAATGTTAATGTTAATGTTAATGTTAATGTTAATGTTAATGTTAATGTTAATGTTAATGTTAATGTTAATGTTAATGTTAATGTTAATGTTAATGTTAATGTTAATGTTAATGTTAAAGTTAATGTTAATGTTAATGTTAATGTTAATGTTAATGTTAATGTTAATGTTAATGTTAATGTTAATGTTAACGATACTGTTAACGATACTGTTAATGTTAATGTTAATGTTAATGTTAATGTTAATGTTAATGTTAATGTTAATGTTAATGTTAATGTTAATGTTAATGTTAATGTTAATGTTAATGTTAAAGTTAATGTTAATGTTAATGTTAATGTTAATGTTAATGTTAATGTTAAAGTTAATGTTAATGTTAATGTTAATGTTAATGTTAATGTTAATGTTAATGTTAATGTTAATGTTAACGATACTGTTAACGATACTGTTAATGTTAATGTTAATGTTAATGTTATTGTTAATGTTAATGTTAATGTTAATGTTAATGTTAATGTTAATGTTAATGTTAATGTTAATGTTAATGTTAATGTTAATGTTAATGTTAATGTTAATGTTAATGTTAATGTTAATGTTAATGTTAATGTTAATGTTAATGTTAATGTTAATGTTAATGTTAATGTTAATGTTAATGTTAATGTTAATGTTAATGTTAATGTTAATGTTAATGTTAATGTTAAT